>JADRCH010000013.1:1730520-1826255 GCA_019843965.1 Rhynchomys soricoides
CTTCTCCTTCTCCTTCTCCTTCTCCTTCTCCTTCTCCTTCTCCTTCTCCTTCTCCTTCTCCTTCTCCTTCTCCTTCTTCTTCTTCCAGTGAACAGAATGTTACTCTATAGCCCAGGCTAGCCTAGAACTCAATACCATCTTGCCTCTACCTCACTAGCATGGCTATGACACCATGCCTGTACACTGTTCTTTTTCTAGTTGTTTCTTATACAGGCCAGAATACAAGGATAGTTCAATTTTAACTCTCAACGTCTAGCATTCAAGATTTGGTGAAGGGATATGAGCATTCTGTGCATTGAGGAACAAGAAGTATTTGGCATTGTCCTTTACAGGGTTTCTTAGCACAAGCACTGATGTATGAATATGTGCAGAAAGCAAAGACTTGCTGGAGATTATAGATGGCATCTGTCTTATGAATGATACATATTTGTCTACAGTAACTACAGATCTGGAGATGCAGAGCTGACAGTGGCCCCTGACATTCATGGCAAGACATCAAGATACAGTGCCAGTCAAACACTGTGAATATATGGTCTTTGTAACTTAAGAGTCAGCAAGCCCGGTGGTAGCTGTTCTTTCTAAAAGGTGAATTAGGTGACAACCCATATAAAAAAGAAAACAATCTTTACGACACAGGAAAGCTACAGGTTGCAACCAGGGGAAACAGGGATGCAATTTGAACAGGAGTGACAAACACAGTTTATCTCAGTGATTAGAGACAGAACAGTCCTCTGGGACCCAAGGTTTCAAACAGCTCAAGAGAAACAGAAACACCAACACTGGCACCTGCTTCTATCTTTGGATCACATAGACATTTCCAGCATCAACATTAGCATCCTATGAGAAAGAAGACTATACAAAGCAGAGCTGGAGTTTATGACACTTTTCTTTGAATTCCCATAGACAAATGTTCTCCTTGGACATCTGGTAACACTATTCAACCATGGTCTTTAGGAAAGTGCTTGTAGCTAGAACTGTCACTGGGGACACAAAAGAGCACAACCTCAGGCATTGGGCTGCAAGATCACCAAGCTAAGCTTTGTGCACATGGTCCCTTAGTTGCCTTTGTTTTCATATCAGTGCATGACATGTGGTCACAGACACAAGGTCAAGGACTGCTGTTGAATAAAGATCAGAATTGTTTGTACCCCATAAGCAATCTGCTTAGAACCGTGTTTTCAAATAAAACATCCTAGAAAAAATGAACTTTAATGAACTGGAGAGATGTAGAACACTGTGTGAGAGTTCTGTAGAACCTCAAAGTCTATCAAATGAACTGAGAGCTATGAAGTTCTTGGGTGCCTCTGTGTTTACATCATAGGTGAAGGGTTTGCATAAGTTGCAGCAGTTGGTGAGTCCTGCCTGAGTGACACCCAATCTATCATCAGACTCTGTGACCAAGGAAAACGTAGTTTTGAAGATATTTTAAGTTAATAAAAATGTATTCAAGAAATTAATTTACAAAAGCAAGAGTTATAAAAAAGAAATAATGATATTCAGCATGCATACTCAATTCTAACAATACTCCAAGTGGAGTGCACAGTAAACTTGTCCATTTCCATGTGTCTGGGAATCTTGCTTCTGTTAATTCTTTACCCCTTTTCTGTCTCAACCTGAGGCATTACACTCTGATTGTTTGGGGATTCTTATGGTAAAGAATCTGGGGACTCTTTGGACTGGGATTCTTATGGCAAAGACAAGAGAGAGAGCATCCTTTTCCACCACGTGAGGACAGAGCAAGCCTATAAACCAGGAAGCAAGACCTCACCACACACCAAACTGCTTCCATCTTGTACTGCCAACCTCCAAAACCATGAGAAAGAAGTTTGATTTCCAAGTGGGCTCCTCCTCTGTATTTAGTATAGTGTCCAGAGTCAACATGGACAGCCCATGATGTAGCCTGGAAGCTACCTGAGGCTGAGTACAGGTCCTCTCTCAGCTTGGGACTAAGAATAACACATGAAAGACTCTCATCTGGCTGCAGAAATAGAACTAGGAACTTCCAGAAACAAACAGTTGTATTTATGTTTTTAAAACAGTATCCAATTTCCTATATATTATCTACTTGGTAAAACACTGAGTTTTGTTATTCTCCTTTTCTTCTTCCTCTCTGAGGTCAGTGTTCCAGCATGTAAAGTATGTGCAGTATATGAAGCATTGGAAAATGAGCCTTTGAGGAACAGACACAGATGGCTCCCGGGCTTAGTAACCTTCTTCCCATTGTTATTTTTATTTTTCTCCTAGTCTGTGGTTGCCACCATTTGCCACAAGTTGGATTCCATGGGGACCAGGATCCCTCGGTGATAAGGATCATTCATGATGAGTAAATGCAACGAAACTTAACTCCACTGAAATGGTGGAGTTAGGTCACTTCAAAGTCATAGTGGCAAAGCCATTCATCTCGACTCTAGGCACTGGCAAGGGTTTTAATTCATTGTGGACTCAAAAACTACAACAGAAATAGTTTGATATTTGGGTGTACAGGTTCACTGTCTCATATCTAAGCTTCTTGTGACCAAATGTGCTTTAGATTTCAGGGCTTGAAATATTTGCTAATATACAATGGCATGTGTTTGGTATATAGCTAAAATTCTACACACAAAATGTATGTGTTTCATAGACACCTTATATACATACCATAAAGGTAATTTCATGTAATATCTTGCCTTTTAAAAGCCATGTGTTCCACGAGATCATGCAAAGAATGTTCTATTCATTGTATTACATCAGGACTCAAAAACTTTCAAATTAGACACTTCTAAGCTTTCACCTTTTTATCTATGAATTCTCAGTGTGTGTGTGTGTGTGTGTGTGTGTGTGTGTGTGTGTGTATGTGTGTGTGTGTGTGTTTCTCAAATAAAGTCCAATGGGCAAATATAAACACAAAAGATATTTTGAATGGCATAGTTTAAATCTTACTTAAAGAAATAACTTGGTAGTGCTCACTTTTAATCCAGCACCCAGGGGTGGGGTGGAAGGTGGGGGTTGGAGATGGGGGCAGAGGCTGGCAGATCTGTGAGTTCAAAGCCAGCCTGGTCTGCAGAGCAAGTTCCAGGACAGCCAGGGCTACACAGAGAGACTCTGACTCAAGAAAGAGAGAGAGAGGGAGAGAGAGAGAGAGAGAGAGAGAGAGAGAGAGAGAGAGAGAGAGAGAGGTAGGGATGGAAGGATGGAAGGAAGGAAAGAAGGGAAAGGGGGAGGGAGAAAAAAAGAAAGGGAGGAAGGAATCCCTGGGCTCTTTCTTTTTCCTTTCTTGTTTGAATGGTACTGATGGACTCCAGCAAGACTTGAGAGCCCATATCAGAACAATCTCATTTGGATTTAATATTTAACTCTCAAACTTTTAGCTGATCTTTACTGCAAATGTTCATGTGATTTATCTAAACTAAAAAACAAACAAACAAACTGGAGAAAAAAATTTACCAGCTCTGAAATGGTTTGTCGTGTGATAACTGAATACACACAGGGTCTCCAGTTCACTGTTCTCTGCTAAAGATATTGAACATTCTGCTCAGCACATGAGAATGAAGATGGGTACGGTCCAGAAGCTACCCTGAGGCTCTGTTAGAATGTGGACACACCCAGATAAGTACCATGTTTTGACCCTGCCATGATCACATGGCAGCAGGCACAATAAAGTTTACCTTGTGAAAAAGAGGGTGGCTGGCCAGGGAAGTCCTGGAAGAAGTGATACCTAAGCCCTGGTATTAAGCCCACTAGAGCTGTCACAATAAATATCAATGGTACTGCTGTATTTCTCTACATCCCTGGGGAATGCTGGAAAGTCCCAGGTAAATGTACTGGAGGAGTTGAAGTCTCCTGAGAACAACCTTCCTGGTTCATAGATAGTGCCTGTTCTGTGTCTCACATGGTAAAAAGCAGATGGGTCCCTTGGGCCTCTTTATGAGGGCACTAATCCTGCTGGTAACAGTTCTGTCTTGATCCAAAGCCTCACACCACCTAATAGCATCACCTGGGAGTGTGACTTTGTCATACAAAAGTGCAGAAGACTCATTTAGGCCACAGCTGCCTGTAAGGATTTAGGTCCTTCCTGTCCCCACTGCAGGCCACAGTCAGTACACACCTTTGTGTTCTGAATTACAGATCCAACAAGCTCTGAGCCCTTTGAGTCCTGCTTGTTCTGCCTCTGCCCTGTCACTCTACTAATCTCCCTTTACTTCCATCTAAGATGGGAGACAACATTCTGACCACTCCATATGGTCCTTTGTGATCATAGAGGAAAGAAAGCACAGATGCCCACAGAAAATGATTAGGAGAATCTGGACGAAGAGAGACAATAGTGAGCTACAGGTCCAGTAAGAGACCTTATGCCCCAACCCAAATAAAGTGGAGAAGAGATCGAGGAAAACAACCCCACATTATCCTCTGACCTCCAGACATGCCAACATGGGGTGTGCACACCTGTATACACCACACACATATACACACATTTGAAATTAAAAATATATATACCTCTGCAAAGCCCCCTCTAATTCACAGTGTTCCTAGCAGCTTTATTCCCAATATCTAAAACCAAGAAGACAATTGATTAAATGAATATTTTAACTGTGGTTCATTCCACAATACACTACTCAGCAATAAAAAAGGACAGATTATTGACACACAATCTGGATAGGCTTCAAAGATAGCATGTAGAGAGAAAAATCAATACTAATGATTAATGCTATATGATCTTATTTGTATAAAACTGTTGAAATTACATAACTGTAGACAGGGATCACACATTGGTTTTAAGGTTATGGGTGAGTTGAAAGATCTGGGAATAGAGAAGTGTCAATAAAGTATTTTGTTTTTACAAAGATAAAGTTTTAATTACACAGGGGGGGAGGTCTGTTCGTATGAGTGAAGACACACATGGAGAGTGTCAGATACCCTGAAACTGGAGTTACAGGTTGGCTGTGAGCCACATGGCATGAATGCAGCGAAATGAACTTAGGTCCAGTAGCAAGAGTTCTTCACCTCTGAGCCTTCTCTCTCAGCCCCCAGCACCAGGGATGATGTTGGTGACAGAGTTCTTTAGCTTTATCTGGATAGTGTTTGTATCTACACATGAGATAACATTATATAGAAGCCACATATATGCATAAGAGAATATATACAAGGTGACATCTGAATAAGAATGTGGATTGGGCTTGTGGCGAGTGTCTGGTTTAGATATTGCTTGTAATTTCATACGAATCTACACTTTAAAAAAAAAATCAAAGGCAATCGCATTATCAACCATCTCCCTGTAACCCTAGCCACCCTTGGAAGAGCCAAGGTGGGGAAAAGGTGTGTACAGTCATCACACAGAACCAAAAGTTTACTACTTGTCTTTAGCCCAGTTTCATCCTGGCCAACCTTCTATCCCACGTGTGTACATGAGACAGTGCCTCCAACTGCCTCTGGTGATGAGGGCTAAATGCAACTTCCCAGTTGGGAAATCCTAAGTACAGACAGAGATTAGAGAAAGCGTTTTAAAATCTCTAAAAACAACCACAGAAGCCTGGTGGCAGTGGCTGGCATACACTACCTAGGGAGGCAGAGGCAGGCAGATCTCTGAGTTTGAGGTGAGCCTGGTTTACAAAGTGAGTTCCTGGATAGCCAGGTCTACATGGAGAAACTCCAACTCGAAAAAGCCAACCAACCAACCAACAAAGCAACAAACAAAACAAAACAAACCCCCACAGATCATTAAGAAGTTTGACATTTGTGAAGTGAAGGGATTCTCTTCTGGGTGGCTAAGCACAGTAAGACATAAAGTCTGATTATAGATGAGAACATTGTTCATTCATTCATCAAATAATTATTAGCTATAACATCCTTCTACTTACCAACAACTTTGGATAAATTAAAAAATACTATATTTTCTTCTTTTGGGGTGCTCTCAATTTAGTGTGGAAGATTAAACGCCAAGCAATACATGGAAACATGAACTGCAGCTTACTATAATCTAACACTTAGGTGACCACCAGTGGATACATTAGTGCCATGGTTTTAGGGATGAATACACTCGACACACACATCGATCAATCAAAACAACAGATGTACAAACGTCTTTGAAATATATCAACCTACTATTTAAGCCTGAAAATTAAGCTGTAATAATCTATAGCATCAGTAAACTGCCTTTCATAATCTGGAGTTTACGGAGCACTATGGGAAGATGGGTAAGAGAATCTCAGCTGACTCTCCCACATGGAGCACCTTAACTAGGATCCCAATCTTATTCAGCTTTTCCACACTCCACAACTTGTTTGGAATTTTCTCCTGTGCTTCATTTCAAATTGCTGTTTATCAGACCTCAGGCCACTCCTCTGTGTGTGTGTGTGTGTGTGTGTGTGTGTGTGTGTGTGTTTGTGTGTGTGTGTGTGCACCCATGCATGTGTTCTTCAATCTAGTTCTTTTTTATTAAGGAGGACAGGCAGACACCAATTCACAGAGACAGGAAGTAATTAGGGGCCCGGGTCACTCATGTATTCTGCTACTTGTTCCTAGACAGATGTGTGATCATTCTCTGGCTTCTTATTTCATAAAAAGCAACATCAGAGAAAGTATGTTTTATAGACTTATGATTTAATGATTATAAATTATTATGATGCTTTCTCATTTTTATGCCCTCTGGAATTTATTCATACATAGCTTCCTCCACTTGCTCTCAACTGCATTTTGAAGCTATATGAAGAGAAGAACATTCCAGCTGAGTCCATGTGCAAAGCCGTGCCCACCCAGGAAAGACAAGGCCAGACCTGCGGTCACGACAGCCAATCTAGACTATGTTTCTTTCCAAAGTAGAACATTCATTATGAAATCACTTTAAACATTTGGTGTAGCTTTTAAACTCATTAGTTAATCTTAAACAAGCCATGACTAGATTTTCTTTGCCCTTGAATCTCCTAAGTAGTTTGTCATTCTGAGAATGAAAGGGTCTTTCCAGAGCCTGTCTTGGCACTCGAGGCAGTGTGGGGTTTAGACAGACTGTACTCCACTCTCCCTCTACCTAACACTTTTTCTTCAAAACAGAGGAACTGAGGCATCTATCCCCACCTGCTAATCCTACAGCCAGCGGTCAACTGAGTCACACCACTCAAGGAGAATTTTCTTGAGGCCAGTGTATTCCAGAATCCCCGATCATGTCAGATGTGTCTAGTTTCTATGCACCTGAAATTCAGTGGCCAACCTTCTAAGATTACATACTTTAATGCTTGTAGCAATTCATAATTCATAAGCCATTCCTACCCATGCTTACTTCTCTTTCTCTTGTGAAAACTCAATTTAAAGAAGTATGGTCTGATATCATGCTCAGGATGTATGTTGTGTTTCAGACATAGGAAGCATTTTCTCTCCCTGTACTAAATTGAAAGCTGACCTTGGCAGTGTTGGATGAGGTTAGCAACCTATACAGCTGTGCATTTTCATATCCTTAAACATCTTAATCATCTAAGCCAATGAATGCTACCCTTGTTTCAGGGAAGAATCCAAAGAAAACTCAATGCCTTGAAACTATATCATAGGAATGAGCTTCAGAGGGAGAGAGCCTATACCTGTGGGTACTCTTGAGTCCAAAAACATGGTCATCAGGATCATTTCCAGCCAGTAAGTCTCCACTCAGTGAACTTTATTAATCACTGGTGTCTAATTATCTTCAGTCAGTATAACTGTGGAGAGCACTGATTGCCCGAGATGTACCAGGAGTCTCTTAAAAAATCAAAATAGAAGCCATGCCAACCTTCCATGGGTCAGCACGGACCTGGCCAAGTTGGCTAATAATCTGACAGTATGTCTGCATGGTAAGCTCTTTGCTTGAAAGTTTGATCTGAACTGGAGTTGAGAAGTTTAGATGTTAGGTCTTGTGTTCTATTCATACCTGTGTCTTTCTGTGATTTAAGAGATACCACCCTGTTTCGGAAAATTAAAAAAGAAGGAATGTATGGCATGTTCCCATGCTATTCCCTGGTTCTCTCATCCAGGTGGGCTGGCCAGCCATGCACTGGTAAGCAAAGGCTGACCTGCTTTCATCTCATGGAGCTCTGACTCAGATCTCCATGATCTGTCCTCCCAGCTCTCTAGGTTCCCACTGGCCGGTCACTACCACGCCAGTCCCATGCTTCAATACTCCCATGGCCTCTGTGGGGCACATCAGGCAAACCCACACTTTGCTGCTCTACCTTTCTCTCTTGAACCCAGATGAGTGTGAAGGAAAACACAACACAAACTTAGTTCAGAAACAATGATAACTCAATCTCTGGGCACATTAACTAAAACCTAATCTTGTAAACCTTATCAAAGTCTGGTTCCTCTGATTAGCAAGGATCCCCCATGATACCAGGAGACTCTACTAGCTACATCGTACCTACTACATGCTGTCCCTGCTCCAAAAGGCACCTCTCTCTATCTCCTACTTTTCTCTTCTCCTCCCCAACCCAGAAGTCTCTCCTCTGCACCCAGTGATTGACTCCTTCATTCATTAGGGGATTGATTCACAAGTCACAAATGTAACTCACTCGTTTTCTGAAATTCCTCACAGGAGGGCAGAATTAGCAAATCATAAACAGCCCAGGGCTATCCACAACACACCCATTCTGAGTCCAGAGACAGACTCTTTGGGCTTCCTTGAGTCAGCTTGAGAAATTTCTGTTTGCCTACAAAGCTTATACAGCAGCTCCAGCAGTTCCTGTGAACAGGTACATTTTATATAAGGTATTTTCTTTTCTGTTTCCTGGCCTGATGTGGCCTTTAAGAAATGAGTCATTATCTCATCTTGACTAAATTATTACTTTTAAGAGGGAGAGGCCCTGGTGAATGATCCTAGAGAGAACACTGGACACAAGTCAAGAAAGGGTCATGCATCGGCTGAGGCCACACAAGTCCCAGAGGTGTGGCTGTCTGGGGCATTCCTGGGCACAGGAGTTTGGTTGCCTCCCTTTCCAGTTCCAGTGCTGCTTTCCACTTGATGCATTGTCTCACTTTCATCAAACCATTTATGTGTACTACTTCGGAGCCAACTTGTCTTCTTATTAATGGAAAATACAAAGAGGAAGCCAGGAAATATCCAACTGTTTATCCACTCTCTTTCTTCACCCAAATCAACTTCTCTACCACTGCCCACACAGACATAACAGAAAGTCATATAGCAATGCACATTGAAATTTCATCCTTTTCTTAGCTATTGTATGTCTGTAGTCTACTCATTTACTAAAAGGTTTCCTTCTCCCATATTTCTCTCTATGCCAGAACCTTTAAGATCGTACAGAGTGGAGGACTTCTCCTCAGAAAACTGGAGACACTGAGTTATATGAAGCATGAAAATTGAGTACAGAAACAGCAAGCAAATGGCCCTATGAACTAGTCCAGTTTCTCTGTTACTGTGACGAACACCATGACCAAAAGCAACTTGGGGGAGAAAGGGATTTATTTCATCTTACAAGTTCAGTTCATCATTTTGAGAGGCCAAGGTAGGAGCTAAAGGCAGGAATGGAAGCACTGCTTACTGGCTTGTTTATGATGGATCACTTAGTTTCGTTTCTTATACAACCAAGGACCACTTGCCCAGGGATGACACTGCCCACCATGAGCTGGGCACTTCTACATCAATCATTAATCAAGAAAATGTTCCATAACTTTATCTATAGGCCAATCAGAAGGATGCATTTTCTCAGTTGAGGTCCCCTCTTCCCAGATGAATCAAGTTGATTAAAACAAAACCAAACAAACAAACAAACAAAAAGCCACCTCTACCACCACCAACAACAACAAAAATTAGCTAGCATACCCTGTGACTTTGTGGGGAAAAGGGTCCTTATTTTCATTAAATCACACTCATACAGTATGCATACCTAGCCATCCATTCTAGGCCTCTGGGACATCTTTAAGAAAACGCAAGTTTGAGGAAAACCATCTTAAAAGCTAACTTAAATAGTAGACCTGAGTTCTGAATCAGAAACTCCATGTTTGATGTGTAAGCAGCTTAGTTTTGAGTAAACTTCATAGAAGTTTCACTTATTTTAAAAAAGAGAATTAGGCCTACATGTAATTTGTCTTAATGGAAGATATAAAGGTAGTGACTCCAAAGTCCTCCATGGGTAAGGTCTAGGGACGCAACTTAGAGGAAAGGCTTGTGGAGGGGTAGAACAGGGTCCTATGGAGGAAGAATGGTTCTTACAGCTACGCTATGAGACTTGGAGTCTCACAAGTGGTCTGCAGCCTAAACACTGACTTTTAGCTGATGTGTGCTATTTTACTTCTTAAAAGAACCAATAAATGTGGGTTATTAATCTAATATGCCATCATTTTAATATTTTAACTACCTTTTGAAATTCTGTAATAGTCTCCTATGCCCAGAGGTTTACTACATTCTATTCTGTCTTAGCCACACAGAAAATAGGACATTTTCATTTTTTTCAACTATCATTTTCAAATTCCTCATTCGAAACCCATTGTTTTCCTCTGTTTTCTTCCTCTCCACCCTCTCTTTGTGTTGGAAACTTTAAGCTCACACAAAACACAAGGCCTCAAATTAGAAAAGTAGGGGACACTTTTTCATTGACTGCTTAAAAGCCACATTCCAAATTCACTTGGATATTCATGGGACAAAATCCTTGGAATCTTGCTTCTTATTTCAAAATTGGATTTCCTATTGGTCTTTTGGAGTGAAGTCTCCCACCCAAGTAGAGCAGAGCTGAAGCCTGAAGAGATGAGTTGAAGAATTCTTGTCCACAGGAGTTTTTACTGTGAGAGGAAGAACGTTCACCAAGTGGATGGTCTGTTTAGTGAGCCCTTGAATCTTTGATTTAACCTAGAAAGGCATTTTTGCCTATACTTTTAGTAGACCTTCCTACCCAAAATTCATCTTACTTGAAACCCCTTAGGAAAAGAAAGAAGCCAACAGCTCCATGTTTGGGCTAAAAGTCTTCCAAATGAAGCTGCCATTGCTGCTAGCTGAGGCGAATGTCTCTGTGATTGGTGACCCTCTTAACTGGAGTACTTCCCAGAAAGAGAAATAAAAGAATCTTGTTTAAGTAACCTCTATCTCTAGATGATTTGAAATACTTTGACAGATCTATATTTTTATTTGAAGAAAAGGAAGAAGAAAAATAATTCAATCAGAAAAGCCCATCTGTTACTAATCGATACTCTTGCTGGTGAATTAAGATGGTCTCTCTCCCCTGAAATCTACTGATAATTTTAAAGTTCTATGCCATTCATTGAGATCAGATGCACTTACTCAGCATCAGGCCTTGGAATTACATAAATAATAAGGTCCTCAAGGCTGATGGCCTGAGAGCTGTGGAATGTGTAACAATATAATCTGGTGAAAAATCTACTTTTAACATAAAGCACCCAACACTGGGAAGTAAGATGGACTGCAAATCCCTTTGTTCTCTGAGGCCAGACTGTTCCAGAGTGAGGGCTTTTCCAGGTCTTAGATCTTTTGCTCTTTTATCTAAGGTGATGTCTTATTTTCTTTGTTTATAGCTTTGGAAGTTGTTATAACAAGACACATGAAAGAAATGTGTGAGCAAGCACCAAAGGCTAAGTCAGCGCTCACCACCCAAGGCATGCACAAATAGAGCCAAAAAGTTTTTAACCTGACTATTTCTTAATCTTTTCCAGTGAGCTCAGGATGACTTCCCTTGTTGCCAAGCCTGTCGAAGTGTCTATGGCTGACTGTTTTTTTATCGCTGAGATTAGCTGAAGTCTATCAATTCTAAGACTGCAGCTCAGTCCAATGCCCGTCAGTTTCAATCACCAAGGAGTACAGGGGTTCCAGAGCACCTCGGAGCTGTGATTAGCTTTCACAACCGTGCCACTGAAGTCCATGAACTGACCTAAGCCCGAAAAAATTCAAAATACAAGAGAACCCGAATGAGAGCCATGCCTTTCATTTTATGCAAAACTGCCAGCTGTATTATTCACCAGTCTCCAAAGTCAAAACAGAGCAGGGAAGTTGAGCTTAGCAGGGTGGCTGTAATGCTTATGTGCACCTGACCACCTGTCCTTGGCCTGTCCCTCAATGGAAAGATTTTTATTAGAACCTCATTATTGAAACCTTATTTATGGTTGGCATTTCATTTGAGTATTATCAAGGAATGCCATCTGATTTGCCTGTCTGTTACCGAAGATGAATTTACAGATGTCTTTTGGTCTATTAAGGAAGTCATCTGGCAGAAATTTCAGAGAGATGCCAAAAACCTTTGATATCTATGTTTGAACAGCAAAGAAAAATGATGATGTGTGCTCTGTGACTCCCAGAAGGTTCAGTACTAAAGGGAAATAACCTTACAGCAGAAGATGATGGCACTTTCCCCTGTCCCACTGAAGGCATACACATAGACCTGGGTCCCTGAAAATCTGCAGGCTGCTCCAGCCAGGGAAGCAGGGAGGCTAGCCTGCAGTTCTTACTTCTTCCCCCACTCTCCCAAATCCAATCTCCAAGGCTCTTTCTCAGGTCTGCAGCAAACCACCTGCTACAGGATCGCCTTCCTCTCTGTCCCCTTCTCCAGTGATCATACAGCTCTTCATCCCCAAACTTCCTTTGCCCAATTCATCCCTCTATCCCCAATCCCCACCCCCAAACTCTTCCTGGCATCCCTGGGAATCCTTAGGCTACTTCAGCTATGAAGCAGGAAGGTTAACTGAAGATCTTCACCTCTCCTTCCATTCTAATGAGTCTGATCTCATAGTCTCACCTCCCGTTCTCTATCAGATCTTCTTCTGTGGTCTTTCCTCATTCTCTAATCCCATGCCTAGGGAAGAAGCAGATCCCAATGGAACACCCTATTTTCCTCACTCCTGTGGAGTCGCTAACCCACCCCCAGCCCATTCCAATATCTAAATGTCAGCTCTCAACACTCACAAGCACATTTTACCTGCTTTCTTCCTGGAATTTCATTTGCATATTGTCATGGAAAGCCATAACATCAAAATAGCCTTTATGAAAGAGATCCTCCTACAAAGGCTTGGTTTTGGTTCCCTGTCCTTGGACATGTAAGAATTGGAGTCAAAGAAATGTGGTGGATTTGGAAAGGTCTGGGACCAGCTTGCCCCCCACAGGCTCAGGGTCAACCATCCCACAGAGGAAAAAAGGAAAAAAAAAGAAAATGAAGGAGGTCCTTAAGGAGGAAATGAATAAATATCTGATAAATAAATCTATGAAAACACGAACAGTAGAAGGAAATGAATCAACCCTGAAAGTAGAAATAGAATCAATAAAGAAAACCCAAACTGGAGGAAATATGGAAATGGAAAACTTACGAACTGGAACAAGAACCTCAGAGGCAAAGTGTAGCAACAGAAAACAATAAATACAGGAGAGATTGTCAGGCACTGAAGACCCAATAGAAGACATAGATACCTCTCTCAAGGAAAATGTTAAATCTAAAAAGCTCCAGGTATAAAACATCTGGGAAATCTGGGACACTATAAAAAACAAAAACAAATAGAAGAATAATAGGAAAATAGAAATAGAGGAAAGAGAAGAAACCTAGATCATATGAACAGAAAATATTTTCATCAAAATCATGGAAGAAAATTCTTCTAATCTTAAAATGGAGGTACCTATAAAAGTACAAGAAGCATACAGAACACCAACTAGACTGGGTCAGAAAAGAAATTATCCTTAGCAGATAATCAAAACACTAACTATACAGAACAAAGAAAGAATATTAAAAGCTGCAAGGAAAAAGGCAAACCTCTTTGAATAATACCTGACTTCTTAGCGGAGACTCTAAATCTCAGGAGGACCTGGACAGAAGTTGTAAAACCTCCTAAGAGACCATAAATGCCAGCCTAGACTACTATGTTCAGCAAAAGTTTCCCTACAATAGATGCAGAAAGAAAGACATTCCATAATAGAGCTAAATTTAAGCAATGTCTATATAAAAATGCAGTCCTGCAAAAGGCATTAGAAAGAAAACTCCAACCTGAAGAGGTTAGCCAAACCCAACAAACACATGGAATAAATAATACAAACCAGCAAATCAAAAGAGGAAAAATAAACACAAATATGTGTATGCGTACACACAGGCACACAGATACTCATACACTTGTGTGTATGTGTGCGCGCGCACACACCACGACCACCACCATCACCACTGTAAAATATCATGAATCAACCACATAAGCATCAATCTTATTAGAGGCAGAAAGGGCCTATGACAAAATCCAACAATTCTTCAAGATACAAGTCCTGGAGAGATTAGGGATACAAGGCACACACCTAAACATAATAAAGGCAGTTTACAGCCAGTCCATAACCAATGTCAACTTAAATGAGAAGAAACTCAAAGCAACTCTACTAAAATCAGGAGCAAGACAAGGTTGTTCACTCTCCAAACTTAGTCAATGTAGTGCTTGGAGACTTAGCTAAAGCAATAAGACAACTGAGGGAGAGCAATGGGATACAGATTGGAAAGGAAGCCATCAAAGTCTTCTTATGCAAATGACAGACTAGAAAGAGATCAGGGAAACAGTACCCTTCACAATAACCTCAGATAATACAAAATACATGATAAAATGTTAAGACATTGAAGAATATATCAGAAGATGGAATCAGATCTGTAGAATTAATATAATATAAATGGTTATCCTGTAAAAAGCAATCTATAGATTCAAAATGTAATCCCCATCAAAATTCCAACACAATTCTTCATAGATCATCAAAGGACATTTTTCAGCTTTATATGGAAACATTAAAAATCCAAGATAAAACAATCCTGAATAATAAAATAACTGAGGTATTACTATCCCTGATTTCAAATTGTATTACAGAATCATAGTAATAAAACCCAACATGATACTGGCACAAAAACAGACACATTGATCAATGAAATCAAATTGAAGATGAAGACATAAATCCACACACCTAGAGACATCTATTATATGTATATTATATTATAACATATAATATGTATCATATATAACTATGTATTACATAAATATAAATATATTACACACACATATAGATGAAATGGTACTGGTCAAACTGGATAGCTGCATGTAGAAGAATACAAATAGATCCATACTTATCACCCTGCACAAAACTCAAGTACAAATGGATCAAAAACCTCAACATAAAGCCAGATAAACTAAACCTGACTGATGAGAAAGTAGGGAATGGTCTTGAATGCATTGGCAGAGTCTTTCAGAACAGAACACCATTAGCACAGGCACCAAGACCAACAATTAGTACATGGGTCCTCATGAAACTGAGAAGCTTCTGCACTGCTAAGGACAACATCATTCAGAAAAAGCAGCAACCTACAGAATGGGAAAAGATTTTTTTTTTTTTTACCAATTCCACTTCTTATAGAGGGCTAATATCAAAAATATATAAAGAAATAAAAAATGATACCAAGAAAAGAAATAATACAATTTAAAAATGAGGTATGGGTCTAAACAGAGAATTCTCAAAAGAAGAACCCAAATGTCTGAGAAACACTTAAAGAAATGTTAAACACCCTTTGTCATTAGGGAAATGCAGAAACGCAAACAAATTTTTTTTTTTGTAATTTAATCTTACACGAATCAGAATGGCTAATATCAACAACATAAGTGGGAGCCCATACTGCAGTGCATGTGGAGAAAGGGGAACATTCATCCTTGCTGGTTGGAGTGCAAACTTGTACACCCACTACAGAAATCAGTTTGATGGTTCTTCAGGAAGATGAGAATGAATATATATATCAAGATCCAGCTATACCAGTCTTTGGCATTTACCCAAAAGATGCTTCATCCTACCACAAGGAAACTTGCTCAGTCTTGCTCAGTCATGTTCATTGCTGCTCTCTTCAGAAAAACCAGAAATTGGAAACAACCTAGATGTCTTAAAACAGAAGAATGGATAAGAAACTGTGGTATATTTACACAGTGAAGTATTATTTAGTCATTTAAAAAGAATGACATCATGAAATTTGCAGGCAGTTGGGAGGAACTAGTAAAAATCATTCTGAGTTAGGTAACCCAGAATCAGAAAGACAAATATGGCATATATGCACTTACATGTTGATATTAGCTATTAAATTAATGATAACCAAGCTATAATTCATAGGCCCACAGAAGTTAGGTATAGAGTGAAGGATTAGTGGGCACATTTGAAAGCATTGCAGTTATTTGCACAGTCAAGGTTAGTTGGTCTTGATGTAGAAGTTACTAACAAGATGCTTGGCACAGATGCTAAATCATACATGGAGACCACAATGCAAGGAAGATGACAGAAATTTCCTCAGGATGTGGAAGCAGACACCGTCTGATTTATTTTAACTCTATTGTGTAACCCTCTGTGGTGGTTTGAATAGAAATGGTCCCCATAGACTCATGTGTTTGAATGCTTGGTTACCAGGAAAAGATACTATTAAGGAGTGTGGCCTTGTTAAGTAGGTATAGCCTTGTTGGAGGAACTATGTCACTGTAGAGGCAGGCTTAGAGGTTTCAGAAGCCCAAGCTAGGCCTAGTGTCTCACAGTCTCTTCCTGCTGCCTACAGATCCAGATATAGACCTCTCAGCTACCTCTCTAGCACCATGTCTGCTTGCATGTTCCCATGCTCCCTGCCACGATGATAATGATCTAAGCATCTGAAACTACAAGTCAATCCCAATTAAATGTTTTCTTTCATAAGAGTTGTCATGATCATGGTGTCACTGCACAGCAATGGAACACTAACACACCCTCCATTCTTCTAGCTAGAATGTGTGAGTGAGATCTCATGAGAATTTTACTCAGCTCATTTATCCCATCAGTCACCACAGAGGATTCTGATATTATCAATATCTGGACCATTCAATCAATATTACTTTCTGTGAGTGACTGGAAGTTTGTGCTGGCCTACCTGAACACCTTTTATCCTCTATGTTTGCCCATCTTCAGATAACCAGCTATCTTTGTCTACTTTTAAAGTAGTCTCTGAAACTTTGCTTTGCTTTAGGGTTAAATGACCTAAGAAAGAGATGGGGGGTGCCGAGTGTGTCTGTTTATAACTCTGTCTTAAATGATGCCTTCAAGTGCAGGCATAAAAAAGAGCAGAGGCGAATGACACTGTGGATGGGGGCAGGGCAGAGCTTGCTGAACAGAAGAGAAGGGGAAAAAGAAGGCAATTTGTTGGTTTGTGTTTGCCATGTATAGTCGAGACAGCTCTCAGAAGTACGAAAACCAGGCTGAAGAGAAAACCAAGTTTTAGATAAATAGAGTAGTTAGCCAAGCTTCATGATAAAATACTTCTTCTTTCTGATCTATTGAACTGGTGACAGCCCAAAGTTTGTGACACACATTTAATAGGGATGGTTTTACTCATTGAGAACAACAACCACAGTGATGAAAACGACACATACATGCTCCTGCTTCTGGTTTCATCATCTGTTTACTGATGAGAAGAAAAAGACTTAATTAAAGATGTCCAGTAACTGGTGTGCTGTGAATGGTTCACACAGGGACAGAGGTTAAAATGACAGTCAGCCAAGGCCAAGCTTCGTGTCCTTTCCTAAACACCGTACATTATTACCAATCTAGGAAACTCTAATTAGCTTCCAGGGCTTCTCAACAGAACCCAATGGTCTCACTGTCCACTGAATAGTTTGTCCTGTGCATCTCCCTAGTCACTGGATGCTGTCCTCACATCCTATGTTCCCCTACAGTTGTACAAGCTTTGATTATCTCTATTGTATCTATAATTTATATGTGGTAGATTAGCAAATAGTCCCAAACATAAAATCTCAAAACTAGAATTGATTATTTATTTAAGATGATTTGTTCTCTGCAGGGTTTAGCTGGGGACCTCCTGCTTTGACTCTTGTGGAGGCCTGAAAGGTTGGCTGGCCAGAATGAACACAGATTATTTCACTCATAGACCACACTGACCCAATTCCAGTGCCAATTGCCCCTCTATCACAATAGCACAGGTTTTATACACCTTGTCAGCTAGATTCCAAGAAGGCAAACCACAGTGTTCAAGGGTCCATCCAGCCCACAGGAGGAGGCACTACTCTGTTGATGTTCTCTTGGCAAGAGCAATTCATAGTAAGTAGAATAACGTTCCTCTAAAACTTCATGCGCTACTCCCCCAAAGACTGTGAGCATAAATATTTCACATGGTGATGGGGTTTTTCAGATTAATAGCTTAAGGGTGGCTTAGCAGTATTGAAATGCAATCGAGAATTAGCTAGGCAGGCCTGATGTAGCCTCAAGAGGGAGAAGCCAGGAGAATGAGAGTCAGAGGAAGAAAACACAATGGCCAAAGCAGGCTGTACTGGCTGGTTTTGTGTGTCAACTTGACACAAACTGGAGTTATCACAAAGAAAGAGGCCTCCCTTAAGGAAATGCATCCATGAGATCCAGCTGTAAGGCATTTCTCAATTAGTGATCAAGGGGGGAGGGACTAGCCCATTTTGAGTGGTGCCATTCCTGGACTGATTGTCTTGGGTGCTATAAGAAAGCAAGCTGAGCAAGCCAGGGGAAGCAATCCAGTAAGTAACATCCCTCCGTGGCCTCTGCATCAGCTCCTGCTTCCTGACCTGCTTTAGTTCCAGTCCTGATTTCCTTTGGTGATGAACAGCAATGTGGAAGTGTAAGCTGAGTAAACCCTTTCCTCCCCAGCTTGCTTCTTGGTCATGATGTTTTGTGCAGGAATACAAACCCTGAATAAGATGCAGGTGGACATTATGTAGCTGTGAGCCAGGTAGAATCTTTCTCTCAGTTAAAAATCATGTAAGGGCTTCTCCCCTGGAGCACCAGGAAGGATGGCAGCTCTGCAAACCTCTTGATCCTTTTCCTGGGATGCCAATTTTGGATTTCTGGTCTAAAAAATTATAAAATGATATGTTCGTGTTAGTTTAAGTTACTAAGTTTGCAGTCATGGGCTACAGTAGCAGTAAGGAATGAGGATACAAACCACTCATCCAAATGAAGAGTCAACTTGAAAAGGGAAACATCAAAGGCCTGAGAGCCACACTGCTCTTAATGTTACAGAACATGCAGAGAAGGCACGCATCATGCTCGATAACAGTGCAGCATCAATGGGCCAGCCCACTTTCAGGGAGAGAATGCTACCACCTTTTAAAATTGTGAATTAATAATAATAATAAGTGACAAGAACAAGCTGTACGAGAAGGCATTGCAAAGTGTGTGTGATGTTAACAACAGAAGCAACTGCTGGGTGTGTAGCCAAGGCATAGAACACAACCAGGAAAATGGACAAGTAGATAAATTAAAAGGCAGGCCACAGCATGTTAGGTAAAATAAAAACTCAGATTTAGGGAAGAGTTCTATAAATAAAACACTCTTTTAAAAAAAGATTTATTTTTTTAACTTGTGTGTACATACCTGCGTGAGTTTATGTATGGCACATGATTTGGGACTGTGGTGGCCAGAAGAGGGCCTTGAATCCCCTGGAACTGGATTTACAGTAGTTGTAAGCCACTTTTCATGGGTATTGGAAGCCACATCTGGGTCCTCTGTAAGAGCAGTAGCTTCTTATCCATAAAGCAATCTCTCTAGCCCATCAACATCTTAAGGCTTTAAGAATGGCACACAGGTGCATAGATACACATGAACAAAATAGACAGAGCTAAACAATGTGTGTGTTGATACACACTTAACCTCAAATAAGGACTGGACGTATGCACCACAAAGTACAAATTATAGATCACTTGCGATACATTTGGCTTCTTAGCCCCATATATGCCCAAATACCCTGCAGTTGCAAGAAATTGCATTTTGCTACCAAAGCAACATGACATGTTGACAAGGAATACTTTTTTTGAAAAAACAAAACCCAGTCATGACTGGGGGGAGTGGTTGGTATTATGTGCTATTGTTAGTGTACCATGTGCTTACTGCACCTTTCCAAGCAGAGGGTAGAAAGAATCCTTGCCTTTGAAGAAGAGACAACAGACCTGTCCTTAGAGGAGATCTGTTCTACTCAAGGAAGCAAAGACTCAGTCATGAGGCAAAGAGGGAGGTGAGAGAACAAGGCCTGGTGCCTGCTTAGAAGATAGCTACAGAGACCACATAGAAGGGGACCAGTGTGATAGCCTGCCTAGGGACAGCAGAGGACATCAGGCTGGCAAGAAGCTGGATACATTCAGTTTTATGGGAGGAAGTGGTTTTTTTGTTGTTGTTTTGTTTTAACTTTCCGTGGGCTCTGGCTATATAACCCAGACTGGCTGCAAATTTGGCAATCTTCCTGACTCAGCCTTCCCAGCTCTTGAGGGAGTTGCCAGACTGTACCACCATCTCAGTCCTGCTTGTGAACTTTATGAAAACAGGGGAGGTCAACTTTGAGTTCCTTCAGAAGTCAGCTTGGGCTTTACTATTTTAATGGTTCCAGATCCCCTTCTTGTGTGGCAATATTCTGACCTGGTCCCAACACAGGCAGGCTATGTGCAATTTGGGCACCTCACCAGGACTGGAAAGAGATCCAGTTGTAATAAACCAAATTTAATTTTATAAAAATTAAAACACGTTTTAGCTTGGCCCAGAAGATAGCCTGGCTGGCACCCCTTCCTTCCTCTTTGTGTCTTTTTGCAATGCCATCTCCTACCACACAGATGCAACCAGACTCAGTTTCTCTTTGTAGAACAACTAGAGATGAGCAAATGGTTACACTGAACTAGAGACCCCAGAGGGAGAAAAGGCTCCTCCAGGGATTTCTGATAGATACTGACTCTAAGATACTTGAGATCTAAGGTTTAAGAAGAAAAGAATGAAACCTATGTGCTAGGGTGAAAGTGGAAAACAAATGGACCACATGTCTTTCCTCATCACATGGACCACGTGTCCTTCCTCATCACATGGACCACGTGTCCTTCTTCATCACATGGACCACATGTCCTTCCTCATCACATGGTCCACCTACCAGATGTCCTTTAGGCATCCAGCCTCTGACACACTCAACTCTGTCTGGATTCAAAGGAAGCATTACAAGGTTCATCAGCCCCAGATGTAATGGGGACAATGGGTATGTGTCTGCTGTCACTGTGGGCGTCAGGCCCATCTATCAATGGTGCTTTAGCAATGCTGTGGACTGTCACTAAGGCTGCCTTGGAATTCCAGCTGGTAGAGGAAAAATCAGGAGAGATTAGTGCTCACCTGCCCCCATGCTCAGTGAGGACAGCAGGGGTTTCAGCAAAGAGGAGACCTAAGTCTTCTTCTGTCTCATCTTTGCCTTTGTGAAGCAAGAGATGGATAGGGAGAACTTTGCTGATACGATGGAGATCGTTATTGCTGCTAAATACTTGATTTTTATTTCAATTTGTTTTTGTTGTATGTTTTATTTGGGGGTTCAATTGGTCAGAGCCATGGTGGTCCCCTTGGTAGACAACAGAATGAAACAGGACCCATCACAGGGATTTCACAGTTTATATCCATAGGCCTCTTAGAGAAACTACAAATGCGGAGTGGGCTCCTGACTCAGGATACATAATTGTGCTGGAGGCCCTTAGCCTCTTACCTATCTCACCACAAACTCAGAATACTTTTTCCCAGCTGTCCCGCCCTATGATCTGGCTTGGTTATTACAGCAAAAGATGCTTATATTTGAATTGTTTAGCAAATTTTGTGGCAACAGTTTGAAATTTTAGAAGGCAAGAGAAGGCTCTCCTGAGGAAAGCAGTGTAGATAAGTAGTGTTTTGTTTTAAAATGTTCAGAGAAGGTTTGTTTAAGACACTAGCATCTTATGCTTTGACCTATATTCAGTGCTACAAGTTATTTTAACCATGAGACTTCCACAGTGATGGAAATTTTGCTTTTTGATCTTTGAGGGGGGATTTTTATTTTTAGACACCCGGTTCTCTGTAGCATCTTCAGCCATCCTGGAGTACAAATAGGACCCCTCCACTGACTGTCCCATGAGGCTGGAGAGCCTGGAATCTGCTTGGCCCCTCTACCAATCCCATCCACAGAGAGCTATAATAGCTTCTTTCCAGATGCACACTGTAAAAATATACACAGGAAAACCACATCGCCCATTGTCCTATTTTAGCTTCTGCTCAAGGGAAAGTGGTGTTTTCAAATCATTTCAATGAAAAGCATCAATTTCAAGGTCAGATAAAATACCTTCTTCTGGGTTCCAGACAGTCCCCTGGTATCTCGTAGCCTGTTCCCATGGCACCCTTTTTGTAAGGCTTTGAGTGACTTTCAATTTCTCTGTTGACAGGAGGGTTCTGTAAGGATTTGTACTCAGATCATCAAGGGCTGAAAAGAAAAAAAAAATCCACCTAAGGTTTCTGGCTGTGCTGCCAGGCCATGTTGGTGGGGTACACAGGTGACAGAAATCATGGAGCCTGTGAAAACCAATATGCCTAGTTACCCTGAGGCATCATGAGGATATGGATGTCCTTGACACATCTTCATTTGATGTTGATTCTGAGGATCATGAGGACATCTGTAGATGAAACACTTTGAATACCTAGATTTTTCTGTTATCATTACCATCATATGTCCTATGTTGGGAAGTTGAAAGTCATGGAAAGAAAGTTAAATTGGTCCATAATCCCACTAATAGGTAACCTTATCGGCCGTAGGTGTATTTCTTTCCGTAATCTGCATCGTTGATGTGGCAATGGTATAGCAATTCCCAGCATGTGTGGGGCTTGATTTAAATAAAGACCTGGCACTACAACAGCCACAGTGACAGACAGTAAGTAGAACAATGACCATTTGTGCATATTTGTCCTCTTTGGCTAACATGGGAGCATCATTTTAAAAAGATTATGTCCAAGAAAAACTAATATTAGAACAATACTCTAGCCATGAATATTAAAAAATCCTCTCAATAAACTTATCAAATACTAACTCACATTTTTAATGTCTTCTTATATTTCCCTTAGAGTTTATTTTTAATGTTTTAAATCATGTGTATGTGTGTGGGTATGTGCACTTGAGTGCAGGTCTTGTGCAGGTCCTGTGCAATGATGAGACACATGACACATGCACTATTCCTTGTGGGATCATGTGTGTCTGCTGGCTTCTCACATTGGCTGTTACTGAAACTCTTCAAGGTCCTGACACCTGTGTTACTGATGACTTACCTGGTCATTTTTATCTATTCTGTTTCTTTGAAATCTCAAGTATTCTGTGTTGAATTCTCTACAGTGGTTACTGATATACCATCACACTGTAATGCTGGGATTACCCATAGTCCTCTGCTATCTATCTAGTCATCTGGTCATTCGTTAACATATGGAGCTCCTTTGAGCCATGACCTAATCAGAGAAGTGGAGGAACCCAGCTTCCCTGCACACTTCCCCCTTCTGTCTGCTCATTAGCCTAAGCTGTGTGCCTTCCACAGTTGTATATTTGCAGTTTTCAGCCTGAACATTATTTCTCCTAACTTTTTTTTCACCCATCGTGAATTTGCAAAGTTTAATTTGTGTTCTTTAACAAGTGGTCTTTCATTCCTCATGGCCCATTGTTACTGTGTACTTTCATTCAGTCACGATTTTTAGGGAGGCATTTACAGTTTGGGGTTCAATAGAAATTCATGGGGTGTCTTCTGAGGGAGCCTCTTGAAGGCTGTTTTGTGTGTGTTAGCAAGTTCAAAGAGCTTAATGGCTTGCAACCACACTGAGGATATCCCAGAGTCCCTATGTGATTGTACAGCTAGCAACATGGGAAAGCACTCATTGTTCCATATCATTCCCAACAGTTCATATCATGAAAATTTTAAATCTTATTGGCTAAAGTGGTTTAATACAGCCTTTTGTCCTTTCTTAGTTTGCAGTTCCTTAGACTGTGACTCTGAATGTCTGGCCGTGTCTGCTACCCAGAAGCATTTCTTGTTATATGAAATGCTTGCTCTTGTGTTTTGTTGTATTTTCTTTTTAAAAAGAATCATATGTGCACTTCACACACAAGCACTGCATCTACATCACTAGTGCCCACCGCTCAACTCTTACCATGTTCTACCCCTCTTTCCTTCCCAAGCTCATGATCTCCTCTTTAATTGTTACTATTCCATGTATATATTACATGTACAGCTACTAAGTCCATGTAGTGGTGCTCTGATGTCCCTATGGACATGTGTGCAGGGCTGAACTCTTGACAGGACAATCTATGGGAGAGCTTGTCCCTGAACAAAATTGATTCTCCCTCTCTCAGCAGTTGGTGACCAACTTTGAGCTCTTCAGCTAGGTGTGGGACCACATGGAAATGTGGAATTTCTCCTGTCAATGTTGGCATGTCTACTGGGATTATTGTTATGGTGGTTTTGTTTAGGTTTCCATATTGCTGATGATTCATGGGTGGACATTTTTCTCTGATGTCTAGGGATATGATCTCATCTCAGGTACCTTGGCCTGTGGCTCTTCTGACTTTTCAACCTCATCCTCCATAATTTCCCTTGAGCTTTGTGTGTGCACGTATGAGTTGTAGAGAAGATGTATAGGCTGACACTGGGCACTCAGTGCCACTTAGTTTGTGCATTTCAGACAGTTTGGGATTTCAGTAATAATCTACATTAGCAGCAAAAAGAAGCTTTTCTGATGGAGAGTGAGGACTACGTTTATCTGAGGTGATAAGGAAACGTATTAGGAAGCAGTTAGGAACTGTATTGGTTTAGGAGTGTGTTTCTTCTCTAAGAGCCATTACCTCACCAGTCATGGATAGTTGAGTAGGTTTACAATGTTGAGCATGAATGGCCTGAAGTCCAATTAAACATCTGTTGCTTACCCTCAAGATGTAAGCGCAGCTCTTGTGTCACTGTAGATACCCTGCCTGACAAGTCACAGCTGTGGTTCATAGGCTTTACAGCTAGACAGGACTATGGATTGCTTCTCTACCTTGGCATCTTGCATAGTGCCTTCTGATACTATGAGATCTAGTCCTCAGAGAGGAGAAGGAGTCTTCCAAATCAATTCCAGCTTTATTCCTCCAGGTCCTGTGTCCAAAATGGTGTCTTCAGCAACAGGATCTCACCATCAAATTCTAGAAAGCAATCAAGGACAATGGCAATAGCCTACATTGTTTGGGGAGACTCTTGTGTTCCACCAAGCAACACCTTGAAGAGAAACTTTCCATTCTTGGCACTGGGTATTAGTTAGAGGGCACATAACTTTCATGGGGAGAACCACAAAAATCCATTAAAAATATAAATGCATGTTTGTATGTATGTATATAATTATATATCTATATGTATACACATGTATGCTGTAGAGATGCACAAATACACACACATGGATACATGTACTTTTGTAAGTGAATGCACACACACGTGTGTGTGTGTGTAAACTTGTAAAATTTAGATTATATAAGTCTCCCCCCCCCTTTATTTTTTTATTTCAGAAAGTTTGACTTTTTTAAAAAAATGTTTTTGTGAAGTGGTACTTTCTGCTATTGTGCATTCTTGACACTAATCTTCTGTGGATTTTAAGTTGTAGTCCCCCCTCCAGTTTGTGGTGTGTCTTTTGCTTTATTTAAGATGTCATTTGATGAATAAGATCCTTTAAAGAAAAACTAATAAAATTAAATGAGTGATTCCCTTTTGTTGTGTTTGGCACATTCTGTATCATGCTGAAGAAATGTCTCTCTGGCCTGAGGTCATAAAGCAGCTCCCTTATATTTAATTCCAAAAGTTTTAAAGTTTTACTCTTGACGTTTAAATTCTTAATCCATCTGGATTTCATTTTTGTGTATGGTAAGGAGTAGGAAATCCATTTTCATTTTTTTCCATATGAATAACCAATTTTTCCAGCTCCATTTATTTAACTCTATTTTCCCTTTATTGATGTCAGTAGCAACATGCATGCACATAAACACAGAGAGAGAGAGAGAGAGAGAGAGAGAGAGAGAGAGAGAGAGAGAGAGATGTCTTCCTTCTTCATATTAAAAATTAGCAGGCAAACACAGCTATTTTGAATATATGTTCTTTTAAATTCTGTTTAGCAGGGAATGTTCTTTTTGTTGTACTGAGGTTGAACCATAGGGTTTCATGCTTTGCCTTTGAGCTGAACCCCAACATTAACAGTATCAGGTTGAACTAGCACAGGTAAGGTAATAAGCTGGGAAGTCTATGGGTATTAAGTCTTTAAACCTGGTGATTTAGGTACAGCATCCATATTTTGTGGTAATGTCAAACAAAGCTACAAATACTGGAATGGGCCAATACTGTCTCACAGGGTGATGCCTCTAAATAGGGTGGTGGCAAGAATTCAAGGCAGAGCTAACTCTGCCTCAAATCACTATTCTAACATGGAATTACATAGCTATTCACACTAAAAGTGAAAATGAGGGCTTGCCCACTGGCGAATGGCTGAAGGGGCATTGTCTCTGAGCAGATAAGGGCTGTATTCATTGACACATGTGGTTTAACTTTTTCCTCAGAGGGAAAAAGGACTCTTGGGTTTGGAGATCAGTTCCTATGGTGATAGGAGAACATGGCCTGGTGTGGTCAAAGCCAACTCTGCTCATGGGGCTGTACCTAGCCAAGGGCTAAGAGTGGCCCACAAGCTTTGTCAGTGCTCTTAAACATGGCAAGTGTCTCTTAGCTGCCTGGTCACACACAGGCAACCATCATGCTAGAAAATGTTTGAAATCCCTGGCAGCTTTTCTGGGAGCTGTCAGGATGTTTGTTTGTAGGCAACAGCTAGAAGCACATGTACTCTCGCGCGCGCGTGCGCACACAAACACACACACACAGAGAGAGAGAGAGAGAGAGAGAGAGAGAGAGAGAGAGAGAGAGAGAGAGAACCAGGTAGCTCCAAGCCAGAGGCCCATGTTCCTTCCAACTGGGTAGGTCGTCTACAGCTGAAAGCAGCATAAAAAGTAAGAGCTTTATAAATATGAAATGTGAGCTTCACTAAACACACAAGGGAGTATCATTTTCTTTTTCCCAAATACTTAGGTGAAAACATTTTAAATCTTTGGACTATTAAAAAACAAAACAAAAACAAACAAACAAACAAAACAAAAACACAGACCAGATCTGACAGCTCAATGGTAGTTTTTTGAGCTGGATCATACTCTGCAGTGGTTTCATTTATAGAATTCAGTCAGTGCATTCTTGGAACTAAGGTGTGGATGGCATAAATCAGAGAACTTCTCTATCTTATGCTTGCAGTGGAGGAGGAATCCCAGGATTTTTTTCCCCTTTAGATTGAGAAGTTAGACATTATTGCAGCTAATTTATACAGAAGATATCTGCTGTTTCTATTAGTGGTGAGCAGTATTCTTCATGGTGGGAGTTCACCAGTAAGCAGGACACACATTTCCTGCCCTTCCAACATTTACATTCTTTGGGAAGGAGAACAATGTTAAGGAGAAGAAAGAAGAATTTATAACTTGTCAGATAGAGATATACGCTAGGAACAGGAATTGAGGAAGGAGGTGAAGGGCAAGACTGAGCTGTGACTTTGAACTTTGGAGTGATCAGTGCAGAGATAGAATTCAAGCTATGAGTCTTTAAGAGACTGTTAAGCAAGTGAGGGTGGGCTGACAATGAAGCAGATCAGAGGTGGGAACCAGGAGTACATCAGTTTTTAAGTGTCTGTGAGACAGGGAAGAAGCACCAGAGAATCTGAGAAGTGGGAGGAGATCAAGAGGGTATGCACTTTGTGAGCCACATGTCAGTAAAGGACAGAAGAAGGGAGAAGTGGGGCAACTGTGGCCACAGTCCAAAAGCTGAGCTCCATAGAATCATCTTCAAGGTGAGTCTTGGGTATCAAGAGTTGCCAACTCAAATAAGACCTACCAAAGTACCAAGCCAAGGAAGGAGCTAGAAAGATGGATGAGGCATCAGCCCAGAACTGTACTCTGGCAAAATACTGTCTGCATACCTGGTCTCCATATGTCTGCTTCCTTTGAATGTAAGCA
Source organism: Rhynchomys soricoides (assembly GCA_019843965.1). NCBI lineage: Eukaryota > Metazoa > Chordata > Mammalia > Rodentia > Muridae > Rhynchomys > Rhynchomys soricoides. The sequence continues at coordinate 1,758,318 of JADRCH010000013.1, forward strand.
AGGATAAAACAAGCTTCAGGCATCATGATGGCTTAATGGGTAAAGGTATGTGTTGCTGAGCCTGATTATCTGAATATCTGAATTATTAACCCCAGAATCCAGGTGACAGAAGGAAAGAACCAGTTGTTATAATTTGTTCTTTGGCCTGTACATACTCATGCCGGTGCATATTCATGTGTACATGTATGTGTACACACACACACACACATACACACACAAACACATGCAAATTCAAATACATTTTCTACTATCAGGAAATTATACAATACTCAATTGCCCAATTGTATAATAAATTATTTGATACTTTTAGAGTTTGTATTATGACATTTAATGTTTTCATACCTACATTTCCAAAAGGTATATTATAACAAGGGCTACTTATGAAGAACAATGACTGTTTAGCTTGAGATAAAAATCCAAATTATGAAGAAGATAAATTATGTCACATATCAATCAATCACTCAGGGAGATTAACCTTAGATTCTCTCTAAAACTAGAAACACAATAATCATAAAGACAAAAAGAAAACACCTTAACTGATACTATAAAAACAAGCATAATAACTCTGGAGCCCTTTCCCCTACACCGTTGGAATCATCTCCATAGCGTTGACTTCAAAGCTGAAGGGGGAAGCTGTTTAGCCTTGGGTTTTGCCTTTGCTATTATTGAAAGGTGGGGCAAAGGTTTGTTCCCAGCAGGAAAGCTACTTACCAAGCTGAAGGCCAAAGCTGACCAACATATCCAAGTTATAAAGTCTTATAAAAACAGCGACTTACAGTGGAAACTCTGACCTGCTCTGCCTCTGGTTAGCCGATGAGATTCAACAATAATAACAATAATAATAAATCTGGTGTTCCTATACCCAGCCTCATACCACATTCTTTCTGGGAGGAAAATCAATTTATATTTCCAGGCAGGAGCTCCAGAGTAGAACTGGGTATTTATCATGACTGAACTGGACTGACAAGCTCATTGCATTCTGTTTTAGAGACTTTTCCTCCATGTTTACATTTGAGATGGTTAAAATTACCCAGGGTACCAAAGACACCCCACATTGAAAACGAGCCTTTCTGCAGAGCCTGGGAGTCGCCCGCTGCCATTCCAATCAAATTAAGGTATGATTGCAATTTGTTTTATTAAATATTCCATTAAAAATAAGCTCTTACAAAGTATGCACTTGCTTCGATCTGGCAGCTTCTCAGCTGCCGTCACTGGGTTGAAGCATTTTCTTTGAAATGCCTGCCAACTATTTTTGCCCCGTGCCAAAGTAACAATACGGCAGTATAGGAGTGATTTATCCAAGCGAGTTTATAACGGGGTTGGGGGAAGGGGACCCACGTGGAACACTCTCAGAAATTCAAACAGACTCCTAAATTACAAGTGGACCCTAAACTGCGTGTGTCTGTGCCCTTAGCAGGTGGAAGTGCCACCAACCAATTCATTAACAGATTTCACAGAAAATAAAACAGAGGTTAGAAAACACACCTATAAGCACACGTCCATCAGCTAAGAGGCTGTGCCTGAGCCTACTCCTGTCTTCCAATTACTCGCCTCTGCTTCAATGCAGGCCTTTATTAGGGACCCACTTTAAAAAGTGAAGTCAACACAAGAGTCTTTGCTTCCACGGCTACACCCCACATTTCTATCCACATCTATCTCCATGCCAGAATAGCTTCCCCAAGTCGTCTGACAATCAGACTTTACTCAAAATAACAACACGAAGGATCCTTTTGCTAATTTGTCTCTGGTTTCACATCTGTGTGTGGCTTTTCTTTTCTTCTCTTTTCTTTTTAAAAAACCCACAACAAAAGAAGAAAACTGCTGTTTGGCCCTGGCTGCAGAAGCTCGATGCTCATTTAGAAAGGCCACTGGATCCAATGGACAGGATGGCAGCTCTTTTGAGTTTTCCTTACTCGGCCCTTCTGTGGGAAAGAAAGACATGAGCCAGGAGGCAGTATAGGTAGAGACCACCCAAGGCCGAGCATGCTTAAGCAGCCAGTGACCTCCTGTTAGACACAGCAAGGCAGCAAGGCGGTGAGGAAAAAACCCGAAGGCAGCCTCCATGGATCCTGGAGGATTTTCTGCTTCATCCTGCTCCTGCTCGGCGGGGGCTTCGAGAACACAGACACTGATTATTTTAAAAACAATGCAGGCCCACACTGGGCCTGACCTTGCACAGAGCCCCAGCCAGTGTCTTCTGACCTCCTTTGTCCTACATTACTACTCTATTTATGGAGGACCATCATCAGTTTTCTTTTCTGAAAGAGCTGTCAAGAATGTGGTCCTGTGGGAAACAGTCACAAATGCGGGCTTTTAAGACAACAAACTTCAGGCATGGACCACCTCGGTATGGCATGGCTAGAACCAGAAAGCGACACCTTCTGCTTGATTCAGTGACTTTATAAGGTGAAGGGAAGAGCCCGGACTTGTGCACACACTTCTCTTTTGTCATCTGAGCCACCTCTTACCTCAAGATGAGGGGACCTGCAGTGACTAGACAGTTAGATCGGAAGTCTGGCTGAGAAGTTTGGCAGCAACTTTCATAGCAATAAAGCAACTGAGTGATTTCAAACACATTTTACATTTCCAGACTGTTTTTTCAGGGACAATATAAACTTTGGTTTTGTGCATTTGTGTTAGTAGCAGGGGTTGGGGGGGAGTCATTTTTTTCCTCTCTAGTCCAGAGTGTAATGGACTGCTTTGGAAGGGACTGGCTTGGGGTGAGGAGTTAATTAATAATACAGAAAGGAAAGCTTGGAGGGATGGCAAGAAAAGGGGCCATCAGATGGGCAGAGTGTAAAACCCTTCTTGAGAGTTTCAGACTATGTAAAGGAAGATGTTTATGTTGCACAGTTTATTCACTAGATGTGCAACAGGGCTTGACTACTCAACTTTAGTTAGGCTAGGTAAATGCTGGGAGCATCAAAGCTACAAAAGGTAGAGCCTTTGTCTACAGGAAGCCTTACGTCCAATAGAAAAAATCTGCCTGTAAATAAGTAGATGGGTATCTTGAACATAATTAACACATACTGCCTATTATGTGGCCTGGAAAAGAGTAGGTCATTAAGAAATTCTTGTTGGATAAATGACTGGTCTTGTACAGGGCTGTCCTCAGTAGACACCTAATATGTGTGCTTTCCAAATAGTTCAGAATATGGTTTGCAAATTATTTCATGTGTGGTTTAAAAAATGTTATTATTAGCTTTTTTTTCCTCCTCCAGAGCTAATGACTTCACAGAATCCCATTTCTTGTCTGGGGCTTGGCATGGCCACTGAGGCCTAGAAGGGAGGATTGCATCTTGGAAAGAAAGAAGCCTCCTGTCAGTTTCATTGTGTGTCTTGAAAGGTCATGAATGTTTTATAAATATGACTATTTTAATATGAAAATATTTTTATTGACAGTGAAATGCTGAGTGATTCATACATTGTTATCTTGAGTCCTTTGATTTGAAATATTGGGCAAAATGAAAGCTCACCAACAGTGTAGATTAGACCTTGCTTCAGGCAGTTTCTCTTCTTTGATCTCCTGTGTCTATAGTTTAAGAATTTGGACATGTTCTGCAGACTTAAGCAAGGCAGGCTCCTTTGTGGTTTTCTCAGACTTCTGTAGAATCACCCCACACTTCCAGGTACATACTCCACTGAAGACATGGTTAGAGGGGCTGAGGGTAAGAGTCCCTAGTGTCTCTTACAAGGGCACCAGTTATCAGACCCGGGTCCCATCCTTACAACCTTGCTTAGCCCTAGTTACTCAGAATATTCATATTGGAAGCTAAGGTTTTGACAAATGAATCACTAAATACATAAGCAGTCATTTAAAAAGTTATGTCAACTAGAGTTCATTCCTTTAACACAGAAACATAAATGAATCAGGACCTACTCAGGATTTTAGATTTGTTTGGAAATTAAGGGGAACTATAGTGGATTTTCGAGGGTGGTAAAAATGATCGATTCTGATATCATAACTAGCAATATATTAGGATGTACCAAAAAATAGTATCAATTTACTCATTTTTAAATTTTTATTTATTCTTTATGATTTTTTTTCATTTTTCCTACTTTATTTACATTACAAATGTTTCCCCCTTTCCAGATCTCCCCTTTGGAACCTCCCCATTTACTTCCCCCTCCCCCTGCCACTATGGGGGTATTCTTCCACTCACCCACCCACCCACTCTCGTCTTCTCTCCTTGGCATTCTCCTCTACTGGGGGATCTAACACCCTCAGGCCCAAGGGCCTCTCCTCCCCCTGATGGCTAACAAGACCCTCCTCTGTCACATACGTGGCTAGCACCATGGGTCCCTCCATGTGTATTCTTTGTTTGGTGGATCAGTCTCCAGGAGTATCAGGGGTCAGGCCAGTTGACACTGTTGCTGCCTCCCTGGGGATGCAAACTCCCTCAGTTCCTTCAGTCCCTTCTCGAAGCCCCCCATCTGGGACCTCACACTCTGCCCTACTGTTGCTGTGAAGTGACTGTTGGGTATTTCAAACTTTTGGACTAATAACCACTTAACAGTGAATATATACCATGTTCATTCTTTTATGACTGAGTTACCTCACTCAGGATGATATTTTCAAGATCCATCCATTTGTCTGCGAATTTCATGAAGTCATTGTTTTTAATAGCTGAGTAGTATTCCATTGTGTAAATGTACCACATTTTCTGTATCCATTCCTCTGTGGAGGGACATCTGGGTTGTTTCCAGCTTTTGGCAATTATAAATATGGCTGCTATGAACATAGTGGAACATGCATCTTTATTACATGTTGGAGCATCTTCTGAATATATGCCCAGGAGTGGAATAGCTGGGTCCTCAGGTAGTATTATGTTCATTTTTCTGAGGGTCTGCCAAACTGATTTCCAGAGAAGTTGTATCAACTTGCATTCCCACCGGCAATGGAGGAGTGTTCCTCTTTCTCCACATCCTCGACAACATCTGCTGTCACCTGAATTTTTGATCTTAGCCATTCTGACTGGTGTGAGGTGAAATCTCAGGGTTGTTTTGATTTGCATTTCCCTGATGATTAAGGATGTTGAACATTTCTTTAGGTGCTTCTCAACCTTTCAAGTTTCCTCAGTTGAGAATTCTCTGTTTAGCTCTCTTCCCCATGTTTTGATAGGGTTATTTGGATCTCTGGAGTCTAGCTTCTTGAGTTCATTGTATACATTTGATATTAGCCCTCTATCAGATGTAGGATTGGTAAAGATCTTTTCCCAGTCTGTAGGTTGCCATTTTGTCCTATTGACAGTGTCCTTTGCCTTACAAAACTTTGTAATTTTATGAGGTCCCATCTGTCGATTCTTGATCTTAGAGCACAAGCCATTGGTGTTCTGTTCAAGAACAATTCCCCTGTGCCCAAGTGTTTGAGACCCTTCCCCACTTTCTCTTCTATTAGATTCAGTGTATCTGGTTTTATGTGGAGGTCCTTGATCCACTTGGACTTGAGCTTTGTACAGGGAGATAGACATGGATCAATACACAATCTTCTACATTTAGACCACCAGTTGAACCAGCACCATTTATTGAAGATGCTGTCTTTTTTCCACTGTATGGTTTTAGCTCCTTTGTCAAAGATCAAGTGACCATAAGTGTGTGGGTTCTTTTCTGGGTCTTCGATTTTATTCTATTGATCTACCTGCCTGTCACTGTACCAATACCATGCAGTTTTTATCACTACTGCTCTGTAGTACAGCTTGAGGTCAGGGAGGCTGATTCCCCCAGAAGTCCTTTTATTGTTGAGAATAGTTTTTGCTATTCTGGGTTTTTTGTTATTCCATATGAATTTGAGAATTGCTCTTTCTAAGTCTATGAAGAATTGAGTTGGGATTTTGATGGGGATTGCATTGAATCTGTAGATTGCTTTCAGCAAGATGGCCATCTTAACTATATTAATCCTGCCGATCCATGAGCATGGGAGATCTTTCCATCTTCTGAGGTCTTCTTCGATTTCTTTCTTCAGAGACTTGAAGTTCTTGCCATACGATCTTTCACTTGTTTGGTTAGAGTCACACCAAGATATTTTATATTGTTTGTGACAATTGTGAAGGGTGTTATTTCCCTAATTTCTTTCTCAACCTGTTTATCCTTCGAGTATAGAAAGGCTACTGATTTGCTTGAGCTAATTTTTGTATCCAGCCACTTTGCTGAAATTGTTTATCAGCTGTAGCAGATCTCTGGTGGAGTTTTTCCGGTCACTTAAGTATACCATCATATCATCTACAAATAGTGTTATTTTGATTTCTTCCTTTCCAATTTGTATCCCTTTGACCTCCTTTTGTTGTCTGATTGCTCCAGCTAGAACTTCAAGTACTATATTGAATAGATAGGGAGAGAGAGGGCAGCCTTATGTAGTCCCTGATTTTAGTGGGATTGCTTCGAGTTTCTCTCCATTTAGTTTGATGTTGGCTATTGGTTTGCTGTGTATTGCTTTTACTATGTTTAAGTATGCTCCTTGAATTCCTGATCTTTCCAAGACTTTTATCCCATGAAGGGATGTTGAACTTTGTCAAATGCTTTTTCAGCATCTAACGAAATGACCATGTGGTTTTTTTTCTTTGAGTTTGTTTATGTAGTGGATTACATTGATGGATTTCCGGGTATTGAACCATCCCTGCATCCCTGGGATGAAGCCTACTAGATCATGCTGAATGATCGTTGTAATGTGTTCTTGGATTCAGTTTGCAAGAATTTTATTGAGTATTTTTTGCATTGATATTCATAAGGGAAATTGGTCTGAAGTTTTCTTTTATTGTTAGGTCTGTGTGAGGCTTTGGTATCAGTGTACTGTGGCCTCATAGAATGAATTGGGTGGTGTTCCTTCCATTTCTTTTTTGTGGAATAGAGTGAAGAGTATTGGTATTAGGTCTTCTTTGAAGGTCTGATAAAATTCTGCACTGAACCCATCTGGTCCTGGGTTTTTGTTGGTTGGGAGACTGTTAATGACTGCTTCTATTTCTATAGGGGTTATGGGACTCTTTAGATGGTTTATCTGATCCTGATTTAACTTTGGTAATTGGTATCTGTTTAGAAACTTGTCCATTTCCTCCAGATTTTCCAATTTTGTTGCGTATAGGCTTTTGTAGTAGGATCTGATGATTTTTTTTTTTTAATTTCCTCAGAGTCTGTTGTTATATCTCCATTTTCATTTCTAATTTTGTTAATTTGGATACTGTCTCTGTGCCCTTTGGTTAGTTTGGCTAAGGGTTTATCTATCTTGTTGATTTTCTCAAAGAACCAGCTCTTGGTTTTGTTGATTCTTTGTATAGTTCTTTTAGTTTCCACTTGGTTGATTTCAGCCCTTAATTTGATTATTTCCTGCCTCTACTCCTCTTGGGTGCATTAGCTTCTTTTTGTTCTAGAAATTTCAGATGTGCTGTTAAGCTGTTAGTGTATGCTCTCTCCAGTTTCTATTTGGAGGCATTCAGAGCTATGAGTTTTCCTCTTAACACTGCTTTCATTTTGTCCCATAGGTTTGGGTAACTTGTACTTTCATTTTCATTAAATTCTAGGGAGTCTTTAATTTCCTTCTTTATTTCTTCCTTGACCAAGTTATTGAGCAGAGCATTGTTCAGCTTCCATGTGTATGTGAGCTTTCTGTTGTTGTTGTTGTTGTTGTTGTTGTTGTTGTTGTTGTTGTTGCTGTTGCCATTGAAGACCTTAATCCATAGTGACCTGATAGGAGGCATGGGGTTATTTCAATCATCTTATATCTGTTGAGGTTTGTTTTGTCACCAATTACATGATCAGTTTTGGAGAAGGTACCATGAGGTGCTGAGAAGAAGGTATATTCTTTTGATGTAGGATGAAATGTTCTATAGATATGTGTTAAACCCACTTGGTTCATAGCATCTGTTAGTTTCACCGTGTCTCTGTTTAGTTTATGTTTCCAAGATCTGTCTGTTATTGATAGTGGGGTGTTGAAGTCTCCCACTATTATTGTGTGAGATGCAATGTATGCTTTGAGCTTTAGTAGAGTTTCTTTTATGAATGTGGGAGCTCTTGCATTCGGGGCATAGATGTTCAGAATTGAGAGTTCTTCTTGGTAGATTTTTCTTTTAATGAGTATGAAGTGTCCTTCCTTATCTTTTTTGATGACTTTTGGTTGAAAGGCAATTTTATCCAATATTAGAATGGCTACTCCAGCCTGTTTCCTGGGGCCATTTGCTTGGAAAATTGTTTTCCAGCCCTTTACTCTGAGGTAGTGTTTGTCTTTAACACAGAGGTGTGGTTCCTGGATGCAGCAAAATGCTAGGTCCTGTTTATGGATCCAATCTGTCTATGTCTTTTTATTGGGGAGTTGAGACCATTGATGCTAAGAGATATTAAAGAATAGTGATTGTTATTTCCTGTTATTTTTGATGTTGTTTATATGTTTGTGTGGCTATCATCTTTTGAGTTTGTTGAAAGATTACTTTCTTGCTTTTTCTTGCATGTAGTTTCCCTCCTTAAGTTGGCGTTTTCCATGTATTATTCTTCGTAGGGCTGGGTTTGTGGAAACATACTGTGCAAATTTGGGTTTGTCATAGAATATTTTGGTTTCCCCATCTATGATTATTGAGAGTTTTGCTGGGTATAGCAGCCTGGGCTAGCATTTGTGTTCTTTTAGAGTCTGTATGACATCTGCCCAGGATCTTCTAGCTTTCATAGTCTCTGGTGAGAAGTCTGGTGTAGTTCTGATAGGTCTGCCTTTATATGTTACTTGCCCCTTTTCCCTTACTGCTTTTAATATTCTTTCCTTGTTTTGTGTATTTGGTGTTTTGACTATAATGTGACAGGAGGAATTTCTTTTCTGGTCCAGTCTATTTGGCGTTCTGTAGGTTTCTTGCATATTTATGTTCATCTCTTTCTCTAGGTTAGAGAAGTTTTCCTCTATAATTTTGTTGAAGATATTTACTGGTCCTTTAAGTTGATAATCTTCACTCTCTTCTATACCTATTATCCTCAGGTTCTGTCTTCTCATTGCATCCTTGATATCTTGGAGGTTTTGGGTTAGGAGCTTTTTGGATTTTGTGTTTTCTTTGACTGTTGTGTCCATGTTTTCTATGGTATCTTCCGCGCCTGAGATTCTCTCTTCCATCTCTTGTATTCTGTTGGTGATGCTTGCATCTATGACTCCTGATTTCTTTCCTATGTTCTCTAACTCCAGGGTTGTCTTCCTTTGTGATTTCTTTATTGTTTCTATTTCTGCTTTTAATTCCTGAATGGTTTTGTTCATTTGTTTGATTGTGTTTTCCTGTAATTCTTTAAGGGATTTTTGTGTGTCCTCTTTAAGGGTTTCCCGTTGTTTTCTGTGTTCTCTTGTATTTCTTTAAGGGAGTTATTTATTTCCTTCTTAAAATCTTCTATCATCCACTTGATATGTGATTTTAAGTCTGAGTCTTCCTTTTCTGGTGTGTTGGGGTGTCTAGGGCTGGCTGTGGTAGAGAGCTGGGTTCTGATGAAGCCAAGTAGTCTTGGTTTCTGTTCCTTGTGTTATTGCCCTTACCTTTCGCCATCTGGTTATCTCTGGTGTTAGCTGGTCTTTCTCTCTCTGACTGTGGCTTGTCTTTCCTTCAAGCCCAGATGTCAGTATTCCTGGGAGGCCAGTTCTCTCTCTTGGCTGTTCTTCAGACCCTGCATTTGGAGTCCTCCTTCCACTGTCTTTTCCACACAAGTGGGCGGCTCACTTTCTCCCTGTGCTGTTTCTCTTTATGATTTCAATGCATGAATAAAATGATTTTGATAATATCTACCTTTTTCCCCCATTGAATGCCCCAGATGCCTCCTATATCTCCTTACTTCTAATTTTAAAATATAAAAGTCCAATTAGTGTTCCCTGTATCAATATATGTATAGGGCTGACAATTCACACATGGGCAATCTACCAAGGGCTTCATCCCTGAAGACAACTGATTCTTTCTCCCCTAGAAGTCATTTCCTACCTGTAACTTCTCTGTTAAGAGTGGGAATCCTACCCATGCCAGCTAAAATGCTGACTGTTTGCTTTTGTGCAGGTCTTGAGAAGACAATCACAGAAGTTGCAAGTTCATGTTTTCAACTTGTCTGCCACAGTCTCTGGTCATTTTATTAAAAATTATTTATTTATGCACATTACATCCCTATCACCCCTGAAGTCCCTTCTTCTTCCTCTCCTCCCAGCCCCACTCTTATAAGCCCCTCCCTCGTTCTTACAATCCTTCTGCTTGCCCCTGAGCCTTGGGGTAGAGAGTGTCTCATTTGTGGATGAGTACTCTACAATCATTATCTTTTGTACTTTGAACAATTCTAAGCCTTTGTATTAACTCTTAGTCACTGCAAGTAGAAGTTTCTCTGAAAAAGTTAAAAAGCAAAAACTAATCTATGAGTATAAAAATAAGCAATTAGAGAGCTGGCTGTTGGATACTTATGTCAATTTGTCAAAATGTAGTTACAGATTCTCCCCTAGGGCCTACGACCCATCCACCCATGGTTTGGGGCCAGTTATACAGCCCCAGGCATGAGTTCCCTCCTAATGAGTTCTCTTAAGTTCACTCAGACAGCTGTTGGCTAACCCCAAGACATTTTTGCCACTACTTCACTATTAGGCATCTTATCTGGTCATTATGGTAGCTCACAAGATTCACAGATGGGGAAGAAAAACTGTTGATAATTTCTTCTCTCTAGCAGTCTGCTTGGTACTTTCTGCACTGTAGAAGCTTATTGCCTGGGAAGAGGATTCCCATCAGTAATATCTTAATGCCTTGAGATCCATTAACTGAAGTGTGTGGTATCTTCAGAAACAGGGTCTTAACCTCAAGTTCTGTCTGACAACCAAGAGCAATAGCAATAACCTGTGTTATTTTAGGGTCTCTTGAACCTTTGTCTCCTGAGAGGAAGTGTTGCACACCTGGCACTGGGCTTTCTGTCAGACAGTCTATGAGTTCTGGAGAAAACCTTATTTATCCTTAATTATCCTTCAGTTTGGGGGACTTCCAATTAAATTGTTTCTTATATACTTTTACAAAGCTTATCCAATAGTAGGCCTCCATACAGCTTCTCAAGCATCCCCTCTACGAACCTCTGAATATTTAGTCTCCCATGACACTCTCCGTATCAGCTCCCCAACCCCTTCATTCTCTTTGCCACTTCATACCCCTGTACTGCTCTATTCTCTCCCTCCTTTAACTGGTCTCATCCTTTGTTCCTTGAAGGTGCTTTTCTACTTCCCTGAATTCTCAGGACTCCAAGTGATGCACATAAATCAAAACAAGTGGAGCTTGGATCTGCTTAGAGCAGAGAATATGCAACATTCTCTGTCTGAGTTGTAGTCACTTAACTCAGTATTTTTTTTTTTTCATTTCCATTCAAATACCTGAAGAGTCCGCTATTTCATTTTCCCTTTGTTGATGAATAGAATCTCACTGTGTTTATGTACTGCATTTTCATTTTCCATTCATCAGTCAATGGACATCTAGGCTCTCTCTAGTTCCAGCTCTTGTAACTAAAGCAGAAATGAATGGATGAGCAAGTATCTCTACAGTATATTGCAGAGTCTTTGAGGTAAATGTGTGAGTAGTAGATCTGGGTCATATGAGTCAAACAGAACTAGATCTTTATCTATTTCTAGCATTTTGAGGAATCTGCACACTAATTTTCATAATGGCTACAGATTTGCATTCTTACCAGCAGTGAATGGGGGTTCCCTTCCCCACATCATCACCATCATCGATTGTCATCTGTTTTCTGAACATAGGCCATTCTGATGCAAAATAAAATCTCAAAATGGTTTTAGTTTGCATGTCCTTGATTTTAAAGATGTCCAATATTGTAAAAGGTATTTCTTAGTCATATTTACATCTTCCTTTGACAACTCTGTTCAGAGCTAAAGACCATTTTATGATTCAATTGTTCGTTTTATTGTTACTTTGAGTTTTTGTTTGTTTGTTTTTAGTTCTTTACACATTCTCAACAGTAATCTTCTATAGGATGTATCCCTAGATGCTCTCATCACTTGATGTGTTCTTTGCTGTACTGAAAAGTCTGCTTCATTTCACAGGATCCATTTGTCAACTTTTGGCACTAACGCATGAGTGAAGAGAGTTCTAAGCAAATGTCTTTCTCTGTGCCTGATGCTGTAATGTGTGCTCCCTATGCTTTATACTGGTAATTTAAAAGTTCAGGTCTTTCCATTGGGATCTGATTGTTATGAAGGGTGAGAGATAGTCGTGTAAGTAAAATTATTCACTCTACTACATGTGAGACAAGGGCTGAGGGACTTACTAGGAAAGCTGGTGAGTATAGCCTCTTACTGCAGGTTTAAGTTGTCCGAGACACAAGGTGAAAGTGTGCCATGTTCACTTTCTGTTAGGAGCTTAGGATTGAGCCTAGGGCCTTATGTATGTCAGGCAAGTATTCTCCTAACTGATCTATATGCCCATCCTCTAGTATTCTCATTTTTAAAACAATTTAGCTCAATGCTAAATAATAAGAGTTACATATAGTCAGTAAGGGTGATAGGGAATCTGAGGATAAACAGTGTATATCAACTTGATCTTCATAGCTAATAGAACCCTAATATGCAATAACTAATGGGACACAGACTCAGAACAATTATCAAAAAGATGCTAAGGTAGATGCTCTCCAAGAATACACAAAGTTGAAATAACTTTCAGGTGACTGAATCCCTACAGAATGTATTATTCTCTTACTGAAATGTGAAATCAATAGGTATTAGATAGCTATAAAATGTCAAATATTTGAAGATTAATATTCTTGCAAGTGCCTCATTGTTCATAGATGACAGCAAACAAATTTATAAGATTTTCGATATTACTTACAATTAAAACACACTATATCATATGCCCTTGTATTGCTGCTAAATCCATTCTTGTAAGGCAACTGAGAACTTTCAATGACTAGGTATGAAAAATAATGAGAATAAAAGCTGCTTTGGACATGGGTAAATGGGGCACTGATTCATTGTCGATGGAAATGCCCACTGGTCCATCCACCAGGGAAATCAGTGTGGAGGTTTTTCTAGCATCTATAAATGGATCTATACTATACTTGAGTGTATACCCCAAGTAAACAAAGTTTTAAAAATCAACGATATCTAACTTTTTAGATACAGATTGAATGAATGAGCATAGCAAAAGCAAATATGAGGAATGAGAAAGCTAGACATGGTGTCACGTGATCTTAATGCCAGCACTAAGGAGATAGATTTAGGGGGATCTCTTTGAGTCTAAGGCCATCCTGGTCTACATAGTGACTTCCAGGCCAGACAACCCAGGCAACCTAGGCTTAATAGTGGGATGTTTCTCAGAGAGACAGGGACAGAGAGGAGGAAAAGAGAGAGGAAGATGGAACCAGAGACAGAGAGACAGAGCTTGTGAGAGGAAGAATAGAAACAACAGCAACCAGAGTAGAAATCAATAAAGTAAAAGATAAACAGGTTTAAAAAGTCCAAAAGTCAGTCAATAGCAAAGTCAGTAAGGTGGACAAATCTCTACAGAGCTGAATGTTTAAAGGAATCATAATGTACACCCGATAATATCAGGAAATGGTATGGAAATCTTCACATAAGTAAAAAAGAGACAAAGAACACTATAAAATATATAGTAGTTTATTTAATGACTTTCTCAAAATATAACTTCTTAAGTCTTGTCTACAAGATGTGCAGAGATAAAGATGGAGCAGAGACTAGGGGACCAGGCAACCAATGACTATCCCCACATGAGACTCATCCCATGTGAGAGAGCCAACCCCTGACACTATTATTGATATTCTGCTATGCTTGAAGACAGGAACTAGAATAACTGTCTCCTGAGGGGTTTCATCCAGTAGCAGATGGAGGAAGATGCAGCCAAACATCAGGCAGAGCCTGGGGACTCTTGTAGAAGAGTTGGGGATAGAAGTGAGCAAGTTGGAAGGGTTAAGGATATCACAGGACTTGGGACCATGGGGGCTCATAGAGCCTGGGCCACCAACCAAGGAGCATGCCAGAGCTGGACCTTAACTCCCTACACATTTGTAGCAGATGTGCAGCTTGGTGTTCATGTGGTTCACCTAATAAGTGGAGTGGGGCTGTCTTGGTTTCTGTTCCCTGCCATTGGATCCCTTCTCCCACTACTTGGACTGCCTAGTTAGGCTTCAGTGGGAAAGGATTGCCTAGACCTGCTGGGACTAGGTGCCCATGGTGGGGTGGTACCCAAGCATCTCCCCTTCTCTGAGTAGAAGGGGTGGAGGAAATGCGGGAGGGTTTTGTAAGGGTAAGACTTGGGAGAGAGGAGGGAACAGAGCTGTGATAGGGACGTAAAGTGAATAAAAAAAATAAAATAAAAAATAAAGCTTACTACAACTGATGGAAAAGAAATAAAAGATCTGAATGACTACCTATGACAGAAATTGAATTAATAAACCCAAACTAGAAGAAACCTCAGACATACAATTTCCTTGTTCTTTTAAAAAACTCTCTTATAGTCTTATTCCAGTTAAGTGCTCTGAACTAAGACTAGACTAAAACAGAAAGTTAAATGCCTAAAGAATTCTCCTTATAATGCAAAAGTCATCCATGGACCCTTGGAAAACTTTCACAGAGATTATAAAAAGGAAAGAAGAGCATATCCAAGCCACATGCAGCTAGTCTAGAGAAGTCATTGAATATTAACGATAAAATAAAACAATAGCTATAGATGAAGTAAAAAGAAACCTCAGCATCCATGTCTGCAAAACTCACCAGCACCCGGGACTCATGGGAAAGGCCAGCAGGCTGCTCACAAGTACCAAGAAAACCTAAGCAAGAAGCAGACAAAATGGCAAAGGGTCTCCCTTGCAGCTAGCTGCTCTTTCTCAAGTTCTCCAGTGCAATATAACAGGGGAAAAGGCATGAAATATATAAGGTAGGTAAGTAAGAAGAAAAACTAACGTTTTCAAAGCAGACTGGCTAAGGAGACAGTCTTCAGAGTTCCATAAAAGACACTGGAATGAACTAGAATTAATAACTGGATTATACATGAATGAAACAAACAAAATCAATAACAAATAGCAGTTATATTTGTATGTGATAACAACAAAAAATTTGTGCTGCATATGTAATAAAATACTAATTTTGCCTTTTTCGTAATTTATTTTTTATTCACAATACATTCCAATACCAGCCCCCTTGCCTCCTCTCAACCCAGACCCACCCTTAAAAATCCCTCCCCTCATTACCCACCACCTTCTGCTCAAAGGAGGGGAAGATTCCTTGGGTACCACCCCACCCTGTGACATCTAGTCCCAGCAAGACTAAGCACCTCCTCTCCCAGTGAGGCCCAACTAAGCAGTCCAGATAGGGGAAGGGGATCCAATGGCAGGCAACAGAGTCAGAGACAGCATCTGCTCCAGTTGTTAGGAGACCCACATGAAGATCAAGCTGCACATCTGCTACAAATGTGAGGGACTAGGTCCAGCCCCTGCTTGCTCTTTGGTGGTGGTTCAGTCTCTGTGAGCCCCCATGGACCCAGGTTACTTGACTTTGTAGGTCTTCTTGTGGTGTTCCCGAGCCCACCACTTTGTTCAATCCTGTTCCCTATTCTTCAACAAGACTCTCAAGCTCCTCCTACTTTTTGGCTGTGGGTATCTGTATCTGTTTCCATTTGCTGCTAGATGAAAACACTCAGGAGACAATTATTCTTGGTTCTTGTCTTCAAGCATAGCAGAGTATCATTGACAGTTTTGGAGGTTTGCACTCTCCCTTGGGATGGGTTTCAAGTCAGTCTCTGTTCCAACTTTATCTCTGCACATCATGTAGGCAGGAAAAATTTTGGGTTAAAGGTTTTGTGGGTGAGTTGATGTCCTCCTTCCACTGAAAGTCCTTCCTGGCTACAGAAGGTGGCCACTTCAGTCTTTATATTTCCCGCTGGTAGGAATCTCCAGTAGGGTCATCGTCTAGTCTCTCCCATCCCAGGTCTCCAGCTAGTCCCAGAGATGGACCCCCATGAATTTCCATTTTCGCTTCCAGACCTTTTGTGTCCCTCTTCCCCACACCTAAGCCCCATCACCATTTTTCTCCTCATCTCCTCTCTCACATAGTTCTCTCTCTCCATCCACATCTGATGAATGTTTGATTTCCCCTTCTGGGTGAGATTCACACATCTTCCCTTTGGCTCTTCTTATTGCGAAATTCCTTTGGGTCTGTGGATTGTGGCATTGTTATCCTGAGCACTGTAGCTAATGTTCCATTATAATGTACACACCATATATGTCTTTCTGAGTCTGCATTACCTCACTCAGGATGGTATTCTTAAGTTCC
Source organism: Rhynchomys soricoides (assembly GCA_019843965.1). Lineage (NCBI taxonomy): Eukaryota > Metazoa > Chordata > Mammalia > Rodentia > Muridae > Rhynchomys > Rhynchomys soricoides. The sequence goes on from JADRCH010000013.1 coordinate 1,774,573, forward strand.
ATCCATTTGCCTGCAAAATTCATGATATCCTTGTTTTTAATAGCTGAGTAGTATTTCATTGTATAGATGAACCACATGTTCTTTATCCATTCTTCAGTTTAGGGACATCTAGATTGTTTGCAGTTTCTGGCTATTATGAATAAAGCTGCTATAAACACAGTTGAGCAAGTATCCCTGTGGGATGGTGGAGCATCTTCTGGGTCTATGCCCAGGAGTGGTGTGGCTGGGTCTTGAGGTAGAACTATTCCCAATTTATGAGGAACCACCAAATTGATTTTCAAAGTGATTGTATAAGTGTGCACCCCACCAGCGATGATGGAGTGTTCCTCTTGCTCCACACCCTCACCAGCATGTGCTGTCACTTGAGTTTTTGATCTTAGCTATTCTGACAAAGAAGCTGGATGAAATCTCAAGATTGTTTTGATTAGCACTTCCTTTATGACTAACAAGATTGAACATTTCCTTAAGTGCTTCTTGGCCATTTGATATTCCTCTGTGAAGAATTCTCCATTTAGCTCTGTATCCCATTTTTAAATGGGTTATTTGGTTTGTCAATGTCTACTTTCTTGAGTTCTTTATATATTTTGGATATTAGTCCTCTGTTAGATGTGGAGTTGGTTAAGATCTTTCTCATTCTCTAGGCTGCCATTTTGTCCTATTGATGGTGTATTCATAGCCTTACAAAAGCTTTTCAGTTTCACGAGGTCCCATTTGTCAATTGTTGGTCTTAGTGCCTGAGCTATTGGTGTTCTTTATGTTCAGGAATTTGTCTTATGTGCCAATGAGTTCAAGGCAGTTCTCCAATTTTTCTTTTATTATATTTTGTATGTCTAGTTTTATGCTGAGGTCTTTGATCCAACTGGACTTGAGTGTTGTGCAGGGTGGAAGATATGGGTCTTTTTGCAGCCTTTTGCATGCAGACATCCAATCAGACCAGCGCCATTGGTTGGAGATGCTTTCTTATTCCATTGTGCAGTTTTGGCTCCTTTGTCAAAAATCATGGGTGTGTAGGTGTGGGATTTTATTTCAGGGTCAATTTGATTCCATTGATCCACTTGTCTGTTTCTATACCAATACTATGTGATTTTATTAGTATTGCTCTGTAGTATAGATTGAAATCAGGAATGGTGATACTTCTAGAAGTTCTTCTATTGTTCATGATTGCTTTAGCTGTCCTGAGGTTTTTGTTTTTTCATATGAAGTTGAAAATTGTTCTTTCTTTCTTTCTTCTTTCTTCATCTTTCTCTTTCTTTCTTTCTTTCTTTCTTCTTCTTCTTCTTCTTTTTCTTCTTCTTCTTCTTCTTTTTCTTCTTCTTTTTCTTCTTCTTCTTCTTCTTCTTCTTCTTCTTCTTCTTCTTCTTTGATTTAGAAATCTTTATTTCATTTATTTTTATTTTTATTTTTGATACTTTATATACTTTCAAATGTTTTCCCCTTTCCAGGTCTCCCCTTTGGAAACCCCCTATCCTATCCCCCTTCCCCTGCCTCTATGAGGGTATTCCCCCACCCACCCACCCACTCCTGTCTTCCCTCCCTAGCATTCTCCGATACTGGGCCATCTAACACCCTCAGACCAAAGGGTCTCTCCTCCCAGTGATGGCCAACAAGGCCCTCCTCTGCCACATATGTGGCCAGCACCATGAGTCCCTCCATGTGTATTCTTTGGTTGGTGGCTCAGTCTCCAGGAGCTCCAGGGGGCCTGATTAGTTGACACTGTTGCTCCCACCCCATGAGGCTGCAAACTCCCACAGTTCCTTCAGTCTCTTCTCCAACTCCTCCATCTGGGACCCCACACTCAGTCCAACAGTTTCTGTGAATTGAATCTTGGGTATTCTAAACTTTTGGGCTAATATTCACTTATCAGTGAGTACATACCATATTTGTTCTTTTGTGGCTGAGATACCTCACTCAAGATGATATTTTCAAGTTCTATCCATTTGCCTGTGAATTTCATGAAGTCATTGTTTTTAATTGCTGAGTAGTATTCCATTGTGTAAATGTACCATATTTTCTGTATCCATTCCTCTGTTGAGGGACATCTGGGTTGTTTCCAGCTTCTGGCTATTATAAATATGGCTGCTATGAACATAGTGGAGCATGTGTCCTTATTACATAGTGGAGCATCTTCTGAGTATATGCTCGGGAGTAGAATAGCTGGGTCCTCAGGTAGTATTATGTCCAATTTTCTCAGGGTCTGCAAAACTGATTTCCAGAGTGGTTGTACCAGTTTGCAATCCCACCAGCAATGGAGGAGTATTCCTCTTTCTCCACATCCTTGCCAGCATCTGCTGTCACCTGAGTTTTTGATCTTAGCCATTCTGACTGGTGTGAAGTGGAATCTCAGAGTTGTTTTGATTTGCATTTCCCTGATCACTAAGGATGTTGAGCAATTTCTTTAGGTGCTTCTCAGCCCTTCGAGTTTCCTCAGTTGAGAATTCTCTGTTTAGTTCTGTTCCCCCTTTTTTGATAGGGTTATTTGGTTCTCTGGAGTCTAACTTCTTGAATTCTTGGTATATATTGGATATTAACCCTCTATCAAACGTAGGATTGGTAACCCATTTTGTCCTAATGACAGTGTCCTTGGCCTTACAGAAGCTTTGCAATTTTATGAAATTCCATTGGTCGATTCTTGATCTTAGAGCCTAAGCCATTGGTGTTCTGTTCAGGAAGTTTTCCCCTGTGCCCATGTGTTTGAGACTTTCCCCTTCTATTAGATTTAGTGTATCTGGTTTTATGTGGAGGTCCTTGATCTACTTGGACTTGAGCTTTGTACAGGGAGATAGGAATGGATCAATTTGCATTCTTCTACATGTTGACTGCCAGTTGGACCAGCACCATTTGTTGAAAATGCTGTCTTTTTTTCCACTGAATGGTTTTAGCTTCTTTTCAAAGATCAAATGACTGTAGGTGTGTGGGTTCATTTGTGGGTCTTCAATTCTATACCATTGATCTACCTGTCTGTCACTGTACCAATAGCATGCAGTTTTTATCACTACTGCTTTGTAGTACAGCTTGAGTTTCAGGGATGCTGATTTCCCCAGAAGTTCTTTTATTGTTGAGAATAATTTTTGCTATCCTGGGTTTTTGTTATTCCAAATGAATTTGAGAATTGCTCTTTCTAAGTCTATGAAGAATTGAGTTGGAATTTTGATGGAAATTGCATTGAATCTGTAGATTGCTTTCAGCAGAATGGCCATTTTTTACTATATTAATCCTGCCAATCCATGAGCATGGGAGATCTTTCCATCTTCTGAGATCTTCTTCGATTTCTTCAGAGACTTGAAGTTCTTGTCATACAGATCTTTCACTTGTTTGGTTAGAGTCACACCAAGACACTTTATATTGTTTGTGAGTATTGTGAAGAGTTTCATTTCTCTAATTTCTTTCTCAGCCTATACTCTTTTGAGTATAGGAAGGCTATTTATTTGAGTTAATTTTATATCTGGCCACTTTGCTGCAGTTGTTTATCAGCTGTAGCAGTTCTCTGGTGGAGGTTTTTTGGGTCACTTAAGTATACAATCATATCGTCTGCAAAAATACTCAGTAAAATTCTCACAAACCAAATCCAAGAACACATCAAAATGATCATTCACCATGATCCGGTGGGCTTCATACCAGGGATGCAGGGATGTTTCAGTACCCAGAAATCCATCAATGTAATCCACTACATAAACAAACCCAAAGAAAAACATCACGTGGTCATTTCATTAGATGCTGAAAAAGCATTTGACAAAATTCAACATTCCATCATGATTAAAGTCTTGGAAAGATCAGGAATTCAAGGCTCATACCTAAACATAATAAAAGCAATATACAGCAAACCAGTAGCCAACATCAAACTAAGTGGAGGGAAACTTGAAGCATTCCCACTAAAATCAGCAACTAGACAAGGTTGTCCACTCTCTTCCTATCTGTGCAATATAGTACTTGAAGTTCTAGCTAGAGCAATTAGACAACAAAAGGATGTCAAAGGGATACAAATTGGAAAGGAAGAAATCAAAATATCACTATTTGCAGATGATATGCCCGTATACTTATGTGACCCAAAAAACTCCACCAGAGAATTGCTCTTTCAAGGTCTTTAAAGAATTGTCTTGGAATTTTAATGGCAATTGCATTTAATTTGGAGATTGCTTTTGTTAAGTTGGCCATTTTTTTCTATGTTAATCCTACTGATCCATGAACAGGAAAGGTCTTTCCATCTTCTGATATTTTCTCCAATTTCTTTCTTCAGCGACTTGAAGTTCTTTTCATGCAGGGCTTTTACTTGCTTGACTAGAGTTACTCCAAGATATTTTATATTATTTGTGGCTATTTTAAAGCATGTTCTTACCATAATTTTTTCTCAGAACATCTATTGTTCGTATAGAGGAGGGCTATTGAATTTTTTGAGCTGATTTTATATCCAGCCACTTTGCTGCAGGTGTTCTTCAGCTATCGAAGTTCTGGAGTAGAATTTTGGGGTCACTTACATCTACTATGATATCATGTGTGAATAACAATACTTTGATTTCTTTCTTTTTAATTTGTAACCCTTGATCTCCTTTACTTATTATAGAACTCCAAGTAGTATGCCGAATACATAAGGAGAAAGTGGGCCGCCTTGTTTTGTCCCTGATTTTAGTAGAATTGCTTTAAGTTCCTTCATTTAATTTAATGTTGTCTATTTGCTTGCTGTATATTGCTTTTGTTATGTTTAGGTATGGACAATGTATCTCTGATCACTCTAAGACTTTTTAACATGCAGGGGGGTGTTGGATTTTGTCAAAGGCCTTTTCAGCATCTAGTGAGATGATCATGTGATTTTTTTCCTCAATTTGTTTATATGGCAAATTATGCTAATGGATTTACATATATTGAACCATCCCTGCATCCCTGGGATGAAGCCCACTTGATCATGGTGAATGATGGTTTTGATGCATTCTTGGATTTGGTTTGTGAGTAGTTTATGGACTATTTTTGCATCAATATTCATAAGGGAAATTATTCTGAAGTTCTTTTTCTTTATTAAGTCTGTGTGGTGTAGGTGTCAGTGTTACTGTGGCCTCATAGAATGAGTTTGACAATGTTCCTTCTGTTTCTTTTATGTACTCATTTGAGTAGTATTGGTATTAGCTCCTTGAAATCTGGTAGAATTCTGCTCTAAAACTATCTGGCCCTGGGAGTTTTTTGTTTGTTTGTTTGGTTGGTTGGTTGGTTGGTTGGTTGGTTTTGGTTTTGGTTTTTGGAAACTTATAATGGCTGCTTCTATTTTTTTATGGGTTATAGGACTGGTTAGTTTGTTTTCCTGATCTTGATTTAACTTTGGTAATGGTATATATCTGGAAAATAATCCATTTCACTTAGATTTTCCAATTTTGTGGAGTGCAGACTTTTGAAATAAGACCTGATGATTTCCTCAGTGTCTGTTGTTATGTATCTCTTTTTATTTCTGATTTTGTTAATTTGGACACTGCATCTTTGCCTTTTAGTTAGTTTGGTTAAGGGTTTGTCTATCTTGTTGATTTTCTCAAAGAACTATTGGTTTCATTGATTCTTTGTATTGTTCTCTTTATATCTAATTGATTAATTTCAGTCTCGAGTTTGATTATTTCCTTCCATCTACTCCTCTTAGATGTGTTTGCTTTTTTTTCTAGAGCTTTCAGGTGTACTTTCAAATTGATAGTGTGAGAATTCTCTAATTTCTGTATGAATGCATCTAGTCCTATGAACTTTGCTCTTATCACTGCTTTCATTGTGTCCCATAAGTTTGGGTATGTTGTGCCTTCATTTTCATTGAATTCTAGAAAGTCTTTAATTCCTTTCTTTGTTTCTTCTCTGACACAGTGATTACTGAGTACAGAGTTGTTCAGTTTCCATGAGTTTGTAGACTTTCTGTTATCTCTGTTTTTGTTGAAGTCCAGCTGTAATTCATGGTGGTCTGATAAGATGCAAGGAATTATTTCAATTTTTTGTATCTGTTGAGGTTTGCTTTGTGATTGACTATATGGTCAATTTTGGAGAAGATTTTGTGAGGTAATAGAAGAAGGTGTATTCTTTTGTGTTTGGGTAAAAGGTCCTGTAGATACCTGTTAGGACCATTTGATTCATAATGTTAGTTTGTTTTGTTATTTCTCTGTTTAGTTTCTGTCTCGATGACCTGTCCATTGGTGAGAGTGGAGTGTTGAAGTCTCCCCCTATTTATATGTGGGATATATGTGCAGTTTACGCTTTAATTATGTTTCTTTTACAAATGTGGGAGCTTTTGTGTTTGGGGCATATATGTTCAGAATTAAGATTCCATCTTAGTGGATTTTTCCTTTGATATCTATGAGTTATCCTGCCTTTAGCTAAGATAAATCCTGTCATCTGATACAACATGGATAGAGCTGAAGGCCAGTGGAAGGAGATGCTAAGTGAAATAAGGAAGGCACAAAAATGGAAATATAGCATGATTTCATTTACGAGTGTCTAAAATGTTTGAGTTTGCAGAATCAGAAACTAGGATGTTATTGCTATGAGCAGGAGGTGATTTATAGAGACCCAATATAGAGCAGTATGCAGGTGGCCGCATTATACTGTATGTTTGTTATTTTCTGGGAAGATGGAGTTGGGAGAATTTATTTGTTTTATGCTGATAAATGATTTTTCTATATAAACGCGTGTGCATCATGCCATATCTGGTGCTTGAAGATGTCAGAAGAAGACATTAGATCTTCTGGGAATATAGTCATAGACAGCATGAGCTACCATGTGTGTTCTTGGAACCAAACATAGTACCTCTGCAAGAACAACAAGTTTTCTCTCTCCAACCCTATGATGGGTTTGTATTAGAGATTCTTTTTATACAGGTACACACACACACACACACACACACACACACACAATTCTGTAAAGTAACAGCTATTCTAAGACTGCAATCCTGGTGATCCTCTCATTTTGTATTTGTACTAAAAGACATATGTACTATCACATATATCTGCATGCAATTCTGTATCATGATAGCTTGATGAAGTTACTCAAGAATAACTTGTAATAGAAACAAGTTCAGAGAGAATGGAAGATAGAATCAGGATCAAGGATAAACACAGTGTTTGTGTTGCCTTCTCTTGTGAACTATCCTTGAACCAGACATATTCAGGCCAATGTTACAATTATTTCATAGTCTAGATGGACCTGATGGTGGAGGTCTGAAGCCACTCTGATTTATACATACATTTGACAAAATCAGGCCAAATTCAAGCCTCTTACAGTTGTAAATATATGGATATTCTTTCTGTTATGAAAGGATAAAATATTACTCAAATTTTTTTTTTTTTAGTTTTTTTAATTATTGTTGTATTTCAAAATATGGCTGTCCTGAAACTTGCTTTGTAGACCAGGCTGTCCTTGAACTCACCAAGATCCACCTGCTTCTGCCTTCCAAGTGTGGGATCAAAGGTATGTACCACCATACCTGGCCTAAAATATTACTCAAAGTTTTTTTATATAGAACTAATTTTTTATTAATTAATTAATTAATCAACATCCCAAATGCTGCTCCCCCTCCGGGTCCTTTCCTCACAAAGTCCCTCTCCCAACCTCTCCCTTTCGTCTCTGAGAGGGTGGGGACCCCCTGGGTGTATCCCCACCCTGGCACATCAAGTCCATTGAGGCCAGAAAAGGCGGCCATGGAGACTGAGCTGCATGTCGTCCAGCACATGTATGTCCTTTGTCTGAGAGCACCCCGGGGTCAAGATTTGTTGACTCTTTTGGTCTTCCTATGGGGTTCTCACTTACTTCAGGATCGTAAATCTCTTCCCCATCACTTTGGTAACTGTCCCCTACCTTTATCTAATGTTTGGCTGTGAGTATCTGCATCTATTTCAGTCTTCTACTAGAGTCTCTCAGACAACAGTTATGCCAGGCTCCTGTCTGCAAGTGTAAACAAGTATCATTAGTAATGTCAGGGATTGGTACTTATCCATGGAATGGGTTTCAGGTCGGGCAGGTTATTGGTTGGCCATTCCTTCAGTCTCTGCTCCATCCTTGCATTTCTTTTAGACAGGATAAGTTTTGGGTCAAAAGTTTTGTTGGTGGATTGGTGTCCTTATCCCTCCAGTTGTGGCCTTGCTTTGCTATAGGAGGTGGCCTTTTCAGGTTCCATGTCCCCACTGTTAGAAATCTTGGCTAAGGTCACCCACAGTGGCATCTGGAAGCCTCCCCTATTCTAAGTCTCTGGGACTTCCTAGAGATTCTCCACTTCCTCCAATTACTGGCAGCTGCAGACTTCCATTAGTTCTTCTGACCTTCTGGACCTCTCTCCTGTCTTTCCTAATTCTACATCCCTTTTCCCCTCCCCCCCTTCACCCATTTTCCTCCCTTCCTCTGCCTCTTATGACTATTTTGTTTCCCTTTCTATATGAAATTCAACATTCTTGCTTGGGCCTTATTTCTTGTTTAGTTTCTTTGGGTCTGTGCAGTGTATCATGGGTATTCTGTACTTTATGGCTAATATCCACTTATCAGTGAGTACATACCACACATGTCATTTTGAGTCTGGGTTATCGTACTCAGGATGATCCTTTCTAGTTCAGTCCATTTGCCTGCCTAATTCATAATGTCCTTGTTTGTCATAGCTGAAGAGTATTCCATTGTGTAAATGAACCACATTTTCTGTATCCATTCTTTGGTTGAGGAACATCTGGGTTGTTTCTAGTTCCTTGCTATTACAAATAAAGCTGCTATGAACATAATGGAGCATGTATCCATGTGGTATGGTGGAGCATCTTTTGGGCACATGCCCAGGAGTAGCATAGCTGGGTCTTTAGGTAGAACTATTTCCAGTCTTCTAAGAAACCATCAGATTGTTTTCTTGAGTGGCTGTACAAGTTTGCAATCCCACCAGCAATGGAGGAGTGCAGGACTCATTTTTATTAGTTTACTTTCTGGAGGTCAGAGGTAGATGTGCGATTGGTTTGATATATTTACAGCATCCTTGGGTCTGTGTTCCATCTGGGCATTGAAGATATGGAATGCATCCTCACACTCCTGACAGGTGGGCATCGGGAATAGAGCCTTCTCAGACTTCTTACAGTTATCTGTTTTCTTTAGCCACATGCCATCTTCAAAGCAAGAGCTTCTCTGTTGGCTGTGATGAGATTGTAGAAATAACTTTACCTTTTTGTCTGCATAACACTTTCTAATTGCACATCTAATTTTTTCATAATGTGAAGAGTGGAATTTATTTTGTTAATTATTACTGTATGGAAAAAATGAGGTTTATTATGGAATTTTTATGCATATATATGGTTGGTCATATTTGCCCTTAACTTTCTTTTCCTGACACCCCTCCCTGCTCTAATTCTGCTTTTTTTCACATACATGTATAAATATATAAATAATTTATATTTGTGTAAGTAGAGATTCTATGTATGAGGGAAAACATAGAATATTTTGACAAAAAAATAGCTATTGAGTTCCAGTGAGTCAGTCAATAACAATGGCTTCCTGTGGCAAAATTTATGTCTAATCTCTTTATAGCAAGAATGCAATTGTCATCAACAATTATAACTCAAAGGCAAAAAAATAATAATGAATAAAGAAGCAAATTGCTCCCTGTTGCTGGGACAGCTTTTTGCCGTGGTTAAATGAGAAGGGTTGATGGATTTTCATTTCATGATAGTACTTGGGTTCCACAGTAAATAATCGTTCTGATGAAACGCTGTCATGTTTAATAATTCTGCCCTTGTCTTTCACTGTAGCTCTGAGTCTTAAGGCCTTTTGATCCTTAGATTAGGCCTCTGTAAATGTTCCTTATGTTTGCAGACAGATGTCTTTCATCGGAGGTGGGATTAACTGGGCTTAGCGAGCTTCCCAAAATTTGGACTCCAGATTTTCATCGTCTGTACCAATTCTTCTCTATGGATTATAAGGAGATGTAATATAGTAAGAGGAGTGATTCCTTTGATGTATGATTTTGTTAAAACCTGAGAAGGTGGGGAGGGACATTGAAAATATTTTTAAAGCCTTGAGATCTAAAACAAACTCCGGAATCTGGAAGGAATTAGAAATGCTCACATGTGTGAAAAGAGATAGTCAGGGAAGATGTCCTGAGAAACAGTAACTTCACTAAGAAATCACAAAGCCACCTTGCTCGATGGGTCTTTTAGTATTTCACAGGTTCCCCAGAAAGGCTTTGTAAGGAATTAAAGACAAATAAACTTCCCAGAGTTGGCTGAAAGAGTTAATTAAGGAGGTTGCTCTGGCAATCTGACAGTCCTTCAAACCTGTCTCTCTTCCTTTTCTCAACCATGCATCTGACTGTCTGTCTAACTAGGTAGCTAGTTAACACTGAGTTATTAGCTTATAAAGACAAGGTCTGATAGGCCTGGTTTCCCTAGAGCTCTCTGTGTAGCTCAGGTTGGCCTTCAACTCATAATTCTCTTGCCTCAGCCTTCAGAATACTGGGATTACAGGCACTAAATCTTTATTGATAGAAGCTTTGTGAATACAATACAGTACAGTACAATACAACACAATACAATATCATATGGTATTTCACAGCTTCTGCCTTTTAGAGAAAATCTACACACTATAGATTATGGGAGGGTTAAAACTTTCAGTATCTTGTTACTATCTAGTCCTACCATCCATTAGCATCACTATTGATTACACAGAGTGATGACAAGGTAAGTGTGTGTGTGTGTGTGTGTGTGTGTGTGTGTGTGTGCACCCTCCCCAAGCATTTACATTCACAAGACAGTTAGATAGAGATGAGGGAAATGTTTCTGGCAGGCAGGATGGATTACCTTTTAAATTGGCTCTCCCAGCTTCAGCATCATCCCCATTAGCTCATTTTCTCTAGCATAAGATATTAGAAAATGCTCTCAAACTCGTTTTGCTTTCCAGTTCTAATTCCCTTCCATTCTTGCTGATGAGGTGAAATCAAGAAGCACAGTTGTGTGTACAAAAAGAAACAGAGGCAGATGGAAATCTGGAGGCCAGCCTGCCTTTACCTTGATAGCTTCCTTTCTATCTCCTCGTCTTCCTTGTCTTTGCTAAGTCATGCAAGTTTTGCTTTAACTAGTTGTAAACGTAAAGAAATACCTATTCCACGATATCTCCAAACCAGTGTTTGTTTACCACCACATATTAGAAGTTGGGGTATCTCATGGAAAAGTACCACATAACTGGAAGGTGTGCACAAGGTTCACCTGTAATTAAAGTGCCACTATTTAAGTCACATAATATTGATAGCTTTAGAAATAAAGTTATATGTCCATGTTGCTCTGAATGTGAGCCTTTCAACAATTTAAGTAAAAACCATTTTAAAATATAAAGGAAAGTTAGTCAGTTAAATCCTGGGTCTTTGGGTCTCACCAGCTGCAGTTCCAGGGCTGGGAGCCATGTGCAAGCTATTGGTGGCTGCCATGTGGGACATCTCAGACGGTGCTGTGGTTTCTGTGGCAATGAAAAGGAAGTTTGACTACCACAGGTTTATACTTCATACTTTAAAGGGCGAGATGGGAAACAGGACATGGCTTCAGATTTATCTGCTGGAAAACAGCTAGATGTGGCCTAATCATTCTTATGTAATACCACCACAGGTAAAGGGTGCAAAAGCTTCCCAGTGAGCCTGTTACTTACCACTACAGTTTTCATTTTAAACCTTTATCATTTTACATATGAAATATCTGCTTTTGAATAAATCCATTTTACAGTTGTTTCTTTCAAAGGTACAAAAATGTCCTTATAAATAAGTTTGGTGTCTCTAGCTCTCTTTTCTAGCTCGGAACTCTGGCCTTGTTTCAGACTGTAAAACCTAACACAGATGACTTTAGCTGCAAATGTCTTACTAAATACACGCCAGTGACATCCATATACAGTTTGCCAATTGGGATTTCTTTTTCCCGCCTCATACTATAAAATAAACTCCTTTGTATGCAGAACCCCCTTGTTGTTTTACCATCCCTCATGTGTCATCATTAACTTATTCTAACTAAAACTTTATGCCACTTTACCCAGGTTTCTGGGGACTTCCAACACTGCTGAATTACAGTCTTGACACACTCTATAACTTCCTACAGCTTGAGAAAAGCCAAACGCTTATGCAGCATGTATAATGAGCTTCCATTTGTCCAAGGATGCCCCATGCTCTATTCTAGCCCATTCTCCAACACCTCTGCAAAGCCAAGGTTTTCCTCATATAATAAACAGAGCAGTCAACTACCCACAGACGCCATCAGACTGCAGTAGACATGGGACCGTGCACTCACAGGGACCATTGGGGCTGCAGTAGACATAGAGACTATTCACCCACAAGGACCATCAGGCTGCAGTAGACACAGGGACCATGCACCTGCAGGGACCATGGGACTGCAGAAGTCACAGAGGCCATGCACCCACAGGGACCATGGGGCTGGAGTAGACATAGAGACTGTTCACCCACAAGGACCATGAGGCTGCAGTAGACACAGGAACCATGCACCTGCAGGGACTACGGGGCTGCAGTAGACATAGAGGCTGTTCACCACATGGAGCATAAGGCTGCAGTAGACACAGGGGCATTACACTTGCAGGGACCATGGGCTTCAGTAGTTATAGAGGCTGTTCACCCACAAGGACCATGAGGTTGTAATAATCATAAATACCAGGTACCGACAGAGACTATCAGGATGTAATAGACATGGAGGCCATGCACCCACAAGGACTATGAGGTGGTAATGGGCATAGAGGCCATACACCCACAGTAGACAAAGCCCACATAACTACAGGGACCATGAGGCTGCTGGTTAGATCCCAGACTCATCTAGTCTTACCTTCCTTATCACCCTGGACTGTTTTCTTTAATGATGTTGGCCAATGTCTAGATGGCACAGCTTAAAGTCACCTTATTTCTTCAAAATGACATTACATTTATAGTCATAGGTGTGACTGCAGGAAACATAAGCAGAATTGAACTATCTAGGTTGTCCTAAGAGGCTTGAAGCCCAACTTCCTCTTAGCCCAGGTTAGGGTGCTCAAGTCAGGAACTGAGCCACCAGTCACCTGAGAAGCCATGTCATTTCAAGGGCACCTTGAACTTTCTCTTTCCTCAACTCACAAATCTCATTCCCATACTGAGATATAGAAGAAACCTTGCCCATTACCACCAGGTTTTGGAATCTATGGGTTCCTTGAATTGAAATCCTATTGAAAGTCATCCTCCATCAATGGCTTATTTGTCTCATAATAACAAAAAGATGTTTAACTCCTTGTTTTCTGGTTAATAGAATGTGAAATGAGCAGCTATTGGGATTCAGAATAACTAGTTATTTACTTCATAGACAGAATCTGATGCTTGTTTAGAGCAGTAGTTCTCAACCTTCCCAATGCTGCTATCCTTTAATACAGTCCCTCATGCTGTGATGACCCCCAACTGTAAAATCCTTTTCATTGCTATTTCATAGCTATGGATTTTCTACTGTTGTGAATCATAATGTAATTATTCGTGTTTTCCAATGGTCTTAGGTCACCCCTGTGAAAGGGTCATCCACCCTCACAAAGCTGTCTCAACCCAAAGGTTGAGAACCACTGGTTCAGATAAATATCCCAGTAATAGCTGCTAAGGGTATAGGGACTGTGGAAACAAAACTGCCGCCTCACTCCTTAGAACTAGATGACTGTGTAAGCAAATGAAGGTATCATTATGGTTTCATATGAGGAGTCGTGTGGATGGGGCTGGCAGATTTGCAATTGTCTAGGTTTCCTAGGTCAAGAAAAATAAGAGGTGTGCAAGTTTTATTAAAATTAGGACAAGGGAGCAGAGGGTATCTTTAATTTTATACTTTAGGAGTAACAGACATTTTTCTGAGTTAGAAGATATTTCTGATGGATTGTTTGACCCCATTTCATGGAAGAATAAGTTAGGCATAACAAGGGCTGTGACAGCGAATGATAGAACCAAATGGTAAGCAGGGACTTGCGTAGGGTGGCCTTCCCTTCTGAGCTTCGTTCCACTAGGTTGGTGTCACTCTGGGGAAACATTGAGAAGTCTGGTAATAATGGCTGTCCCCTTTCAGGGACATGTGCTTCCTGCTAGGAGGAAATCTATACATGAACTGTCATAATAGCTAGAACTGTACATAATAATAGACTTCTGATAATCAAATGTTTAAATATTATTTTAAGTATAACTTCTATTTTATTTTTCCAGGGTGTTTTCTCTTCTGTCTTTATGAAGGCACTTTTTTACAAGGGTTTTGGCAGAGGTTATGCACAGCACCAGCAGGTCTAAAGCATGGTGGGTGTGTTCAGGCCTTCCAGCTTCATGAGATGGATTCCTACTTCCTCACTGTGAATGGCACGGCTCACACAGTAATGCAGCTTGATGGAGAGCTACCTTTTAAGTTATATGTAATGCGTGTCTGGTAGTGGGTACCTGCACTCACATGCAGATGTCCTCAGAGTTCAGGAAAAGGTTTCTGATTCTCTGGAGATGGTGTAAGATGCAGTTGTGAGATGTAGCACAGGGTTCTGGGAACTGAACTCAGTCCCTTAGCAAAATCAGCAAGCACTCTTCACTACTGAGACATCTCTCCTGGCCTGATATTCAGATTTCTTAAGATGGTATATGAGGGATTCTATAGGCATCAACCTACACATAAAATAGGCAGTTGGGGATCACAAACTCTGTCTGTGTGGTGACATATCTAGTAATTCAGCCAAAGTTCACATTTCCATAGGTGCCTGTAACAGATGAGAATCCGATGCATCTGATGAAACAGTCAAGTGTCAATCTGCAAGAGCAGCCAAAAACCTACTGGGGAGTGACAGTAGACAGAGTTGGTAAAGCAACAAATGAGTTTACTAGGTGATGCTCTTCTTTGAGAGCTGAGTTTCTGCTCATGTTGGTCAATAAAGCCCACAGTTGGAATACAACAGTGATGTTTCATTTGTCGTTGCTTAATTGCACTTATCAATTTTGATATATTTTATGTTTTATTTTCTGGCAAATTTATTATTATTGTTGTTGCTGCTGCTGCTGCTGCTGCTGCTGTTGTTGTGTGCACACAAGTGTGCATAGGCAGAAGCAAATGAAAGAACTGTACAATTGAGACATCTTCTCTAATGACATAAATGATTACAATTAGCCCTGATCTGTTACATGGAGATCCAAATTGTCATATGGAACAACTTGTTTCCAGCCTTGAAAGTATTTATAAATACACCTGGCAATATGATGTTCTTCCAATAACTTCTATATGTATCTGTATATCTGGAGAGAGCATTATCAAATTAACTGACAACGAGAACAGGATCATCTATCTCTATGTTCACTATAGTGAGACTAGGAGATACATCTCACTTTTACACAGAAAATGCAGGAAACAAACAAGAATCAAGGTAGGAAAAGACAGGGAGGGGCATGTAGTCTACAAACCTATCTTTTTGGAAGACAAACTTTGGAAGAAAGGCTGCATTTTCAATTAAGTGTTTTATATATGTTCCTGCTCACTCACATCAGTGGAAGGTTTTCATAGAGTGAAGCTCTGTCCAGTGGGGATGGAAGACTCCATGGAAAGTGGGCTGCTAGGCAGTATTTATAACAGCCAGAAGGAGTATACCAAGAGCCACTCTAAGCCACCCACTGTCATTTATTAAAATTATCTTGAACCATTTCTTCTGGCCAATAAAGAAACACAATTTCCTTGTCTTTTCTGTTACCTGAAACAATATCAGGTGTTTAAAGTGAGTGCTAACAAGTCTGTCTGCACACGAGGTGATACTGGCCTTCGAATAATTTCTCTTCTGCACTTCTAAGTGACTTTATGGTTTTCTGAGCCAATAAATATAACTCACCAGACCAGACAGTGTTTATTGGAAGATAGGGAGGCAATGGGGAGAGGGATTATGAATAACTTCCAACTAGCTAGTACAACCAATTGAGCAGAAGAGTCAGAATAGTTACTGAACTTGAGCTATTGGACAAGGACTAGGAAGATTACATTATGAGAAAGAAGCTCTACCTTGAAGCAACGTAGACTGTTGAAAATGTAATGAGGAGGTGCATGCAAGGGAGTGATGCAAGGAAGTATCCAGAACAAATATTGATGTCAATGACAATTGTGATGATGGGGTTGGGGGTGAGGATGTAGGGATGCTGAGGATGAGGATTGGGGATGCTGAGGATGAGGATTGGGGGTGCTGAGGATGAGGATTGGGGATGCTGGGGATGAGGATTGGGGATGCTGGGGATGATGATGGGGAAGCTTGGGATGATGATTGGGGATGCTGGGGATGATGATGGGGATGTTGAGGATGAGGATTGGGGATGCTGGGGATGATGATGGGGATGCTGGGGATGAGAATTGGGGATGCTGGGGATGATGATGGGGATGTTGGGGATGAGGATTGGGGATGCTGGGGATGATGATGGGGATGCTGGGGATGAGGATTGGGTATGCTGGGGATGATGATGGGGATGCTGAGGATGAGGATTGGGGATGCTGGGGATGAGGATTGGGGATGCTGGGGATGATGATGGGGATGCTGAGGATGAGGATTGGGGATGCTGGGGATGAGGGTTGGGGATGCTGGGGATAAGACTTGGGGATGCTGGGGATGAGGATTGGGGATGCTGAGGATGAGGATTGGGGATGGTGGGGATAAGAATTGGGGATTCTGGGGATGATGATGGGGATGCTGTGGATGAGGATTGGGGATGCTGGGGATGGTGATGGGGATGCTGAGGATGAGGATTGGGGATGCTGGGGATGAGGATTGGGGATGCTAGGGATGATGATGGGGATTGTGAAAATGGTAGGAATGACTGAAGGGAATGGGCATGGGGATCATAGAGATGATAGAGATATAATGGCAGTGGGATGAGAATAGGAGCAATGCCTACCTAGTAGTCATGAATGTGAATTTTTACAAAGATCTTGAATTCACTCCTGGTACCTTCAGCTACGGATTAAATACTGCCAAAATGTCTCTTGTTCACTAGCACATGTTTTGGCCCTAAATACAAAAGTTAATGTTAATTTTGTTTCATTCCCTGGCATCTCAGTCTTCAGCCTTTTTTAATTTCAGTTGAATAAACACAGCCAACTATTTTCTTCCAAAATACATCTACAGTACATCCAAGGGTTTTCCTGCAGACGGATTCCCAGAACACGAAGCAAAAACGAAAAGCTGTAGTGTAAACAAAAGCAACATTATTTACAAAAACTCAACTGAAGATTGAACAGAGGAAGAATGAGTCAGCCTCACGCCCCAACAACAGACATTCTCTGTGGTCTTGCGGTCTTCTTTTAAGCTCTGTCAGTTGTTTTCAAGTTTAATGTGCATAAGAATCACCTGGTGGGCTTCCTAAATTGAAGATTCTTGGGACCCACCTCCAGAGGATCTAATTCAGTGCCTAGAATGAGTCACTGGAAATTTCTCTTTAAAATCTTTGTAAGATAATGAAGATGCGGTTTAGTCTGTGTAGCACACATGGCATAGTGGCCATTAGCACTGAGCTGCTTACTGGTGGTTACTGAGCCACCTCTCATCTTACTGTCGGGACTGTCACTCTGAAATCAAGATTCCGTTGTGCCTAATGCAACAGCTGTGCATGGGACTCTCCTGTCCTCAATATCTGCAGCTTTTAGTCCTTCCTCTCCTCCTATTGCCTCTGCTCACTGCTCTAGGACTGTCATGTTGCTAGACATAGAAAATTACCAAGCAATGTTTCCAATTAGGCAGATGTGATGACCAGCTATTTTAGAAGCATTTCATAACTGCCTACCAGGGGACATGTGGAGATTACAGTCTGGCTTTATAGGGTGTGTTCATGGCACTGGGTATTAGGGCCAATGTCAGTGCTTAGGAGTACCTTCTGGGTTGCTCAGCTATGGCCTTTTGGAAAAAGGTTCATATGCAAAAGACCACACTGTTCCTGTGTGGTCTTTCTCACATCTTAGCAGTGGAGAGATACGGGGGCTATTACTGTGAGAGTTACATGGCAGAGAAATGCACTCACTTCTATTTCTAAGCTTACTCACATCCTACATGAACCCGATGGATTGAGGTATCTGCCCCAAGAAGGATGAAGGCGCAGCTATTAAAGCACTGAAAAGAATTTTAAAGCACCACAAAAGTTGATGACCAGTAGACTTAAACATCCTTTCATAATTCAAGCATTTAATTAGAAAAGCTTCTAGATTATATTAATTTTACCAATAATAATGTTCTCTCATCTTGGTTTTATTTTAGACTTCTCCATATTGATAATTGCATCTCAGAGATAATTCCCAAGGCCAGTACCAGCTTTGAGATGAGGGAATCTTGTAGGAACATGGACACACACACACATGCACACACACACACGCACATACACAAATGCCTTTTAACAATATAAGTAAGAATATTATGAGTAAAATACTATCATCTGAAATACAGAAATACATATTAAGCAAAACTAGAACAGCATAGAAACAAGGGCACCTTGAAGGAGGTGGGGTGTGTGGCTAAATCACCTGCGAGAGTCTATGGCCCAGAAGAATTTAAAGTTAATAGCTGAGAATTTTCAAAAGTGATAAAAGGCCAGAGTCAAAGACTAAGGAAAAATTATGAATCACAAGCAAATGAAAAGGCAAAGCACATTTGTACATTTGGTACGTGGTAAAACTGCTAAAGCAAAAAGACAAAGATTTTCAAAATGTCCAAGGGAAAATGCACATTACCTAACAAAGGACTATGCTGAAAGCTAAATTTTCCACTTAAATGACCCAAAGGTGAAGAGAATGAAACAACAATTTTAACAGGCTGAAAGAAAACGTTTTCAAACTCAAAATCTTTTACAAACAGTCCTTTGGAAAAAAAAAGACCCTCACAGAGACTTGAGGATTGATTGGCAGTAAAATACACAATGAAAGAAATACCCAGAGTTCTTCAGGAACAGAGAATAAAGGAATATGGAAACACAGAACAGACTGAGAGTCGGAAAAGCAAAGTGATAAATTTGAGGACTGGGTGGCTTCTGTTTTCTGTGTGACAGGAACAGTATCATGGTTTGAAATGATCTGAAAGTACACGGGGATCCGAAGTATACAACACTGATGGTGCCCACCACAGGCAGGTGTAGCTGATAAAGATATCATTACAAGTAGCTATGCAGAGGTACCCAGTCAACCAGGGACTCTGCTCACATCTTGGGGGAGAGTCATGATAACAGTCATAAAAGGCAATATTTGTAATAAACTAATACAGCACATAGAACATCAATAGAATCGTGTGTATTTTTAATTAAAAATTCAAGAGAGAAATAATTCTAGAGGGGAATAAAATGAGCTCACAGAGGCAATGGTAAGCAGTACAAAGTCAAACATGGCCAGAAATGCCTTAACTGAAAAACAAATACATTGCTAACAATCCCAAATGTGCATGGTATAGAAGGCATTCCTTATGGTGAGGACACTGAAGCTTACAACTAACGGTGGGCATTAGATAGCAAGTGACACTAAGCGTCATCACTGCACGGCTACATTGTTGTTGCATCACTGAAGGTCATACAGGGCAAGAGACAAAAAGGTATGCCTAGAGCAGAAATGGTCAGTCTATATCAAGATTTTATTTGCAGGTAATAGCATAAGGTTGAATATATAGCAAAAGCTGAGAAAGTGGAAGGAGAAATAGACATTTGTGATCCAGTGAGGTACATTAACACCCTCTCCACCCTCTCAGTGGTCTTCACAGTGGAGATTGACAGTGTTTTCCCACAGCTCATGTAGGCCTTAAACTCCCTCTCCAGGTAAGAATGGCTATGGAGTTTCAATTCTTCCGCCTCTGCCTCCCAAGCACTGGGATTACAGATGGGAGTAGGGAGGAAAGGAAGAGGGGGAAGGAAAATGGGAAAATGAAAAGGGAAAGGGACAAAAATCTAAGGGCTGGACAACAACTTTGGTGGGGATGGGTAGAAGTTGGTGCCCTTTGCACTGAGTGGCTTGCGCTCTGTGACCATAAATTTGCATTATCTACCAAAAACTCCCTGCACGTCCCCTCTGCCACATTATTACAAGGACACTATTTACAGTATTGTGGATACAGGAGATGACACATTGCCACATGATTTATAAGAACAGAAAATGGGGACTCACCTCAGGGTGCATCTGGGGAAATAAAGCAAAGGAATGAGAAATGGCCTTTCCTCGTGCTGAAGCATGCCTGCTAATGGTGTTGCCAGTGAGAGGAGGTGCAGGTGTAGAACTCACACAAAGAATGCTGTCATCCTGGGAAAGAAGAAGTAGGGACAATAAGGGGAGGTGGCAGTACATTTTGTGTTGTAAGCCTTTCAGGAGGGATGGGGGAGGTAGCACTCAGATGATTCTGAATATAAGATAAACGGAACACTTCGTTTTGAGTATATGTATGGTATGCAGCACTTGGAGTCTATTTTAACTGAAAATGTGCTTGTGTTGAGCTGAAATTTAAACTAGTCCAGAGGGTCCATGCACCTATATGTTGACAGTGGTAATGTTACAGAAAGTGGCTGAGTCTGGAGGATAAAGGTGGAGAGAACAGGTACTTGTGGGTAAAAGCTGGTGGGAGGCAGGCTGGTGACATTTTCTTCTATTTATTCTAGTCTTTTAAACCATGTGACTTCACTACCTTTTAGCATAAAATAAGCAAATAAAACCAAATATGAGTAAGGCTAGCATTCACACAGTAGGACAACTAAAGCCACGTGCCCTTAGTTGAGGTCTTATTTTTATATTGTTTATAGTAAAACCAGCCCGTCAATCGCTTTAGTATCTGAAACCATAAATGTCTACAACTCAGAGAGAGCTGCTGCAGTCTGTGATTTTTATACTTTCAAAGTATACTGAGTCTGAGGACTTCTTGTTGCTCCCACTTTACAGTGAAAAATAAAATAAAACATCTGAAGCTTGGAATAGAGAATAAAAGTGTCATGAAGTATTATTCTTGAGAAAGCAGGCTCAGCTAGGCGTTTGAAATCTTCCCAAATCTTCTCAGCCTTTTGACAGCTTCTCAGATAACTCAAATGGCCAGTCAGACATGTTGCTGTGGTAAGCACCAGGTGGGGAAAAATCAAAGGGGAGGGTGGCAGGGGACTTGTTAGTGTGACAGGCTCTGCTCCACACCTGGCAGGCGTGTGAGCACACACCCTCTCACACACACAGATGCACGTGCATGTGAGCCAGGTACCAAAGTAATTCAAGATTTTCCTAATGGTTTGAAACATGAGTGCTTATTCTAATAAAACAAAGACAATCTCATTCAAGCAGTAGGGGAAATAAAAGCACAATATTGAGTGGCTCTGTGGACTCATGGTCAGTCGCTCTTTAACAATGGAAAAGAAGTACAGTGAATTGTTAACCTGTGGCATAAATATCTCCATTGTGCTCTTTAAATCTGACTTTGATTTACCCTACTCTCTGCTTTTCAATAAAAAGTAGGACAAGCTTGCAGTCTCTTTAATTGATGTGTCAACAACTTTACTGTCTCCCATCCTGACCCAATCTTTTTCTCCCTCTGCTAGTGCTAGGAACTGGATCCAGGGCATTGAATATGCCACCACTGAGCCACACTGCCAGTTCTTAATATTTTTTTTTTTTTAGTATTATTAAATAGCTCACTTTAAGAAGTCTTGTAATATGAATCAAGAGAGAGATTTTTAAAGAGAAAACTACTTTTGAAGATATTATTGCTTGGCAAAATTGTAGGACGGCCAAAATTGTGATTTTGAAAGTGGAGTTTATAAAAACATCTTCAGCCATACAATCCTAACCAGCTGAGAGATTTCACCCTCCAACCCCATGCCAGCTGGCTCAGGGACCCACAGAATTTTTTTTTTCTTTTTTGGCAAATCGTCAAATACAACATACATTTTGAGCAGCTGGATTAACCTAACAGCTCTTACGAGAGCCCTTTCATCTGTTTTACAGAGATAGAAGGCTCCAATCTAATTATAGTCTAACTGGAAAACACATACATTTCTTCCTAATCAATAGGCTTACAACAGAAACATGTAACACAGATTCTAAATGCAATCTTTTAATAAGAATGGACTCTCATACATTTATCATTTCCTTTTGTACATATATATATTTGTTTGATTTTTTTTCTTATCTTGGTGGTTACCTTTTCATTAAAGTAACACTCAAGGTCACAACATGACCCAGAATTAGACAGCTAGACAGTCCTGTAATGAAACACTAAAATTCTTAGCTTAGCATGCAGTTGGTTTTTTGGTTGTTTTTATTTTTTTCTTCTGTCTGAGTTTATAATCAAAACAGTATTGGACTTTTTAAAAATTTCACAGTCACCACGATGATGGTATTTGCAGTGTTCTAAATGAGAACCATATGCTCTTCCCTAACCTATTTAACAGTGGTGGCCAGATGTTTGAACAAATTATGAAAGACAGCTCCCAGCTTATCCGAACAGTTAAGCCTAATGCTGTCCACTCACTTGCTCTCACAATCTGTTCTCACTTCAACTAACAGGGAGAAAATGTCTACCTTTAGCCACCTATGTGTCTGGGACTCGCCTTTTTCAACTTCAAATGCTGACAAACATTCTGCGAAGTGAGGAAAGTGCCTTTAAAGCCTGTCTAGGGAACCAGGGAAAACAACATAAGAATGAAACCCTAGCACTCAAGAGTCTAAGGTGGAAGGATCATGAGTTCAAGGCCAGCCTTAGCTACATAGAGAATACCAGACAAACCTAGGCTATAGAAGACCATGTTTTGAGAGGGGTGGCAGGATGACAGAGAGGGAGAGACAGAGAAAGACAGAGACACACAGACAGACAGAGACAGACAGACAGAGAACCATAAAAGCCAATAATCACTACAAAAGTTTAAGTGGTAATTGACTTTTAAAAACACATATAATATTATGATATAGTTGATGTGTACTGTGGAGAAACTATGTGATGGGCACAACATTAAGTGAAGAAAGACTGCCAACAAGCTAATAAGATAAGATGGAATGCTAAAAATTTTCAAAGGAAAGAAAAATTGGGGAGGAGAGTATGAATGAATAATGGCGCCAGGGTGAACTAGTGGCAATGTGGTAAAACCAAACTTAGCTATATTCATTAAACATAAATGGTCAAAAATTGTAGTTAAAACAGCAGAGACCGAGGTTGGGAGATTCTTCAGTGGACAAAGTGCTTGTGACAGTGTGAGAATCATAGTTCTCATCCCCAGAACCTACATAAATGCCAAGTGATCTTGAACTCCTGCCCATAATTCCCACAATAAGAAGGAAGAATCTGGGGATCCTCAGAGCAAGCAAGCTGCCTAGCTAGACTAGCCATATTAGTGAGCTTTGGGTTGAATTATGACACTACCTACCTCAATGAATAAGCTAAAAACAACCTTGATGATAATCATGGGCTTCCACATACCCACACATCACTAGACACTATCAGGAAACTTGCTGATAGAATTAGCAATCTGGAAGCACAGAGCCCTCCACATAAGAGTACCATCATACTATATTCAAGGGCACAGGAAGATTCATCAAACAATGAGCCTGCCATCAATTCTCAATACAGGTAAAGGGATCCAAATCACACAGCTGATGTTCTCTGATGAAAGAGGATAAAATTAAGAGTCAAATGATAAAAAATGGTACAGGTAAATTCAAAATTGTTTGGAAACTAAGGAAAACTTTTCTGAGTTGCTCATATGTAAAATAAGAAACAGTCTGAGCTGAATTAGTATGAGAACCGATTCCATTCTCCAGCATCCATGTTAAAATCAGCCACAGCTCTTCATTTCTACAACTTCAGCATTGTTGAATAGGGATCACCGTGGATCCAGCCAAACCTGAACTATAAACTTGGGGTTCAGTGAGAGACCCTATCTCAAGACAACAAAGCAGGGAGAGTGATAGAAGAAGACACGTGACTTCTTCCTCTGCCCTCCATGTGTGTGCACATGGGCACATGCACCTGCCCGGTCATATGCATGACAGTCCTCACAACACACACAAACTAAAAAATTAGCAAAAGAAAAAGTATCAAAACTCTGTGTGATGCTGCTAAGTATGTTCCTAAATGCAAAGATCTAACATCAAGAAGGCCACTTTTACCTTCAGGACGTAGGAATACAATAATATAAGCACAAATAAAGACTTTATAAACCTGACGGCAATATAACAGGGAAACGAGATGTTTCTGAAAAGGGCCAATGAAAACCAATGCAGCCAACCAGGAAAACAGAAGAGCGGAAATGAATTATTAATATCAGAAACATTTATGCCAGCAAACTTGACAACGGGGACAAAGTAAGCAAATGTCTTGAAAGGCACAGTTACCTTAGCTGACAGAAGGAAAACCAGGAATCTAACAGGCTTATCTCCACTAAAATAAAAAAATATGGCAATAAAAAACATATGCAAAGAAAAATTCTAGCCCCAAATAGTAACATAGGCAAAGGAAAATGCTTCTAGCTACCAGAATAAAGTGATCCTGTAGGGGACACACACACACACACACACACACACACACTTCTAGTTACTTAAAGGGACAAGAACCTTCCAGAGCATTTGGAAACTG
The DNA here is from genome assembly GCA_019843965.1 of Rhynchomys soricoides. Lineage (NCBI taxonomy): Eukaryota > Metazoa > Chordata > Mammalia > Rodentia > Muridae > Rhynchomys > Rhynchomys soricoides. Next base: position 1,799,089 of record JADRCH010000013.1, read on the forward strand.
CAGGAAATGGTGTTCTCAAACAGAAAACAAGAATGAGGAGACAAGCCCTTGTAACTGCTGGTGTTAGGTGCTTAGCACCCTACACAGAGGCTCCCAAAGAGAGCAGTGCAGGGCCTGGAGAGATGGCTTGGTGTTTAAGAGCATTTGATGTTATTGTAGAGGATCCAGGTGTGATTCCCAAGACCCACAAGATGGCTTAAAATCATCCTCAATCTAGTTCCAGGGGAATCGATGGATACCCTCATTTGACCTCCTCTGGTACCAAGCATTATGCAGGTGAGACACTGGCACATGAAACGAATAAATCTAATAGTAAAAATTTTAAGAAGTTAACAATGGAAAAACCACAGCATGAACTGGTCAAAGTGTGGGATGTCAAAGGTTAAACTTTCCAAAATGTTGAAATATCGGGTACGGTAGTTTAACAGCCAAAAACTTCAGAAGGACAAAGACACAAAATCTGAGTACCAAATCTGCCTAAATTCTTAACTGTCAAAAAAATCACTGGGGCTTAGGCAAGGTGCCCAAGGGCCCAGCACACAGGCAAAAAGACACCAGAAAGGAAATAACTCTCTGGAAGGGGTGTGGGGCTAATAACAGTTTGCTGAAGTTTAATCCAGTATGTTCTGCTGTACTTCATGGCCCATAAAGCAGACAGAGGAACCCAACATCCTGATACAGCAGACACAGAGCATGAGCCCAGAAGAATGGCTGTGTATGCAAAAGAACCACAGAGCAGCAGCTCACAGAGAAGAGGATAACCCTACACACAGCCTCTGCTAACCACCAAAGATCAACAGACCTCACAGGGGTCAGGGTTAAACTTAGCAGGTGGGAGTCAGAGAAATAGATGTGGTACAGCTTCAGCTGTGTAATGACAGCAGAAAGCATTGGAATCCAGAGCCTTGAGAAGTCCAACAACTAAAAGATACCACAACTCCAAATTATAAGCCATGCAGTAAATCAGATGAAGGGGGAGGTAGGAACTGGCCAAAATATTACTAAAGGATGAGGCTTGAGAAATGACTAGAGAGATAGTTCAGTGACTAAGAGTGTTCACTGTTCTTACAGAGGACTGGAGTTTCCTTGCCAACACTTAAGTCAACACTGCCTGTAACTCCAGCTCCAGGGTGATAACCTCTTCTGGCCTCCATAGGCATTGCTCTCACATGCACATAATTCTACACAGATGCACATGCACACATACACATAATTAAAAATAATACAGTAGAACTTTAAAGTGTATTCTGTTAAAAGGACCAATGAGATTGCTCAGTTGGTAAAGGCATTTGCCACCAATTTAACATGAATTTAATTCTTGGTGGAAAGAGAGAATTGACTCCCACAGGCTGCTCTGTAAGCTTCACTTACATACTAACACACACACACACACACACACACACACACACACACAAATGAATGTAATAAAATTTAAAAACATTATTGAAGAAAAAGAAAGCACTAATAATGCTAAGAGTTTTATTGCAACCACAAGAGAGAATAGCCACAAATAAAATTCATGTACATATATGATGTATGATATAATTATCAATATGAAAGGGTCCAGCTGACACCACACATTCTGCTACTAAACAGAAAAATTGCAAACAGAAGGCAAGAGCTGAGAACCAACAAGCAAAACAGATTTTAGAGAAACTTCTTCCCTCAACATGCTGATGAATATAAGTCATCTGGAGGATACCACCAACTGACTCAAGCACATGGGTTCCTCTAGAACCCAAACAGAGAAAGACAGAGAGCACAGAAGACAGAGAGAGCACAGGTAGAGATCTGATGCAGGCCAAAGGGCAATAGATTTCTAAAACGGAAAAAAAAAAAAAGAAGGAAAGAGGGGAAGGGAAGGAGAGAGGGAGGGAAGAGAAGATGGGAAAATCTTACAATGGCCTTTGTTTTCCAAAGGACTAGCATCAACTATAAAATGAGCAAAAATTGATTCTAGAAAATGCCAGTCAATCTATACAAACCAAGGAGGACAGAAGAGGCTGTGGTCACTAATGATTCTGTATCTTCATTTTTACATAGTTTCTCTGATATAAACACTGTAAAGTCTCATTGAAGAGGATACATTAAGTAGTCAGTTGGTGATGCATTCTCAATCAATTTTTCAGAAAAAGAAATAGAGCTATGAACAGGTTATAGAACTCTCTTTCCCAAAAGATGGTTAATTGTGAAAAATATCCCTGATGACAGCTGGCATCCACATGAGTCTATCCTAAGAGCTGAGGACAAACTGACAGTCTACCATGTCCACAAATTCAAGAAAATAGCTATAGAAGCTATCATCAAGGCCTCTGAAATTTTTCTTGCAGAATACTCAGTATTTGGTTAAAATTAAATTATTATTATAGTAAGTGCTAAGGTTAGAGAAGAAAAAATCACTATCACAAAAGACCAATGACTGATATTATTGTGATTCAATGCAAATTTTAAGTCTTAATGTGTTGGTGCTATTTAGATGGCTCAGTGACTATGAACAATTACTGCTCTTGCCGTGGTTCACAACCACCTGCAACTGCAGTTCTAAGGAATCTGAAGTCCTCTTCTGGCCTCCGTGGCTTCTGCAGATACACAATGTGCACAAACTCAAACATGCATACACCTAAATGAAATAAATTTCAAGCATCAAAAATAAATTTAAATACAACAACAGAGTTACAAGATATTCATGATTGTGTGTAGACTATCACCAGACAACTGGGTTCTTAATTCCCTGCTCATACTAATTTAAAATAACAGAAATGTGCAGTTGTGCCTATGTGTGTCATAGCAGATTAGACCACAGTGGAGAACTGTGAGACAGGCATCTGTGAGAAATAAGACTCAGAGTGCAAGACATGTTAGAAAAAAAAAAAGAAGTACATAGAAGCAGAAGATAAAATGCAGTGGGGCATGGTGAAAATGCCCAACAGGGATTCAACAGAAGTCAGGAGAGCAAGAAAAGGTGCAACAGTTGAAAACACAAGTCAAGTCTGCTCCAAGGTTGATAAAGGCTGATGTCATAAAACGGAGAGCATTCCAACATGGCTCCCAACTGCCTCCTTGAGAATACAAGTGTTGTAAGAGCCTCTCTGGAATGCTGATGGGCTTGCTTGTGTCTTTGTTTCCCTAGTTTTGAGCCTTTCATGAAGATTATAAACTAGGTCAAGAGAGGTGCCAGTTCATGAGTTTTGACAAACTGGATCTGACCACATCAATATTCAAATTGTTGAACATTGCATAAATATAAAATTACTGGGTCTCTTCTAAGCCATCCATTTGTGAGCAGGTCCCTCTCCTAATCTTTGTCCTCATTTTCAATCAATGTTGTAAATGCAAATTTAGGATTGCTGCATACTCCATGTATCATCCCCATTGTCATTGAGAAATGGTTGTTTCTATCCATCATGACGTATGTAACATATTTGATTCTCAAACCTGCTTGTACTGTTATCAACCTAGCTTCATAAGCTTCCTTCTGCCTAGTACTTGAGCTCGCTCAAATATTGAACACTCAACCTTCGTGAAGTCTTGTTTGTATTTAGTGGATTTCTGGGATAGTACATAGCTAATCCTGTTACTGTCACCCTGTGTAGCAATTCGGTTTTATTTCATACATATTGAGTTCACACTAAATTAAATTACAGATTCATTTTAGTTCTAGAAATCAAACTCAGGTCCTTGTGAATGCTAAGCAGGCACTCCAACACTGAGCTACATTCTGATGCCTTGGTTTTCTGAGACAGGGTCCCACATGTAGCCAGGGCTGTCTAGAGCTCATAGGTAGCCCTTGGTGGTTTTGTTCTTGCAGTCTCCCTTCGCTTGACTCTAGGGTGGAAGAGTTACAAAGCTTACAAGCCTGTGCCCGCCTACCTGTCTGGTTTGGTTATTTTCCCTATTGATTACATACCCGATTCGTCTGGGGCTTTGAACCGGTTCCCCTTGGTCACACAGCACATACATTCACGGAACATTTGAAGCAATGCTACTTATATTTCGATGTTCTTTCTATTGAGCTATTTATTACTTGCATTTTAATTTTTATGTGCTCTATAAACCATATTCTACTCTTGTGTTTGATGAGGTTTTTCTTTTGAGATTTATTTATTTTTATCTTCTGGATATATCTTTTGCATGTCTGTATGTGCACCAGATGCATGCAGTCCTGGAGAAAGCCAGAAGAGGGCACTGAAACTGGAGCTTCCATGTGGTTGTGAGTCACCATGTGGGTACTGGGAAGACAACCTAGTTCTCCGAAAGAGCACTTAACCACTGGGCCATCTCTCCAGTACTCCCTCCACCCTGTAATCGTTTTATGCTACAGATTTTTCTTACAATAAATTTAGAGCTGTGGCAAATACAATATGGATTTATTGGATTAGTATTTTTCTTTATGAAATGAAATTTATTGGAAATAATTCTTTTTATTTTCCCATTGTTTTTATTTATTACCTCCTGGACAAAGCCAGGCATGGGCTTCTGTGGGTTTTTTTTTTTTAATATTTTTATTGGTTATTTTGTTTATTTACATTTCAAATGTAATCCCCCCTTCCCGGTTTCTCCTCCACAAACCTCCTATCCCATCTACCTGCTTCTATAAGGGAGCTCCCCCAACCACCCACCCACTCCCCCCAGTTTACAAGCAGATGATGCAGAAGAAAACCAGTGTCAGTGCATGCTTTTCTGCTTGCAGAAACTATAGTTTGTGTAATTCTAATTTTGAATTCTCACTAATGTTGTCTGTCTGTCCATTTGATTTTTATTGCTACTCTTTCCTCATCAATGATCTCTATTTAAGGAAGTTTTGATGCCTTTAACTTAAACTTTCTTCCATTTCCCTTTTTCTTTCAATAAGAATAGAAGATGTAAGTCATCTGAGATAAAAAGAAAATCTACAAGGACCACAGTCCTTTACCTTTCAGGTGACAGCTACACCAGAAAACTTATTCAACTCAACCATCTATTTAGAGCTATTCTAAAATTGATTTTAAAAGGCATTGAAAATTACTTAAAGAATCATAGTAGAAATACACCTAATGGATCCTTAAAACCTTACAGGTCAGAGAGTATTTGAGGAAATGACTATGATTTTTGGATTTGTTCAAAATACATTGCAAAACATAAGACGTAAAAATAGCTATACTTGTATGAATTTAAGAATGAAGAAAGGGTGATTTAGCTATTACAGTTTCTTATAATAAATTTCTGGAGTATGGTCAATCTCTAAGCATTTTCCAGGTTTCTGAGTACAGCCATTGGGAAACTCTGGCTGAGGAGCATGGTTCCCCCTTGCAGAGGTTCTGCAGAGCCTTCCCAGTCAGTCGGCACGCACTGAGACTTTTTCCTATGGGGCTCAACTCCTTGTTTGAAAATAAATTCTTCTCTTCTCTTATAGATTTTGTAAAATAAACATAGCCACAATTACAAAATTTCCTTATTATTCACAGTATAAAACTGATTGGTTTACATCCTATGATGTCCTTGTTATTGTCATTCTAGACTCACCGTCCAATATGAACACCACTGTAGACTATATGAATCCACAGCACCACATGAAAACGTCATTTGTTCACAAGTTTTTATTTATTTTGTATTGCTTCTACATGTAATGGGTTACTTATTTAACTTTCTTCAAGTTAACAGACATGTTCTAAGTCATGCATAAAAAGCAACTTTCCATTAAACAGAAATTTTTAAGTAAAAAGAAAAAATTCTGTGTACTTGAAGTTCTTGAGTACCAATCTGCTTATAGCCCATCATTCTAGAGCTCCAGCTGCGGACCTGCGCATCTCCTCTCACTGTCACCAGGAGTTTTTCTCATTTGCTTTTCATTTTACTTTTTAGTCTTTATTTGTTCCATCTTGCGTCTTCAACTATTTCTAATTTTTTTATCACTACGGTCACTCATCTTTAAGTCTATAAACAAAGTATCAAGTTCCTGCTAACTCGGCTGAGGGAATTCTTGATTCTGGTGGTGTATTTTCACCTCTTGGTTCTGTAAGGCTTCCTCTCATGCTTTTTGGTTCTCTTATGGCCACGTTCACCTTTCCAGTCACTCAGTTCCCCTGATTCTGAGATAAAGAACCGTTGTGGAAGTGGCTCACCATCTATCTTTAATGACTGGCTTCTCTCCTGGTTATTAGTCAGACCTTCCTTGGTAGTATTTTATCAAATGGTAGTTATTATCAATGTCATGTAATGCTTGCTAGATTTTGTTATATTCTCTCAAATAATCTTATCATGTAAATAAATTACTTAGAACCAGTTGTGTTAATTTAATATTTTCTTTAAGCTTTTGGGGGCAGGACTAGAGAAGACCTCAGTCTACAATTAATTTAGATACACAGATGAAGTATCAGACTCTAAAGAAGTCTGCCCTGGTCCCATGTCACAGCACACTACCACCCTAGCAGAAACAGACACTGCTCTCAACTTTGTGTTCCTGAGAGTTCTTTTGTGACTATGGGAAGTTATCAGTTGGTCGGATAGCCAGGCTTCTCTATCTGGAGCCTCTGGGGTCTTCAGTGGTGACTATTTCCTTTGCAATACCCCTTCCCACATGCCGTAAGAATGGAGCCTCCCTGGATGTCCAGCTTGCTCTCCTCTACCCAGACAGAACACCACACTCTGTTTTAGTTCCCCTTTGATTCTGTGGTCTAGAAGCCGTCCCCAGACTGTAGGCAACAAAGCCAGGGGTTTCTTTTTTCTTCTCCTTTGGTCTGGTTTATACTGAAGTTGTGAGTGAGTGGCTGGAAGAGGCTGTTAATTCCAAGTTCTCTCACGGTGTCTTTATTGAAACTTACTTGAATCCATTTTGAAGTAATAAAACAACAATTCTAAACCACAAAAATTCTATAATTTGGTCTCTACAGTTCAGAGCCATCTCCCTTCCTTTATAGATTCTTACATTTCTCCTTTGTGTTTTTTAAATGTGGTAATGACACAGGCACATCCATTAATGTACTGACCTGAGGCATCGTATTTATCTGGAACTAAGAACCATGTTGAAGTTTAAGCTATGTACCATTAAATTCCTGTAGACTCACTTTTACAGCTGTGTGTGCATCCCATATACTAGCTTCCTAGAGAGCCGCCGCCACAAAAGAAAGGCTGGAAAAGTGAAGGTCTGAGAGGCGAGGGATGAGAGAAAAGCTAATAGGGTCAGAACGTGGCAGAGTCACAGGAGATAAAACACAGCACATGTGCTTTCCTTTCTGAGTGCTTTCCCACATCCTGTGTGTTCTGTGCCATGCAGGTGACAGGACCACCCTCTAGTGGGATAAAGAAGCATGCCAGTTAGCCAAATCCAGTGTGCTTTGCCTTCAAAAGGAGGAAAAAAGATTACACAGAATTTTTTTCTTTGTTTTCCTTAAGAAGTTTCACTTCCAAATACAGTCATTTAGAGAATGTGAGACTTCTTGAGGTCGTTTTCCAAAATTCTCAGTACTTCATTTTTATAATCTTGATAAAATAGATAAGACACAGATTCATAATCCTTCTTACAGATACTGAAGCCAAGGTTTAAGTGCCTACCTGGGTCAGCTCTGTAAGCAAGCGCTGTGATTAGAAGGCATGGGGTTGCTCAGGCGTTCCTTGCCCCATGATAGCAATGTTGAAAGTTACTATGGCCCAAGGCTCCCTGTGTTTTTAACAACCCACCCCATCCCTTGTTCTTAATAACCCATCCCATTGCAATGTTCAAGTTTTCATTACTAAAGCTCATTGCTAGTAGATAATTAGATGGTTTGAGAGAAATATTTTTAAATCCTATTTACCTATATATTTTATACTTCAAATTAACAAAATCAAATAAGATAAATAAATCCCTTGATGATAAAATTGCAAAAGATTTTGAGAAATGTCCCCTTAAACTAAAAAAAGAAAGAAAGAAAGAAAGAAAAGAAAAGAAAAGAAAAGAAAAGAAAAGAAAAGAAAAAGAGCATCCCAGCCTCTTCTGGCTGATAGCATGTTTCCAGTAAGCTTTAGAAACCATCTACTTTGGGGGTCTTAGGGAAATGCCTAAATGCCTGTTTGCTTTCCCAGTGTGAATTTACTCAGAGACTCCATCCACTTTTTCTATTTTCCCAAAGAATCCTTTGGGCCCAATTGTTCCTTGTGGCTTTTTTTGTTTGTTTGTTTTAGTGGCTAAGACAGATATTAAGACCAAGCCAATCACCTAGCTTCTAATTCTGTCTCATCACCTCAAAGGCATATTTTTACACCTATTACCTAACAGGTAATTAGAGAGAATGGCAGTGTGGTTTGGTGGTTAGACTCTTGGCTGGAGGATTAAAGAACTTGATCTTTGGACTCCCACCACTTGAGCTGACCCTGTCATTGGGTTAACACTTGAACCCACACAAATGCAACATTCCCAAATGGAAAACCAGCACTTCATCAGAGGTGAGAGGGTAGCATTACCAGAATAGAGCTTTTGTGAACTTGCCTTGAATGCTTTATTTTGAGATTTTATAATCAATGGCGGAGTTTTGACAGCAGCCATTAAGAGAATGGGGCCTGGACTGAGTAAGAGATACACTCTCTGGTTGGCTTTGGCTCACTCTTGCATGCCAGTGACTCCAGAAGATTTGCTGAATTTCTGAAAACAACCTAGTTTCTAAAGGAGGTTGAAAGTGTCAACTTTATTTCACTTTTGACTAAATCTATAATGATTTCTACATTGTGGTATCCTAATACATTTTACTCAATCTGAAATATTAGCAGGTTTGGAAAGAAAGGGCAGAATAACATGTTTTTACTTCTGCCCAGTATCCACCCCAAAATATATTGGAATTTTTTTAAAGAAATAAGCATAGATCATAATTCATCTGACCTAGAATTAGAATAAGAGCCAAGTTCATACTTTGAACTCCAGAAGATATTAATCATTAATAGAGTATTTTGAACCAAGTTGAGAAAGAACATCACGAACTTGTCAAATAACTACTTTTAAGCAAAGTAAACACAATGAATATAGACAGTTCTGATAGTTGCTAATTGTAGCCTCAAAAATATTTTATATTATGAAAGTTTTACTCATGGAAAATCATAGAAAATGTACTTTTTAAGCAGGATATAAGACAATATGATTCCATAAAAAGAAGGGGTATATCTAAACAACACAATTGCACAGAGGAAAAAATATCAGCACATAAAACATGAGCAAAACTGATCTTGGAGAAAATAAATTTAATAATGAGGAGATCTGAAGCAATCAGAATATAAGGAGAGCTTAAAACTCAATTGTATACAGGTTTAAAAAGAAAAAGAAAACCCTCAACCTCAAAGTAAGCAAAGAATTCTAATAGTCTTCCTCCAAAGATGGTGTCTGTATGGCCAGAGAAAAATTCTCCAACACTAGTCATTATGGACGCATAATGAAAACTACAGAAATACTCCACACACTTAAGGATGTCAAAAGAAAAGGGACAATTGTTGAGGACCTGGAAAACTTGGAATCCTTATACATTGCCTATCAGACTTTGAACCGTTAAAATAACTTTGGAAAACAGGAGAGATGAAAACATCCAACCCTGCAAAACATATGCTCAAATGTTCACAGATATGTAATACGGGAGTGGAAAACAGGGACACAATCCACATTCCAATAAATGATGAATGCATGTGTACATACACACACACACACACACACACATCCCTAAATATAACCTGTTGAGTCTGTATAGCATTTCTTATATGTATGTTTTCAGGGCTGACTATTTGGCACTAGAAAACCATTTGGTATGCTTTTCCATAGGAAAAACCAGCTCTTCTGTGCATAGATTTCCTCATTTGCCTGTAATTATGTAGGGGTGAGGTCTTTGGGATTCTTCCTGTCCATTTTGCCATGTCCTTGGTGTCATCCTTGTGCAGCTCACATTTAAACAATCATGCAAATAATGTATGGGTGTAGCTTCTGATATTACTAGAAACTCAGTTTCCCGGCAAACTCCCTGATGCTCTGACCCTTGGAACTTTCTGGTCCCTCTTCCTCAATGTTCCCGGAACCTGAGGTGTGAAAATGTTTTGTAGATGTATCCATTGGAGACACAGCTCTGCACTCTGGTTGATTATGGTTCTCTATAGACTGCGTGTTGCAAAATAAGAAGTTCCCATAATGAGAAGTGAAGACGACACTTATCTGTGTGTATATGCACAAATGTTTATAGATTGTTGTAAGAATTATGCTAGGTAAGTACATTAATGGTTGTAGATTTTCCTCCAATGTCTGTGATTTCATTTGCATTGAGTAGTAAGCTACATTTCCAGTACCAGACATGGTTTCCCTTTGAGAAGTGCAACTAGAGAGCTGTTAGTTACCACCGAAGTATGTGTACCACTTCCTTCCTTTAGAAGCTTACAAGGTACTTTCTGGTACCATGAAAACTAGTCCTCAGAGAGGGGATATTGATGTCAGTTCCATCTCAGGGTCTAGAGACCCTGTTTCTGACGTGCATAAGGTCTCCAGCAATAGAAACTTGCTTTATATCTCTGGGGCATAAGCAAGGGCAGGAGCAAGAGTTGCTGTTTTGGGTGGTCTCTTGTGTAGCTCTGGCCAACAACTCAAAGGGGGACTTTTATGTCTAGTATTGTGGCTTATGTTAGATGGTCTTTGGTTCTTGGCTGGAACATCATGGAAAAAGTTTATTAAAACTATATATTATACAATATACAAGGAATTATGTTTATTATAGGTTTTCTTTTTAGGTAAATAGTTAATAGCATGATTTCTTGTGGCTTTTACAGACAATTGCTTTATTCCCCCACTTCTCCTGGATTGCCATCCTTCTCCATAAAAAGTACGCCCTTTCTCACTTCCCTGATGAGATCACTTATCGAGAGAATCTCTTCTGTACTGTATGGAAGCATTACATATCAATAAAAAGCTGATGGCCTATTAGCTGAGACAGGAAATAGAAAGTGGGAGTTCTGATAGTGAGAGATGAACTTGGAGATAGAGTCAGGTGTGGGAAGAGATTCACCCTGAACTCTGAGGAGATAAACATATAAAACTCAGGAGAGGTAACCAGCCATGTGGCACTCAAATAATAGAATAAACATGTTAATTAAGTTAAGTTAGTTAGGGAACAAGCCAAAGCTTGTGGCCTAGGTATTTATTCATAAATAATTTATTCATACATAAAAATTATGAATAAATAATTTAATCATAAATAAATAATAATTCAGAGTCATTATTTTGGGAATTGGGGCATGAGTGGAAAAGCTTGAGGTTATGATCACATGTACCCTGCTATATACCTCTCTATTGCCAAACAACCCCCATCTGACTCTACTTTCCTGTTTTCTATAGCACTACAGGCTATGTACTCACATCTGAGGGTCTGGAGCTAGGAGTCTCCAATGAGAGAGAATGATGTTTGTCTTTCTGGGTCTTAGCTACCACACTCAGTGTAGTCTTTCCTAGTTCCTTTTATTTACCTTCAATTTTCATGATTTCATTTTTCATTGTAGGTGAATAGTATTCCAGAGAGAGAGAAAGAGAGAGAGAGAGAGAGAGAGAGAGAGAGAGAGAGAGAGAGAGATTCAGTCATCAGTTGCAGGACATTTGGGCTATTTCCATTTTCTAGGTGCTGTGCATAGAGAAAGAAGTAATGGACATAGCTGAACCAGTATCTGTGAGTAGGAAGCAGAATGCTGAGTCTTGGAGCATATCCCAAAGAATGGGATAGCTGAGTTCCATTGCAGATTTAGTTTTAGGTTTTAGAGAATTCTCCACATTGATTTGCATAAAGGCTACACTAGTTTACTATCCACCAATGGCGAATGAGGTTTCACTTTCCTGTAGTCTCTCCAGCATTTGTCATAGGTTGTTCAGTTGATCTCCAGACAGGCACAGTTCTTTGTGAATATGTCTACTGTGATAGTGATTCAGTATCCCACCTTTGGAACATAACTGCCATCTCCAAGACCTCTTTGAGCCAAAGATGGAACAAGATATGAGCAAAAACAATAAAAAGACATCAAATGCTCTCCTGTGGGTTTTTTTTTTTTTTGGTTGCCTTTTGTGTAATTCAAAAATCACTCAGATACTATAAATCTTTGATTGTTTTTCAGAGTTCATAACCAGTTGGTTTTGACTCTGCACAATTTTTTATGTGTTCATGGAGGTGTGATAACACTTGTTTTACAGAAGGGTAAAACACTGGAATATACTGAGACTAAAGAAGGATCCAAGGCTCTAGAGGTTTTGTTCAATTGATTTCTATGACATTTCCAAGAAATAGATTATCCTGAACATATTCAATATGACATATTTACTTCATGTTTCTTTTTTACTAAGATCTTTATGAGATTTTAAACAATACTTAGGAAAGCTCATCATATGAGTGTAACAATGGCTCAGTATAAGATACTTCACCTGATCTATTGTCTATACTAGTGGGCCATATTAGAGTAAACCACTCAATTGATGAGTGCCAGTATCCAACATGAGAAACTTAGCTAACTCATTCCTGATAAGTACACAAAAATACTCAGTAAATATAAAATCATGAACAATACATGTATGATCTGAAAGTAATTCAGTATAATCCTGAAAAATAAAGAAACAAAGGAAACTTCTAGTCTGAGAATAAAGTGATAAGTTATTGATTCAGTGCTGCAAAGGGGTGTTTCATAGATGGCTGTGAGTTATTTGTGTGTGTATAACTGGACTGTTTTGTTGAGAAATTTTCAGATGAGAGGAGAAAGATATGTGACTAGTAATAATTCAACACATTGGCTTCAAAAGCATAAAGAAAAGACGTTTGCTGTTGAGCAGCAGGGTGGCACGACAGGTTGGACATGGGCAAGACAAAAAGGTCATGTGTTTGCGTGAGTGTTCCCACACAAAACTCCATGGCTATGCTAGTTAACTTAGGTGAGAACTTGACACAGTTTAAGATCATCTGAGAGGAAAGCCTTGATGGAGGGATTGTCTAGACCAGATTGGCCAGTGGGCATGTCTATGGTAGGTTATCTTCATCTTTAACTAATATATGAAGCCCTAGCTCTCTGTGAGCATTCCTAGTCAGAGGTGACCCTAGGTTAAATAAGAATTAACAAGAGCCTGTGAGTAATCAAACTCCTGGCTAAAATAAATGAAATAGAAAAAAATTACAAAGAATAATAAAACAAAGTGTTGGTTCTTTGTGAAAAACAGTAAAACTGTCAAACCCTTAGTGAAATTAACTAATATGCAGAGAAAGAATATCCACATTAACAGAATTATACAAGAGAGGGGGGATATAAAATGATGGAGAAAATCCCAAGAACCATGAGGATACACTGTACTCCTCCAAACTGGAAAAAAATTAAAAGCAGATAATTTTCACAGTATATACCATCTACTGAAGTTAAATGAAGATCATATGAGCACTTTAAATATAACTGTAAACTCTAGTGAAATAGAAGCAGTCAACAAAAGTCTCTCAACTCAAAAGGGTCCAGGGTCAGATGGTTTTAGCACAGAATTCTACCAGACTTCCAAAGAGGAGTAAATGCCAATACTCCTCAAATTATTTCATTAAATAAAAGCAGAAAGAAATTACTCATTTTTTTAATGAGACCACAGTTACTCTGATATCCAAACCACATAAAGACCCAACCATCTCTCCAAAAAAATGAATTACATACCTTTATGAACACAGATGCAAAAATTCTCAACAAAATAATTGCAAATAAAATCCAAGAACATGTCAGAAAGATCATCCACAGTTATCAAGTAGGCTTCATCCCAAAGAATCAGGATCAGTTAAACACATGTACATCAATAAATGTAATCTACCATATAAACACACTGCAAGGCAAAACTACATCATCATCCCATTAGATGATGGAAAGGTCTATGAAAAAAATCAACACCCTTTCATGATAAAGGTCCTGAAAGGATTATGAACACTAGGGTGATACTTCAACATAGTAAAGTCAGTTTACAGCAAGCCTATAACCAACATAGACTTAAATGGAGAGAAAATTCCACTAAAATCAGAAACAAGACAAGGTTGTCTACTCTCCCCATACATATTCAATATAGTACTTGAAGTCTTATCTAGAGCAATAAGTCAACTGGAGGAGATTGTAGGGATACAAATTAAGAAAGAAGAAGTTAAATTATCTTTATGTGCAGATGACATGATAGTATACATAAGTGACCATAAAAAAATCCACCAGGAAACTCATATAGTTGATTAATGCTTCCATCAAGTAGCAGAATACAGAATTAACACACAAAAATAAGCAGCATTCCTATATACAAATGACAAATAGACTGAGAAGAATTCAGGGAAACAACACCTTTCACAGTACCCTCAAAAAAACTATCTTGGGATAACTGTAAGCAAGCAAGTGACAGATTAGTATGATATATACTTCAAGTAATTAAAGAAAGAAACTGAAGAAAATATTAGAAGATGATAGAGAAGTAAGATTAATAAAGTAAAAGTGGCCATCCTACCAAAAGCAATCTACAGATTCAATGCAATCCCCACAAAAATTTCAACACAATTCTTCATAGATCTTGAAAGAACAATTTTGAGCTTCATATGGAAACACACACACACACACATTAGTTAAAACAAACCTGAATAATATAAGAACTGTAGGAGGTATCACCATTCCCAACTTCAAATTGTACTACAGAACTATGGTTGGTATGGTACTGACAAAAATTAGACTTGTAGATTAATGGAATCGAATTGAAGACCCAGACAATCCAGACACCTATGGTTACTTGATAAAGACACCAAAAAAAATTAAAAAAATAAAAATTAAAATTAAAAAACCCACGCTGGGAAAAAGACAGCATCTTCAACAAATGTTGCTGGTCAAATTGGACAGCTGTGTAGAAGAATTCAAATAGATCCTGCGCAAAACTCAAGTCCAAATAAATCAAAAGCTTCAACATAAAACCAGAAGCACTGAACCTGGGAGAAAAGAAAGTGAAAAAAATGTCTTGAACTCACTGGCACAGGAGACAACTTGAACGGAACACCCATAGCTCAGGCACTAAGATCAACAATTAATAAATGGGACCTTATGAAACTGAGAAGCTTCTGCCTGGCAAAGGGCACCATCAATAGGAAAAAGGACAAAGGGGCTACCTACAGAATAGAAAGATTTTACCAACTACACATCCAACAGAGGTCTAATATACAAAAGGTATAAAGAACTTTTTAAAAAGACTAGATATCAGGAGGCCAGAACTCCATTCAAAAGTGGGGTGCAGATCTAAACAGAATGTTCTCAAAAGAGGCTGAGAAACACTTAAAGAAAGCTTCAACATTCTCAGGAAAATGAAGATCAAAACTACTCTGAGATTTCATTTTATACCCATCAGAATGGCTAAGATCGATACAGCAAAGTGACAGACAGCTCATGCTGCTAAGGATGTGAAGTCAGGGGCAATTGGACATTCATCCAATGCTGTGGGAGTGCAAACTTGTATTTGCTTTGTATAGTGTTAGTGTTATACTTCCCCCAGGAACTTGGCAATCCACCTCCATTAAGATGCAGCTCTATGACTCTCGGGCATATACCCAAAGGAAGATGCATCCTACGACAGAGACACTTGCTCAGCCACATTCACTGCTGCTCTATTCTTAATACTCAGAAATTGGAAACAACCTAGATGTCCCTCAGCCAATGAATGGATACAGGAAATGAGACAGTTTTATACAATGAAATATTACTCAGCCACTTAAAAAATAAATTATGAAACTTACAGGCTGGAACTAGGGGAAAAATTCATCCTGAATGAGGTAACTCGGAAAGACAACTATGGTGTGATTCCATTTTTATGTGGATATTAGCTGTTAAGTCAATGATAAAAAAAGCTACAATCAGCAGAACCACTGTTGTTAAGTATAGAGTAAGAGACTGGGGTGGGGCAGACAGACGTCACTGGGAAATGGAAATAGAATACATAGTTGTGTGTAGATGGATGGCAGGCACTGGAACAGGAGAATAAAGTGGGGGGAGTGAAGTGGGGGTGAGGGATGGAGTATAGAAAGAGACAACTAAAATCCAGTGTTATTTGAGTGTAATATGGAAGGTAACAGAGTAGAAGTTTCCTAAAGTACCTATGTATCTGAAATTGAACTCAATGAAATCTCCAAATAACGTGGGAGACACAGCCCCAACTGTTATATCTAATTAAGTTGGCCGAAGGGGACGTTTGGGAATCCCCAAACAATACAGACTTATTGCCAAAAATATAGGTTGTTCTCCACAAACTGACAGCAAGACCCCATTCTGAAACAAACAGAAAAGCCTACACAAGTCATTGAACATAGCTGGTGTAAAACCTTTACCCTTATGGGTCAGTGTTCTTGGTACTACAATCTATTCTACATGCTAGCAAAGGAGAAACGTAAACACCAACCTAGCCACAACCCTTTGATCAACAATTGTGCCCTGTCTGCAAGATATGCTAGTGGAATGTTGTCAGAAAGCTTTGAGATGAACCAACCAGTATCTGGATTTTACTTAAAGACCACTCTATGAGATGGAACCATTACCTGTCACTGTCTGGGTGACCAAGAACCTGAGACTACATTGATTAGGGACCTAGGGTAAAAAAAAAAAAAAAGATGATAATCTTCTGAAAACAAACAAAAACAAGTAGCAATAATGTGACTCCTAATGACATTCTGTTATAGTAATAGATCAGTACCTTGCTCAACCTTCATCAGAGAAGCTTCTGCCTGCAGCAGATGAGAATAAATACAAAGACCCAGAGCCAGACATTATGCAGAGAGTTAGCAACCTTGGAACATTCAACTTTAGATGGGACATCTCCATCAAATTCTTCACCTAAATTTCAGAAAACCCTGTAGAAGATGAGGTGAAAGGAATGTAAGAACCAGCAGGGATTGAGGATGCCAATGAAGCAAGGCATTCTGAAGACAGTAGGACTGACAATTCACATATGAACTCACAGAGACAGAGGCACAATGCACAAGGTCTGCAGGGACTGCACCAGATGGGGTCCAAGCACTGAGAGGCGAAGTAGGCACACACACATGCCCTCAATCCTAACACAGATGCCATCTCCAACTGATAACCACTTGCAAATGAAAATTACTTTTTTCTAAGGGAGTCTCACTGGAGAAACTACTGTTAAGGATGGGCTCCATGCCTAGCAGTAGATGGTCAACAGCACCTTTGGAGGGTCTGTATCATGACGTCATGCCATGGCATTTTCTTTGTGTTTTCTTCCTTTCTTTTTTCTTTTTAAAATTTTTTTCACTTCCTCTTTGCACATAGTATGGCTTCTAGTTTTTGTGGGGTTTTTTGGGAGTTTCTGAGTGTGTAAATGAATGCATCTCTGTATCTAGATCTGTTTCTTATACCTGTTCTTGGGCTCTTTTCCTTCTGTGTGTTTGTCTTGCCTTGTTCTGATGTCTGTTTTTGTTCTCTCTTATTGTGTTCTATTATTATCCCTTGAATGTCAGTTTGTTCTCTAAGGAGAAATGGAAAGGGTTCTTCCTGATGGGAGAGTATGTGGGGAGGAACTGGGAGGAGCTTGTGGAGCAGGGACTGTAATCAGAATATATTCTATGGGAAAAATTTACTTTCAGTGAAAGAAAATAGAAAGTTGCCACATTTTTCTAAAGACATTTAAACTGACATAAGAACTCATATTTAATATATAGATAAAATATGTCAGAGTGATAATATGCATATTTATTCTCTGCTACCAGTTTCCATAAATTGATTTGTCTAATTGTTGGCCTGTTTAAAATATATAAATAGATTATCTAAAAGAAGACTGTTTATCAGAAATTGAGATAATGAAGAAATGGATGTGAATATTAAGGTGTATTTAAAGAAAATATAGAAAAATAACATCAGTCCAGTCTTTATATAGTGACTATAGTTATCTTTAACTTTCATTACACAGTTGTTGAAGTGCTGGAGCATTGTACCTGCTAGACAAGTGCTCCACCATTGAGCTATGACCAGATATACTATATACTATAATATCCTATAGATAAGTAGATAGATCATAGATAGATAGATAGATAGATAGATAGATAGATAGATAGATAGGTTCGTGTGTGTGTGTGTGTGTGTGTGTATTCTTTTGAGACAGGGTATCACTCTGTGTTCCAGCATAGCCTTGAACTCCCTATGTTGGAGAATATAACTTTGAACTTCTGACCCTCCTGCCTCTAACTCCAGAGTCCAGTGATTACAGAACATGCTGAGATTTAAACCCATAGTTTTGTGTATGCTTGGTTTTATGTGTATGTGTATTTGTATATAGGTATCTATCTATATATTATATTGTATATATATATTTTTACTAAGTTATATCTTCAGTCCTTTTAATTTTTATTGTATATGTATTTTAGCTGCATGCATGTTTGTGTACCACTTGCTTGCCTGGTGCCCATGGAAGGAATGAAGAGACCAAAAGAGGACATTGAATCCTCAGGAACTATGAGCTGCCATGAGAGTGTTGTAGGTCAAGCCCAGATCCTCTGGAAGAGCATCCAATGCTCTAAAACACAAGCCATCTCTCCAGTTCCCTTGGGAATTTTTTGGTTTTGTTTTTTCTTTGTTTGCTTGTTTTTGTTTTGTTTTGACTTTAGCAAAAAGGAGTGCTGTGGAAGGGTGAGCTAGTGAGAATTAGTCTACGGAAAGCTCTGTCCTCCAGTCCAGGTCAGACTTCGTCCCCAGGAAAGGGCCAGCAGACTATGCCTTTCTACAGTGATCCGCCAGGCTGCCATGGAAAGTACACATCTGAGAAGTGCAGAAGTCCCATGCATGGCAGTAGGGAATGGGATCTGGGGTGTACAGAAAAGCAGGAAGACCTAGAAAGGACAAGTACAGCAGGACCTGTCAGTAGTAACAGACACTCTGCACAGCTCCAGGAGTGCCCCTAAGCTTTTCAGGACCTCAACTCAGGTCAAACTGGGATTTGCTGTAGACGAGAATTTTAGGACTAGCCAGTATAAGGCAGTTTTGGAAATGTTAATAAATATATCTTAATGTAGACTAAGCATGCGGGTTAGAAGAAAGAGAAGCACTCAGAAAGATAAGTCCGCATGTGAACAAGTCACAATTGTTAGGCACTAGTCATACTCTTTTTGTGGTTCTCAAGTTGTGCCTCAAATGATGGCTGAGAAACTTTATTTTTTCTTCTCTCTCTCTTTTCATAATTGAGATTAGAGGGTGGCTCTGGAGATGTCTGGTGTGGAATTATAATCTGATAGGGTAAAACCCAAAGCCACTAGAGTTACATGAGAGGTTTAGTGAGATTCCTAAAAAACTAAGTTTATAAAGTGGGAAGGAAGAAGGCTTTTAACCGGTCATTAATTCTGTGGTAATTCCTGCTTTGCCTCTGGGGAGAGGCTTTAACCAAATTCCTGGGGGAGGGCTCCTGCCCCTTCTCACCTTTCTGTGGCATCATTGAGCAAATACAATGGAACGATAACCTCTGTACCATGACTAAATGCTTTCTCTAGCTCAATGTGATTCATTTTGATGAAATAAGTAAAGATCAAAATGTGGAACAGTCAGATCACAAGAAATCTGAGAGATACTGGCCTCCATCAGACCCCATGTTCTTAAGACTCCATAGCTGCAAACTTTGGATGAAAAACTATTTCTTTTTGTTGCTACTGGTAGGCCAAAAAAATTCCCCCAAGATATTGGCAAACTTCACCTAAGACACAGTGCACCTTCTTAAGCTATATGCACCACCTTGCACCATCTAGGAGAAGAACTCGGTGCTTTCATGTGCAATCTTCTTATGCTCAGCACTCACATCATGGTGAGCTTTACTTACAAATTTGTATAGAAACCAGATGCAAGTATACCAACACTATGCACATTTAAGAGAGAGCACAAGGGCCTTCAAAATTGCTCTGTGGGTAAAAGTGACAACTTTGCAAGCACAATGACCTGAGATTGATTCCAAGAGTCCATGGTGGAAGGAGAGAACTCACTTCTGAAATTTGGCCTCTGATCTCTGCTCCCATGCCACACCATCCTGGTCCCTGCATCTATACACATGACAACCTCCCTACACACACTCACTCACTATTAATAAGGTAATTTTTGAAATAAAAATGCAAAACATCCCTTAATAAGTAACCAAAAGTGAAGTAAAAGTAATGTTTGTTATCTTTAAAAAAAATAGGCAAATTCTGATTCAGGTTCTAACCAGTCAACTGTGGGACTAATCAACCAACTCATTATGAAGTTACCAGTTTTTATAATACATTTTTAAAGTCTCAATTTCATCATTCTTGAATGATATATATATCCACACATATTTTAAGATTATTCTGAATGGTGGTGTGTATGGTTGGTCTGGTTCATGTGTCTATAAAGGTCAAAGATATGCTGTTCTGCTTTAATTAACCCACAGGTCACCAAGGCTAAACAGAAGTCCAGGGAGAATGACAGTGATGAATGGCACCCCTGGCACCCTAGTGTTCTGGTAGTGACAATCAAGTGCTCATGGTTGGCCTCCCTCCCAGAGCCTGTGTGTGAGATTCCTCCCATAAGAAGCTAAGAAGCAGTGTGTCGTGTGCCTTAGGAAGAAAAGCAATAAACATCTTTGATATATTAACTGACTCCTGTGGTTTGTAACTCCCCCAAGCAGGAGTCGAGAAAAAAGCGTAGTTCAAAAACATGATTATATTCTTCATCCGAAAATCTGCAAGTACCATGTTTGCAGCATTTGGTGAGAAAATAGGAACCTGATGAGTTGCAAAGCATTGACATACCTTTACTTATATGAAAGCAAAACTCGAAGGGTACAATCCTTGAAACTCCATGTGCTCGGAGGGCCAGTATCAAAGTCATTTCCCATCCAAGCCACATAGGCAGACAATGGGGTCATTTCAGAGATACAAGCCGGTAATTAGAAGTGACTGCCTCTGTCTGTGCGCATGCTGGAGGGAGCACTGTCTGGCTGTGGCCCAAGGGTGCTAGGGCTGGAGAGGGGTGGGGGCGGGGATTTAGTCATACTCCCATGAGCTCAAGTGAATAGCACCAGCAGAAGTTGGGAAACCTTCTTGGGTGTTTTGCAACACTACTGTGCAGAGACTATTACCTACCACCCTTGAATCATATTTTAAAGCACCTTTTAATTTTAAATAGTAAGGTGACACTACTACTCTCTTCAAGATACATGTTGTTCCCACGCTAGGATTCCTCCAGAGGGAGATGCTGGGTTCAACCTCCTGAAAAGCCAACACTTTTGCCAATGACTTTAGTATTGGACACAGGTGTCACCAAAATCAGTGCAGGCAGCACAACCACAGATCTGAGGACATCTGGTCCCCAAGATCCCCTCCCCTGGAGGATGCACCATGATAGTGTGCTCTCAGCCTCTTAGTGTGCTCCCAACCTCTACACATTCATGGATGTTCTATTCTCTGTCAAGCTGGAGGACCTGACTCTCAGCACTGCTCTTGGAATGTACTTGGTAGTCCAGCCTACTGAAGCAAACCTTTGGGCCTCAACTATGTTCTTGTTGCCTGGATGAACATATCTGGACCACCCCAATGTAGGGTCTGAGCTCTGAATCAGACAAGAGTTGCTCAGTGCTCATTCCCTGAGAACTGAGAATCAGCTTGATTTGAGGAGTTTGGCCACTGTCACCCTTTGCTTCTATAAGCCACTTCCTGACTTCAGCAAGTGTACCCTCCTAGATTTCTGTGATTCTATCCCACCTCAGCAGTGGTCTTTGCTAATCTTTTGCTTTTGGAGATGGGCCAAAATCTGGCCTCAGCACAAGCTGAGGTGGATTCAGTGAATGGCTGCCCCCTGCTATTGAGTCCATTTGCATATCAATCAATGTTTTCCCATGAAATTGGACTTTCTTCTTTTTCACAGGAGCAGAGCAAGACAAAGCCAGGAAATAGCACACTGATAACCTTGTCCTGACTCCCAACCAAACACAAGGAGCCTCATACATCCTAACAAATCAATAGTATGTGTCACACACAACAGAACTACATTGTACAGTAGTCAGTGAGGCTGTTTCAGACTTCACATAAACAGTTCTTTACTAGGGCAGCCTGCAGTCGGATCTAGCTTATAATCTACTCAGTGGGGACACAAATCACCCTGGAAGGTTTCCCAACTTCCCAGGTTGGTGTTATGTATCTGAGCTTCAAAGCAAGGGTGTGCACAGCCCACATTCCTGCAGGAAGTAAGGGATCTGCAAGAATAGAAATTTGAAAAGCAGTTACCTGGCACCAGGCTGGCACAATCTGTTCAAAGGACTGTGCACAGGCATGAGGTCAGTGGAGAGAAAGCCCAGTCAGTGAGACAGGCTTCCTCCAGCCTTGGTGGTTACCAGCTAGCCAGTGGCACCTGCCAAGCTCAGAGAGCTGCAGCATTTGAGTGTTTTGGTTTTTATCTTTGTAGATTTCTATGTCACAGAGGCCGAAGACCTACATTTTTATGAAGCAGCATGTTTTGAAGAAAACTGTAACCAGTGACCTCTCTCTGCCAGCTCCTTGACAGCTATTGCTATGTTATCCAGAGTCAAGGCAAGAAGGAAGGGAGCACACATACACAACTCTACTACCTAAACTTAAAAGTGGGAATCCTACTTTTCTTTTGGGAGTGGATTTCTGTTTTTCAACTCCAAATGTTTGTCTCTATTTCAGAAATCTGCCAGTATAGTTTGGATATTTGTAATCTGGAAGTCCAACATCCAAATTTTTCCCAATTCTGATTCTTTTTAAGTGCAAAAAAAGCCACACTTGGGAAATCTCCCACCTGATGTCCTTGAAAGGCCCCTCTGTAACACAAGTACTGAATTTACCAAATAATATCACTGTCCTAGCTTACTTTCTGTTGCTGTGATAAGCACCATAATCATAAACAACTATCTGATGAGGAAAAGGTTTATTTTCTCTTATATTTCCTGATGACAGTCCATCACTAAGGGAAGCCAAGGCAGGTGCCAAAGCAAGACCTGAACTAGAAATAATGACGGGCCCTGCTTTGTGGCCTTTGTGGCTTTGCTCCTCCTGCCTTCCTCAGTTTGCTTCCTTATACGACCCAGAAACACCTGTCTTGGTGTAGCGCTGCTCACAGTGATCTGGGCCATCCCATACCAATCAATAATCAAGAAATAACCTCACAGGTGTGCCCACAAATCAATCTGATGGAGGCATTTCCTCAGTTAAGGTTTTTCATTCCTGTGTGACTCTAGTTTGTGTCAAGTTAACGAAAGTAACCAGCATGGCCATCTCTTTTTATCAGCTGTGATTAAGTTGTGTATCAAACATAAATGAGCTTCAGGTTTAGATTTGGGACCATTCCCAAAGTACCATGCTAAAAAGATGCAAACATTCCCTACTCTTAAATCAAGGCTATGGGACCTTTATTGTGAAGAGGGAAGTGTTAGTCATTCCTAGTATCCTCTTCCATTTTAGATGGCTAAGAAACACTAAATGTGCTTGAAGATAATACTTTGTGGGAATGGCAGTGGATATCTAGATAGCAATGAAAGACAGGGCAATTCAGAACCCTCAAGCTGACATTATACTCAGCCTGAGGGGTAAGCTGCTTGTCCACTGGACACATATGGCCTTCACATAGCTCTTAGCACAGAGAGCCAGTATGTAAGTCTGCAACAAACAGCAAACTTCCATGTGCTTTTATTCACAAGGGTAAAGACATTTGAAAGAGATAAAAGGCAAAGAACCAAACACTAGTGCAGTAATGACATTCAAATTTTACCTGTCTTATGCACAATAAAAAAATAGGAGTCAGGCAACTCAGCATTATTATATCTGACTATACCAATATGCCCCATAATAACAATGAGCACACTTATACATTCAAGAACTGGCATCCTCAGCCATCAGAAAAAAATGCAAACAAAATAATGTAAGAATTCTATCTTACTGCTGTCAGAAGAGCTCTCATTAAGAGACCAAATAATGATTGCTGTTGAGGATACAAGAAAAGTAAATCCTTAAACATGGCTTAAAACCCTTAAAAATGTGAGCAAACTCAGCCACTATACAAATCAGTGCTCCTGAGAAAGATGAAATTAGAAAGGCCATATGATCCGGCCATGTGTCTGGGTCCATGTCCTAAGGAGCCAAAGATAGCATTCCATAGGGACACCAACTCATCTGCTCTCATCACAGTAGCAAGCTTTGCATTCAGCCCAGGTATCCATAAGCAGAGAGATGGAGAAGGAAACTGGAATATGTTATAAACAATGGAAAACAATTCAGCCATAAAGAAAAATAAAATTATGATATTTGTTGGAAAAAAAAAAACGGTGTGCTGGAGATAACTATATTAAGTGAAACAATCCAGGCCTGGAAAACCAATGAAGAATGTGGACTTAAAATCCATTGGAGGAAGAGAAGGACCAGTGAGGAGAGGGAGGCAGCTGGTGATACTGAGAGTGAATAGGAACAAAGAACATCACACACATGCGTAAAGATGATGCAATGGAGTCTTTCATCTTTCACAAAATTGACCACTACTTATAGAAGGAAGCACTCACTGTGAGTCAGGCATGGCTATAATCCAGCAGTTGAGAAATGGAAACTGGAGGGTAGAAACTTTACAGTCAACCTGGGCTACATAGACCCTGTCTCAATAAATAAATAAATAAATAAATAAATAAATAAAAGGCTTCCTATATGTATTCATATATGTATTCATATATTCATTAACTACAATAGGCCAGTTATTATGTATAATAAAAAAAGAAGATTCTATGTTTTCTTGCAGTGTTAGAGATGGGATCCAGGGCCTTGTGCTAGGCA
Organism: Rhynchomys soricoides; assembly: GCA_019843965.1. Classification (NCBI taxonomy): domain Eukaryota; kingdom Metazoa; phylum Chordata; class Mammalia; order Rodentia; family Muridae; genus Rhynchomys; species Rhynchomys soricoides. Next base: position 1,823,853 of record JADRCH010000013.1, read on the forward strand.
AGTGAGCTGCCTCTCCTGTCCAGGACAGGCTCTTATTTTCCCCATTAGCCAGCTGAAGCTTTGTGTTCATTTAACCCAAACAACCCCAACCAAAATATCCATACCTATGGATGATTCAAAATATTTTTACAGAAAAAGAGACATAATGTTTGTTTTATGAAATAGGAGATGTATTATCATAGGAAATAGAAATGCAGATTTTTACTTGAACAAACCTTTTGTACTTATATTTTTCAAAACCTACTTTAATAAGGGTATTTAACTGCTTTAACCCCCTTCTAGCCCACACCCCACCAGAGGCAGTAGAAAGGAACGGTCAATGGGGCAAAGGGGATGTGGGCCTGTGTAGAAATAGTTCTTTGGATTGAATCCAATCTGTGTTGTCAGGGTATCCACAGTTCAGTTCACAGGAATCAGCAACAGCACGTCAATCCGCTTGAAAACACAATTTATAAATCAGCAATGGCAGTTCAGTCAAGAGGAAACCATGAGGCTCTGCCAATTGGCCAAGTCCTCTGAAGATTCAAGGAGCCACCAGAACACCACCAGAAGTTCTTTGGTGGCGTTTGTCTCTATGAAGTCATGACAAGCAATGACCAGCAGAGAATGGCAAGGCGAACTAATACTACAAAGCATCATCAGTGAAGACCAGCATCAGCAAAGCCCAATGATGACCAGCGAAAAACGGCAAGGCTAACCAATACCATACAGCATCCTCCACTGTCTTTTGGGTTATATTTATCCCCTTTCCAAACATCATATATTCTCTCAAGTGTCTGCTTTAGCAAAACATCACAGTCCTTTTTCCAGACTGCTTCCAGAAAAACACCGCGTGTCTGTTCTCAGCAAAACATCCTCCCATGTGTCTGCCTCAGCAAAAACAGCCTCTTATAAGACAGTTTCTAGGAAAAACATCACATGGCAGAACTGAGTCCTCAAAGAAACCAGAAATATCAACTTTATTGTACTTTGGAAAGCTAAGTGGTAGGAGAGAGGTTGATGTCTTAACGTGGAACTTGACACAAGGTTGAGACCACTGTAGCTCAAGCTGGCCTCAAACTCATGCTTCTCTGTCATAGCCTCTCAGATACTAAGATTACCAGTATACCACCACATCCAGCTTGAGTAAAGGCTTTAAGAAATCAATTGAATGAGATTTGTCTCTCACTTACTACAATATCCTCAGACACAAAGGTAGATAAACAATGTAACAAGCCTAAGAGACAACATGCCTTGGCTCTTCTCTGCCAATGGATAGGAATGAGTGTCACCAAGCTGAAGCTTGGTCATCTCCGAGGTCAACCTCAACAACAACATGGAAATGCCCCCACACTTAGCTTTAGATGATGTTTTACACTTTTGTTTTCCTGTTTCCAACCCTTTAGAAAGTCTCTGCTTTGAATCCTTAATCATATTGAAACAAAAAGACTGAAAAATTTTGACCTTCCAGAGAAAGTGTTAGGCTTTAGACACTGGGGGACTCTAATTCAGAAAGAGTGGGCAACCCAGTCCTGATCATGAGCAGAAATAAATAATGGCCTGTCTGGGCATCTCTCATCCAAGCCAGCTTAATGGTTTTCACGGTCACAATCCTTCTGAATTATCCCCAGGGAAATAATTTTTATCAAACTGTTGGGTTAGTCACATTGCTCTCTAAGGGGACAAACTCCATTCCAACACAGTTCTGGGCAGAAAGTAATCTGCTTTCCCCTTGATATTTCCTGAGATTGATGTTCTCCAAGTTACCAAGGCAAAGGGCAGACGTAGATGAGATGTTTACAAGAATACCAAAATTTTGGATGGAAATTCTTAGTGTAAGAGCCTTTGAAGATAAGAGGAGATGGAGGCCAACATTCCTGGCAGCTCAGTCAGACTCCCCTTAGAGATGCTATTGAAAGGTTGAATGACCACAGTCACGGCCACAGCCATGGTTGTGCCACATTCAAAGCTGCTTTACCGAGTTTAAACCTTCTGCGAAAAGAACTTGTCTCTCCCAGCTGTCTCCACAGTAATTTCAAGTTGAATTTTGGCTAACACCCTTTGGTTTCATCATCAATACACAGACTTTGCTCTCCAGATAACACAGAAGGAGGAGGAGAAGGAGGAGGAGGAGGAAGAGGAGGAGGAGGGGGAGGAGGAGGAGGAGGAGGAGGAGGAGAACGAGAACGAGAACGAGAACGAGAACGAGAACAAGAACAAGAACAAGAACAAGAACAAGAACAAGAACAAGAACAAGAACGCCTCCCAGCTCCCAGCAGGATATTCTCAGCCATGCATTTGGAGAATCTGTGAGCAACAGGCAGGATTCTGATGTGAAATCAAACTTAAACAAAAGTTTGATCTACTGTTGTTTTTTATTTTTAGTTAAACCAAATGTCATGGGTTTTTTTTTTTTTTTTTTTT
>JADRCH010000013.1:1826355-1850692 GCA_019843965.1 Rhynchomys soricoides
TTTGGTTTTTTTTTTTTTTGGTTTTTTGAGACAGGGTTTCTCTGTATAGCCCTGGCTGTCCTGGAATTCACTCTGTAGACCAGGCTGGCCTCGAACTCAGAAATCCGCCTGTCTCTGCCTCCCAAGTGCTGGGATTAAAGGAGTGTGCCACCACTGCCCGGCCAAATGTCATGTTTGTAATAATATTTTGTTGTGGATAATGTTACTTGGAGGTTTCTACCCCATTTTTGATCATTCGTTCCTAAATAAAAGACACAAAACTTCTATATTTATAATAAGCCTTAAAGCATTAGAGCTGGGCAGATACCACCCTCTATGCTATTTGTCTACATCCTTATTAATAGTCCTAAGCTGTCACTTGCCATGTTCTGCCTCAGCCATTCCTACTCCAACAGGCTGGCTCTTGTGGCCATATGCTAATGATCTACCTATGTCATGGTGCCTTCTTCCTCCTTCTCCCCCTCTCCTCGTGGACTCTGCCTCAGAATCCAAACCAGGGAACCGAAGCCCCTCTCTTCTGCCCAGCTACAAGCTGTATCCATCTTTAGTCACCAATAGTTTTAAATTAAGGAGCAAGATTTGCACAACAAAAGCTGGCATACATGAGAATTCACTCATCTTAAGGCAACTAGACCCTGGGAAACAGACTTTTGCATTTCAATACATAGCAACACACCAAGCCTCAACAATATTTTTAATTTATTCTTTGTAAATTTCAAACATTTATGCTATATGTTTGATCTTACCCATCCATCATAAATACCATTTGGTATAAACAAAGAAAAAGGCCACGCTTTTCATAGCATCTCCTCCAGGGACAATAGGAAGAGCTTGGAAGGACATTGAGACTCCTAGAAGCAAAAGCGAATACCTTCTGGTTTCCTGCAGGCTCACAGCAAACATTCCAGGTTCTCTGCCTTCCCCAGGCTTGACCCAAATCTAAAATAGTTACACAGAGCTCTTCTTACCTAACACCTGGGAAAGCCTTTGTTTTATATTTTAAAATGCATCTCACCAGCTGTGGGCACAAGTGGAATATCTCAAGATATCAATTACTGTCAAGGAGGCACAATAAAAAGGATGGTCTGTGGTTCCTGTTACAAATATAATAAGACATAAGACACACCAGGCAATCACTCAGCAGAACTGCTGTCACAAACCCATTGCACTGTGGACAGATAGCTGGCAGCTGGCAGCAGCCTACATGGACACTCAGCTTTTTGAGACTTTTGATATAATCTCTTCTGTACTAGAGGCCTCAAAACCATGCCACAAACTTCACATTTATTTCATTTGCTAGAGAAAATAGAACAGTATTATTGCTAAGAATGAAACAATTCCAAGAAGGGAACAGATAAGCGGGCTCGTCTGCATTCCTCCTCTAAGTTTTCATAGTTCTCGGGCAGAAAATTCTGTAATTGAAAACAGGATTTTGAATCCTTTTCCCTGAAGTATTATTTTCTAAAATAAAAAAAAAAATCATGTAATTAATATTTAATATGCCATTACACAAATTAATAACGTGATGAGTTGTGCTGCACCCATGAATATTAATACTAATATTAACTATTCTAAATATGAAGTCATGTTACTTGTGACCTAGTGAAGATAGATGCCCACAAACCTAAAAACAGAACTTCATACTTGTCTTTGATGGTATTCTTGCCATTTAGTCTGTTTTTCTTTAAAACCTAAGCTGCTAGTAGGTTTCACTAATTGATTTCTCAGCTCCCCGATGTGTCTAGACACCCAGACTAGAACACACTACATTTAATAAACTAGAAGCGCACACAGCACAACTGTCTGGAGAAGAAATACCCCACAGTCGGTCTCCCCTGTTCCCTCGGCCATTTCTAACACTTACGTGGACCTGGATGTAACTAAACAGTTGTTGAGCTATGAAATTCCTCTGAATGGTACCTGTTGGTCAAAGTCTTGGTTTTCACCACCATTACAAGTGCTTGACATTGTTGTGATGGAGACCAGCTAAGAGGGTGGTTGACCAGACCTTGTTTTCAAGAACTGTTGCCAGCTCTTGGTGTCATGCACCTTGGGCCATAGAAGCAGATCTCTAAAAACATGACCTGGCCAGTAGAAGATTGCTAGCTATTCTTTTGGCCAGAAGTAATAATTTTAAAATGTCAAAAGCAAATTTTCCTGAGAAATGTTCAATATGAAGCTGTCAGGGCAACAAGCAGACCCATCCCTAAATCTGCTCAGGGCTGTAAACCCCTGCCATTTAAAAGAGTGGCCCCAGCCACGAGATCTGTCAAGTATCTGAATTGTGTCTGGTGTGAGGAGCCACTGTGAGTTTTTAATTTCCTTTGTTTTCCATTATTTTTAATTTAAACTTGGAATCTGATGCTCAACTGGGTATTGGAAAACTGGGAAGTATATTTGAACATACTGGGATTTATGAGTCTATTTTTAATAAAATCAAGTACTAAAACCTTCCAATGAAAATGTAGTCTCTTAATGGTGATGTGGGGTATGAACAGAATACACACAGCTTAAAACACTGAAAACAATGTAAAATTTGTAGTGAATAATTTTTATGTTGACTTTATATGGAAATGAAAATATTTTGGCAGTGTGGAGTCAAATAAGGTATATGTCATATGTCACCGTTTGTTTGTCAGCTGTAGTTGCTAGGCAGCTAAATGACTCATTCAGCTTACAGGACAATGCTATTGGCTGGAGCTAACCTGGTTTTGTCTCCCTTTCCCACCCGCCACACATGTCCAGACATCAGTAGAACAAAGTCAGGGATGAAAACACCTTCCAAACACAGCTGTTTCAAAGCTGCCTGAAGTCATTGTCAGATCTCTCGTTTGTGGAAGTAAGAACCTGAACAGCCAGCTACTCAGAGCCAATGCTGAATCAAACCTAGATTCAAGCACATTTGCTCACTACTTATTTTATTTGCACTTCAATGTATAAATTTCCATCTTACCTACCTATGCCTTAATTTTCAATTCTTCAAATTACTTTTTTCTGTCAACTGCATGCGCGGGCGCGCGCTTGCGCAGGCGCACACACACACATATGCTAAGTGGGGTATGAGAAGCATGTATGGCTTCCTTTTATGACAGTCCTACTTGCTGTAGAACCACTTCCTGTTTGAACCAGAGATGTGCTCAGAGTCTCATGGGCTGAGATCCCACATGTAGTCCAAGAACTCTGGCCTAATCAATGAGTTCATTCCTTGATGAACATATAATTAATGTCCATACAACAGCAATGTCATTAGTGTAGCTTAATGGAGCAATGGAAAGGTTTACCTTGCCAGCACCTCTTCCTTTCACCTCTATGTTTTCTGGATCATGAGGCAGGCAGCCTCTGCCACAGGCCCTTGCACCATGGTGTTCTTTCCTACCTTAGACCCAAAGCAGTGGATCCAGCCCACTTGGGACTCAAAGGTACCAACTATGAGCAAGAAGAAATCCCTCCCCTTTCTAGGTTGCTTCTCTAAAAATGTGTCTCAATGATGAAAGTCAGAAGAACACAGATGACCAGCTGTGAACCCAGGAATGTCACAGAAACAAGTAACATACATTTCAATAAGTCTTATGCATAGGTATCTGTGTGAAATTAGACTGTTCAAATTATTTGAGTAAAAACCCAGCAGTGATTATAAGTACATCTAATAGTAGCACAGTAGGTGTACCTACCGTGGGTTGTTTACTCAGTGTGATGGTCTTGGTTGCTGTGTGGTTTGGATGAGAATGGCTCCCATAGGTTCATATGTTTAAACTCTTGCCTCCCAGTTGGTAGAACTGTTTGAGAAGGATTTGAAGGTGTGGCCCTGTAAGAGGTTTATCACTTAAAGGTGAATTTTGAGGTTTCAAAAGACTTGCAGAGTCTCTGTCTTGTGGTTGTGTCTGAACATGAGCTCTCAGCTACTGCTCCAGCATAATGCCTACCTACCTGCTACTGTGTTTCCTGCCATGATGGTTATGAATTCTAACACTCTGAAACTATAAGTCCCAAAAAATTCTTCAGTAAGTTAGCCTTGCCATAGTGTCTTCTCATGGCAATAGAAAAGTAACTAAGACAGTTATCAAGTTGATTGGATCTGGGATCAAATTAAAGACAAGCTCGAGATAGGTCTATAAGTTCATTTCCTAGAAAACTAACCAAGATTGGGGTGGTGAGATCCTCCCATAGAGTGAGCAGAACTTTCCTATGGAAGCTGTGGCCCAGATGGAAAGAAGTCTGAGGGAGAAGTAGGGCTGATTTTGCATTTCCTCCCTGATGGCAAGTACATGAAGTGGAAGCTTCTGGTTTCTTTGGAAAGGCAGTTATGTCAAATGATGTTCTGCTGGTGCACACAGGGGAAAGGATGTTTTGCTAAAGAAGATTGTGAAAGAATGTTTTCCAGAAGCAGACACGGGTGAAAGGTTGTTTTGCTAAAGCAGACACTTGAAAGAATGTGATGCTTAGAAGGAATATAAATATGACCCCACAGACAGTGGGAGCTCGAGCGTTGGTTTGCTTTGCTTTAGCTTGCTATTCTTCGCTGATACTGAGGACATGTATGTATTGGTTCCCTTTACATTGCTTTGATGAGCTTTGCTGGTGGTGACTTGATAGAAAGAAACCTACTTCAAAGAACTTCTTGGGAGGTTCTTGCAGCTTCTTGCCGCTTCCTCAGACCCAGGCCAGTTGATTTCTTCTGGATTGAACTGCAGTTGCTGATTCGTGTGTGTTGCCTGCCAAGTGGACTTGACTGCAGTTGGTGATTCCTGGGTGGTGTCTGCCAAGTGGACTGGTCTAAAGCTGCTGATTTGTGTTTGGTGTTTGTTAGTGGCCTGGACTGAGAACATTGAAGACTGAAATTACCCCAGAGAACTATTTCTAAACGGTCTATCTTCCCTCTTGTCCTAGTAACTTTTCTTTTCTACTACCTCTGGTGGGTGGTGGGCTAGAGGAGAGGTCGGACTCTTATTAAAGTAGGTTGAGAAAAATTTATGCTTACAGTACCTCTAGATGTTCTTTTGGTACCTGCTTTTGCCATCTCTCGCTGATAATGGAATCCAGCTTCTTCAGCTTTTCAATATGGACTGAAGGACCACAGCTCTCTGGAATCTTTCAGTCCTTCAGCACAAGACTGGAATTTCTGAGTTCCTAGTCATAGATACAGTGTAGTCATAAGGTTCTCAGCCTGTCCTTTGTGAAGACAGTCTTTACTAAGATAGCCAAAGCACATCATGTAAGCCAATAGAATAAAGACAATTTGTTGTTTGCATTCATTTCAATGATTCTGTCCCTGTAGAGAGGACCCTGACTAATACAACCATTGTTACCACAAACACAAGACTAAAGTGTCCTGTGGTGACCTAAGACAAGGTTCTTGTTACTTTTTGCTGCTGTGATAAACACCATGAAAATGTAGGGGAGGAAAGTGTTTGTCTTATATTTTATAGTCTATCAGAGGGCCAAGCAAGGCAGGAACTCAAGCAGGAACCTGGAAGCAAGAACTGAAGCAGAGGCCATGGAGGAATCCTGCTCACTGGCTTGCTCCCATTGGCTTGCTCAGTTTGATTTCTTATATTACCCAGGACTGCTTGCCCAGGATGGCACATCTCACAGTGGGCGAGGCCCTGCCATACCAATCATTATTTAAGACAATGTCCCACAGACTTACCTAAGGTCAGTTATCCCAAGTGTGTCAAATTGGCAAGTAAAGCTGACTGTTACATGCGGCTGCAATGTCAGTGGAAAGGGGATTTTCATCATAAATCCATCATAAATTTGTGAGACTATTGTCTAAGTCATTGTATGGTAGATGATTGTACAGGAAGAGATGAACAATGTCTGAGTAATATGCTCAAATACACAAATGAATTCTGACTAAGGATCAGATAACATATAATCTCACAAACACTTCCGTCTGATAGCATGTTAATATTATATGTGTATTTTTAAGTAAGCATGAGATGATGTTTCCCTGTTGCTTTTGAAACATCCTTCATGTTGTTACTATCTCCTTGCTCTCTCTTCTCAGTATTTCCTCCCTCCTCTTTCCCAGTTAAGAGCTCCCCAACCCCATGGTCCCTTTTTCCTCCTCTGGCTTCTGCAGTTACTCAAGGCTGCATGTCCACATCTCATATTTAGAGCTAGAATCCACAAATAAGAGAGAAGGTATGACCTTTGTCCTATGAGGTCAGGGTTACCACATTGTAATATTTTCAAGTTCTATCCATTTACCTGAATATTTCATTATTTCAGTGGAAAACTAGTCTGCTGCAAAGAAAATTGAAATGATGACGTCTACAGGTAAGGTAACACATTTTCATTGATCACTTGGTTGATGGGGCAATGGCAACTTTTATATACACAAGGTAACGGTGCTCTAGTGCTGTTGCTCCACAGCCACTAGATCCTCGGGGGGGCAGGAATCATCTTCAAAACCCACAGAAGTTCAATATTTGAGATTTGGGAAGTGTTTTAAGAATGTCAAAGTATAATCACCCGAGTTCAATTTTTGAAAAGCATGAACAAACAAAAACAAACAAAGGCCCATATTATCTTCAGAAAGGCTGTCACTGTGCCTCAAAGAATAGTAGATAGTGCCAGAAATGACTTTAGCAATCATCTCTCATGCAAAGCTCTGTTTTGAGAATGAAGGAAAGGGAAACCCCGGGAGCTAAGTGATTGACATTTCATGATGCCCTTTGTGGTGTTCACAATGGCTGGAAGTCTAAGTGAGTGGGAAGAAGCAAATGTCGGTAGCTTCTTCAGGCTACTCTACATTTAACTTGTGGACACACAACTCTGATGTGTATTGTTGCTGCTGTTGGTTTGTTGGTTTTGTTTTATTATCGTGGTTTAAGACAAAAATACAATGCATCACATCACCTCAACCATTCCTCCCTAATTTCACCTCACAACACTCACTTTTTAGATTTTTGCCAGTGGATTGGATCCTGAACCTGGAAGGTGGGTTCTTTGCTCTACCCCAGTACTGCTCCTGCATGTAGCCTGAGGTGGAAGGGTAGCATTCAAACCCCCTGTGACCAAATATCTGACAGGAAGCAAATGGGCAGAGAAAGGATTTACTTTAGCTCACACTGTGAAGGTAAACTTTGACCATCACAGGAAAAGCACCTCAGCTAGCGAGCTCTTAGCTGAGAGGCAGGGGTTTTAGGCTACAGAATAGGAAGGTAAGAGCAAGTGGTGTTGGTGGTAAACATTGAACTCTGCCCACATGGCCCCTGGAACCCAGAAAGTCTCCACCTTCTAAAAGTTTCATAGCTTCATTGCTTCCCTAGCTACAAACTGGGACATTTAGACACTAGAGCTTGGCGGGGGGCGGGGGAGTTGTATTTCAAATTCAATGATGACATCAACAAATGGAGTTTGCTAGGTGTTTTGCAGAAGGGAAGGACAGAATCTAGGGAAAATATTTGAATTGTTGAACTCTGATTTTCTAGTAACTACAGGGGGGCTTTGCAGTAAGCGGTTTGCTATTAACTTACAGCATGATTGTCACTGGATGTAATCTCATGATTTCTTCCCCTTGAACAGAAAACACAAATACCACACTCCTAGCTCCTACTGTCACAGCTGAAAGAATGATGCTCAGCTCAAATTCACTATGTATCATCCTTGTCTCAAACTATTAAAATACCCAGCCTTTTGTGAAAATTAAATGTTGTTTTCTTTAACTATTTCCTTCTGTTTATCGTTCAAATGTGTTTTATGGATTTAGAAGGTGGGTGCTGGAGAGATGGCTCCGTACTCTGTGTACTGCCTCTGCAGGGGACCTAACTTTGGTTCCTAGCACCCACATCAGGCAGCTCACAACCACCTGTTACTCCAGTTCCGGGGGACCCAATACCTCCAGGTGCACAAGCACACATTATTAGAAATAAAATAAATCTTTTAAAAGAGAATTTAAAAGGTGAGAACAGAATATTCTGGAGAGCTAAGGGAACAGAGATTTGAGTTGGATATAATGTGCAAGCCTATGTACATGTAAGAAGTTATAAAATAGATTAAAATAATCCTTTAAAAGATTTAAAAGCATAAAAATATTTTTAAACTATTAATATGCTATTTGTAAATTGTAGCTTACTTTTTTTTTTTCTGAAACCCTTTAATCAATACGCCGATTTCTTTCCCCATTGGCTTCTGGCTGCCAGTTATCAGAATACCAGTGGCTACATGATTGTTAGAATATTCAAGACATCTGCTCATCATATTCAGGCTAGGTTGTGGGCAGCTGTTCACAAGTCCGACAAACAGCATCATATTTTTATTTTTAATTTTTTAGTTTCCTCCTTCAGTTAAAGTCTCTGCATGAAGTCAAGTTGCGTGGGTAGCCTCCGGAGCCCCTGGGCTGAAATAATGGCACTCTGCAGAAGGTTTAGTGCAAAGGCTCGCTTTGAAATTTGAGCCTGTGGCTATGTAAAGAAGAACTGGAGGCTCAAAGCTTGCAGCAGCCTGAGTGGGCCCCACATCAGCTGTGGCTACCTGCAGGCCATGGGGCTGCAGTCCAAGGCTACCTCCAACTCCCAGGGCTGCTGATGGTGTTCCAGCTCTATCTGGTGCTTTCAGAGTTGAAGGGATAAACGTCATTTAAAAACTGGTGTGTTTAGGAAGGCTATAGCCGTGCTCGGGGGAAACAAGATTTATTTCCTTTTTATTGAGCGTTCTAGGATGTTTTGGTCTTTTCCCCATCATTACTCTGGATTGCAGCTCAGAGTCCTTTAGTTTCTTTTATAGTGCAATATTATTTTTTTTACTAATATTTGGAATTTCTAAAAACAAGAAAGTTATGATACTTTCTAATTTTAGTTTTTAAAGATTTTATTTAAACCTTATATCTAACTTCCTCATTATGATAAAGTATTGATGTTCTTCCTACACACACACACGCTTTTTTGTTTTTCAGCTAAAAACATACTTTTAACAAATCTTGGTGTCTAGCGTCTTTTAAAACTTAATTTCTAAAACAGTTTAGATTTTGTCTGAAAAGAAACTCACGTGCGCATCCTTGAGCTCTCCACAGTTCCACATATTAATAACCCAGCCTGGTGTAGTCCAGCTGTGGCCGTGGGTAACGAAGTTAGTGTCTTCTAATTAACTCGGGTACACTGTTGGTCACATCCCTGGTTCTTATTAATGTCTGCTTCATTCCGTGTGGTCGTTCAGGAAACCGCATTCTCTCTCTCATCTCTTCTCCTTATGGGGCCTTGGATGTGAGCGTGGCTTTCCATGCTGTGGAAGAGTCCTGGTCAGAATGTTCCTCCATTCGGCTTCATTTGGGAGTGGTCTCAGTTCTAGACTCTTGGCACTGTCTTAGGCGAACACAGAGGTTGGCTGTTTTAAGGTGATGTACTATTACATCAACATGGTACTGCTATGGACATTGAGGTCAGGCCCCTGGCTCAGGTAAGGTCTATTCAGTTCGTCCTGGAAGTTGCTGGTACCCCTTCATAGGGACCTCACTCTGCACGTGCCAGCCTCAGAGTGAGGAGTTGTAGCTCTCCACCTTAAGAGCAGAGAGCATCCTCATACGTTACTTGGGTTTCTTCTGCAAAGGCAAGTGCTCTACTCTCCCCCTTTACTTATTTGTTCAAATCTTTGCCTATATGAACGTAGACACTGGGTATCTACAGCTTGACTTATAATCTCATGTTACCTTGTTTGAGTTTGGTACTTCATCCTCTGGGCCCAGCCAGGAGAGGCTCTTTATGAGGGGTCCTGGGTTCTTTTGAAATGCTCCCAGTAATGCAGTTTCTTTTCTTCTTGTTCCTTGGAGCTTTTCTTTATTTTGACACTATCAGAGGCTCTATGCTGAATTTTTGCATATCTACTACCACAATTCTAGATCCAGACCTTTCTCTAGGATCTCATATTCCTTCGATCAGAGATTGGATCCAAAGCCAGACTGTAGAATTCAGATGAGCTCCTGAAGCATTGTCACTTCTATAGCCTGTAACTTGGCAGAAGAAACATATATATGTATATATGCTAACCCAGTGTGTATATATTTGCAAATACTACTACAGCTAGGTATAGCTCACACTAATGTCTTCTACTCCTACAAGGGTTACTGCAGCTTCCTACACAGTGTATCTGTGAGCCCCATTTTTATAACAAAACTCCTGGCAACCACCATCTCCCATCCATTTACTCAATCTTTCAGTTCAGTATACATGTGTGTATCATATATGCTAATATACATAGCATATACATAAATAATAGTATTTATATATTTCAGTACATAGACAATAGTGTCAGAATCATTGGCCTATGCCTGTATAGGAAACAGCCTTCCTAAGTTGAGATTGGGTGCCTTTTAGAGAAGTCTTGCCTTAAGTTTTATATATATGATTTGTTTCCGTAATTGACTGACCATCACCTTGCACACTGTCTATACCTTATCTAGTGTTTTCTCATGTGTTATAATAAAATTAGACCACTTTCTGTCTTCATTCATTCCTGATGTTCCCCAGATACCTAACATATCTATTCTCATTTTTCAGACATCACAGTCCACTCTGTAGTTGTGTTTTGTAGGCATTGACCAATAAGGAAAGTCATGTGTTCACGTTGACAGTATTATGCAGGTCTATTTGTCCCCCTCAAAATTTTCCTGTGCTCTGCAACCCTTTCTTTCTCTGAGCCCTAGTCACCCAATCTCCCCCTTTTAATGTATTAGGGTTGTGTAATGCAAGTACATGGGCAGGTGTCCACAGAGACCAGAAGAAGGCGTCATTACAGGAGGCTATGAGCTGCCCAATATTGGTACTGGGAATCGAATTTGTGCCCTCTGCAATAGCATACATACTTTTAACCACTTATTTGCATCCCTAGATCTCAACCAGTGGTTTTTAACTGTCTAATTTCACCCTTACCAGAATATCCTGTAGCTAAAATCACACTGCAGGAAACCTTTTAGAATGGCTTCTTTCACTTAGAAAGATTCATATAACTATCTTCTATGTGTTCGCATGGCTTGCCAGCTCATTTATTTTTAGTGTTAAATTATTATTCTATAATAACATACAATATTTAATCGTTTACTACTGAAGGGCATCTTGGTTTGTTTTAGTTCTTGACAGAAGAATCAAGTTGGATTCTGGCTTTAAACAGATGTTCATCACCAACTTGATTCTTGTTGTCTATGCACAGCTTTAAGAACAAATTTTAAAAGTACTTATGGACAATTTGGTTTTGTGAATATATAGTTTTTAAATCTGTTGACCAAATACTTAAAAGCATCATGAAGTGGACATGTTGTACTTCACAAGCAACCGTGAAACTGTCTTTAGAATATCAGGACCACTTTGGCATTACACCATCAGTGCCCAAGTGCTCCTGTTAGCCCAGTACTCAGTGCCTACAGTGTTGTCACCCTGCATTTTAGACATGCTGAGGTGTGTAGCAGCAGCTTGTGGTTTAAATACATTTTGAGTCTGCAAAGGATCCCGGCATCCATTCCTGTGGTTGGCTTCCAAGTTCACATCTTCTTGTGTGAAATGTCCTTTCAATACTCTGCCCACTTTTTTTTTGGTTGGCTTGATTTTGTTCTTATTGTTGAATCCTAAGAGTTCTTTGCATGTTTTGGATACATGCTTTATCAGATATGACTTCCACAAATATTTTCTTCTAGTCTGGGAATGATGCTTTCTTTTAATGGCGATTTTATTGTTCAATTATTATTCCTATAGATGTGTGTATATTCATAATGTGTGAGGAGGGAATACACATGCACAGTACTTGTCTAAGTTCAGAAGACATTGTGGGATCAGATCCAGGCCTCACACTTGGATCACCAGGTTTGTGCCCAAGCTAAAGATTTTGGTTTTAATAGAGTTTGATTGTTAAGAATTTTTCTCTTAATCCTATTTTTTATATTGTACTAAACATTCATTATCACTTAGAATCACTTAGATCATCTCTATATTCCCCTCTAGCTTTGTAGTCTTTGGCTTTACATTTGGGTTTATGATTCACTTTATGTTATTTTGTGGAAAGTGTCAAATCTATATCTATATTTCTTCTTGATTTTTCTTGTCTCATATGCACAATGAAATATGATGACTTCCACCTCTACCTACCCCACATCCCCTCATAACTCTCAGAGAATCCCTCCTCAACTTCATTTCAGATGAGTTGTTTGATAACCCACCCTATCTAGTTAGTGTTGCCCACATGTGCATGGATGTGGAGCCATCCAGGGGAGCGTGGGCATTCCACTAATAGTAAATGCATGCCCAGTTGATTCTGCATCATTTGCTGAGATAACACATCCTTCCTTTATTGCGTGACTTTGATCCTCCATCAAGCCTGGTCAACTGTATGGAGGTTGTTCTGTTCACTCACCAGTCAGGTTATAGTAGCTTCAAGAAGTGTAGCCTCCAGCTTTGTTCCTCTTTGTTATTATGTTGGCTACTTCCAAGTCTTTTTTTCTATATAAAGTTTAGGTTGGTTAATTTCTACAAAATAGTCTGGTAATAGATTAAAACTGTTGAATATAAGCCAGGGATCGTGACAAAAGCCTATAATACAGCACGCAGTCTGAGGAAGGTGGATTGCCACAGTTCATAGACCGACCACCAGAGTCCCTGGGTAGTACTGGGTCACCTTGAGCTACATATTAAGGTACTATCTATGTTGAAAGAAGTGAAAGAGGTGCATGCAGAGAAGGGGTGGGGATTGTTTCATGTATAGGTCAAGGTGAGGAGGGCAGATATCCTTCTGACAGCCTGTCTTCCCATCTTTTAACATGAAATTTCTCACCATTTGTTTATATATCTTTCAATTTCTTTTATTAGACTTTTGTATCTTTTCATCTATGGGTTTTATATGAATTTGATTAGAATTATAGCTAAACATTCTCGGGTTTTCAGCTACAAGTTTTGGCGGCTCCTTGGTGGAATGTAGGAAAGCCTGGTCCCCAGAGGGAGCTCTGCACCTTCACTAATAATACATATTAGTTGCAAGAAGGTCTTTTCCCCAAGTTCTTAATTTTAGACCTATGGTATACTTTTCTCTTCTATCTTGTATGAGGTCTGTGTTACAGTTTTACAGGACATAAATTACTCTGTTTCCTTTAATTTTCTAAAGTTCCTTTTAGCTCACTCTTTAAGATCTTTAGATATTTCTTCTTTTTTATATTATTATTAATTTTTATAAAGTTTATTGCTGTGTATTTGACAAGTTAAAGAGCATACATTTTTCATGATGTCCTTGTTTTTAATAGCTGAGTAGTATTCCATTGTGTAAATGTACCTTCCTTTATTCTGTATCCTTCAGTTGAGGGACATCTAGATCATTTCCAGTTTCTGGCTATTACGAATAAAACTGCTATGAATATAGTTGAGCAAGTGTCCTTGTGGTACAGTGGGGCATCTTTTGGGTATATGCCCAAAATGGTATAGCTGGGTTTTGAGATACACAATTCCTAATTTTCTGAGAAACTATCAAATTGATTTTCAAAGTGGTTTTACAAGTTTGTACTCTCACAAACAACAGAGGAGTGTTCCCATTGCTCTGCACCACCAGCATGGGCCCTCACTTGAGTTTTTGACCTTAGTCATTTTGAAGGGTGTAAGATGGAATCTCGGGGTCATTTTGATTTTCATTTTCCTGATGACTAAGGATGTGGAGAATTTCTTAAAGTGCTTCTTGGCCATTAGAAATTTCTGTTGAGAATCATGAAATTTGCAGGCAAATGGATGGAACTAGAAAATATCAATCTGAGTGAGATAACCCTGACCAGGAATGACATGAATGGGTTAACCTCACTTATAAGTGGATATTGGCTATAAAGTACAGGACAACCATGCTACAATTCACAGACCCAAAGAAGCTCAGAAACAAGGAAGGCCCAAGGGAGGATACTTGAATCTCACTCAGAAGTGGAAATAAAATAGACATTGGAGGTAGATGGAGAAAGGGACCTGGCGGGAGAGGGGGTGGGGAGGAGAAGGGGAGGTGGGGATAAGGTGTGGGCAAAACCAGGGGGGGAAGAGGGCTGGGGGAGAACAGAAATAGTTAGGGGGCATCTCTAGACCAAGCAGAGACCTGGGATGGGGGGCTCCCAGAAGTCAATGGGGGTGATTCTAGCTGAGATTCCTGGCAGCCAGGGATATGGAGACTGAGGTAGCCACCTCCTATAGCCAGGCAAGATTTCCAGTGGAAGGTGGGAGACACTAACCCACCCACAAAACCTTCAACCCAAAATTTGTCCTGCCTACAAGATGTGCATGTATAAAGATGAAGCAGAAATTGAAGGAATAGCCAACCAATTAGTGGGTCAACTTGAGACGCATCCTGTGAGAGAGAACCAACCCCAGACACTATCAATGATACTCTACTAGGCTTGCAGACAGGAGCCTAGAATAATTGTCTCCTGAGAGGCTCCATCCAGCAGCTCATAGAAACAGATGCAGAGACCCACAGACAAAGATTAGGCAGAGCTCAGGAGTCTTGTGAAAGAGTTGGGGAAAGGATTAAGGGAGACAGAGGGATCAAGGACAACACAAGAAGACCTACAGAGCCAACTAACCTGGGTCCATGGTGGCTCACAGAAACTGAGCCGCCAACCAGAGCATGCAGGGGCTGGACCTAGGCTTCCTACACACTTGTAGCAGATATTCAACTTCGTATTCAGGTGGGTCCCCTAACAATTGGAGCAGGGGCTGTCTCTGACTCTTTTCCCTGCCTTTGGGACCCTTTTCCAATACTGGACTGCCTAGTCTAGCCTCAATAGGAGAAGATGTGCCTCGTCTTACTGCAACTTGATATCTTAAGGTGGGTTGATATCCATGGAAGGCC
The DNA here is from genome assembly GCA_019843965.1 of Rhynchomys soricoides. Classification (NCBI taxonomy): domain Eukaryota; kingdom Metazoa; phylum Chordata; class Mammalia; order Rodentia; family Muridae; genus Rhynchomys; species Rhynchomys soricoides. The sequence continues at coordinate 1,841,152 of JADRCH010000013.1, forward strand.
TGCCAATTAATGAAGAGAAATGAAGGAAGAGTGGGTAGAAGAGAGGCAAGGAAAGAACTGGGCAGAGAGGAGGGAGGGGAAACTGTGTTACTGATGTAAATTAATTAGTTAATTTAACAGTTCTGACATTTTAGAATTAAAGTTTCTCATAGTCTTATAACATTTCTTTCATGAAAATGTGAAGTTTATAAACTTTATAACTATCACTTCCGGGAAGCTACCCTATTAAAATACTGAAACATCTTTTAAAGAGATATGGAGTTTAACACTTACACACGTATGCATGTGAAAGATCATTAGATTAGTTAGCATAGCCCTCCCCTCGGCCTTTTTCTCTAATGCATCTAAAACTAAAATTTTCTCACCAGGAAAAGTCTCTCACTGCATCTCACACATACATGGAGGGAAGCCGTATTGTAATTTTCAGTAAATACAGGGACTTCCGATTACTCTTGAAATCTATTAATATGATCATTAGATGTATCTTGTTTAATATCTAAGTATTGAGATTTTTTTCAACTATTATTTGTTATTGATTTGTAGTTTAAGCCTGTGTTGGCCAGGGAACATTCTATCTTAGTTAGGGTTACTATTGCTGTAATGGAACACCATGACCAAAGGCAATTTGAAGAGAAAAGGGTTTGTTTCATTCACAGTTCCATATCACAATTCATCATCAAAAGCAGTGAGGGCAGGAACTCAATCAAGCTGTGCAGGAATCTGGAGGCAAGATCTGATAAAGAAGCTACAGATGGGTGCTGCTTATGGCTTGCTTCCCATGACTTGCTCTGCTGACTTTCTCAAAATATCCAGGATCACCAACCCAGAGATGCCCCCCCCCAGCACACACACACACACACACACACACACACACACACACACACACACACAAAATGGGCTGGGCCCTCCACATCCATTGCTAATTAAGAAAAATGACTTGAAACCTGATCCTTTAGAGGCATTTTCTCAATTGAAGGCCTCTTCTTCTAGATAACTCTAGCTTGTGTTAAGTTGTCATGAAACTAGCCAGCACAGGGGCCCTGTTGTTTCTAGAGAATTAAGATGTGCTTATGGCTTCTGACTGGTCATACTTCCTGTGTCCTGAGAAGCATGTGTGCTGTGTGGTTGCTGGATGAAGAATGCTACAAAAATCCACTCTGCTGCTCAGGTCAGCTATGTATCGATGTTTGGTTCTCCTTCTTGAAATATTGACTAATCAAAAAAAAAAAAAAAAAAAAAGTGATAGATCAAAGGACCTCCCTGTCCTACTATCAAGATGCTGGCTTATCAATGCTGACTGCTGCTCTAGTCCCAGTAGCAAAGAAGTGGTACCAGCTGTCCATTAGCAGATAGACAGGTAATGAAAATGTGCTACATACACACAGTGGAATTGCACTTAGCCATGAAGAAAAATGAAATTACGAAATAAGCAGAAAATGGATAGACTGAAAATTACATGGATAACACAGGTTTAAAAGGATAAATAATGTGTGTGTACATGTATGTGTGTGTGTGTGTGTGTGTGTTTGAGTGTGTGTGTGTGTGTGAGAGTGTGTGTGTGTGTGTGTGGTGTTTGAGTGTGTGTGTGTGTGTGTGGTGTTTGAGTGTGTGTGTGTGTGTGTTTGAGTGTGTGTGTGTGTGTGTGTGAGAGTGTGTGTGTGTGTGTGTTTGAGTGTGTGTGTGTGTGTGTGTGTGTGTGTGAGTGTGTGTGTTTCTATCAATTAGTATTCTCACATTATCCTGGATCTCCTGTTTGCTATGCCCTTCATTTTGAAAAGTTCTCAGTCATTGGTGATTAGGTGTTTGTTCTACACCTTCCATAGCCTCCTCTAAGTATTCTCCCTGTGCGGATATTGCATTCATCAGAATATATTGTGTGAAAAACATTTTTCCAATAGAAATAAGTAAATAAATTGTACTTGGTTAGAAAAGTTGGAAATAAAATCTTCCCATGGTCCCTGAACCTCAAGCCCTATATTTTTATTCTTTCCCCTAGCTATATTTTAGTTAGAATATCACCAGTTTGGGTACTATTGACTCTCAGCTGCGTCCAGCCAAGGGTAAAGATCTTTCATTTCTTTTATAGTGGATTTAGATTTCCAAAATTCCTCTCTCCTTCCCAACCCCCCCATCCTATCTTTTGTTGACATTTTACATTAAAACCATTATTATATGAATTATTGTCTTTTATTTTTATTCCTGGGATTTGTCCTAATGGTTTGTCATCTTGACTTTTTTGTTGCTGTTGTTGTTTGTTTGTTTGTTTGTTTGCCCACTAAGGACATCTTGTCACTTTCATTGAAAGGAGGACTTGGACACAGTGTATTGAGTAAGAACTGAAATAACCAGGCTGATTGAATGACAATGGATATTTTATATTGATGTGGTGAGGCCAGTCTTCACTTCTGGTTTTTCGTGTCTGGCATCAGAAGCTAGTCTATCTTTTGACATTTGTGTTTTTCTCTCCCCACTGGTCTTGGAGTGTCCCTGAGGACTCATTCCGAATTAGAGCTCTCTTGTATCATCTTCAGCTTCAGTATGTTTGCATCTTGTTCATTCAGGGGTTGGGAGGGCTGGTCAGAGGCAGTCTACATTTTTACAGTTTTACAATCTGAAACGCTTTGTGTCCCTGAGCTATTTTTATTACAAATATTTCTTACTATTTTCTCCCTCTCCCTTTTAGGAGAAACATCAAGGCCAGCACAGGTTGGAACTGGGTATTTGCCCTTCCTTCTCTGTGAGCTGGGTTCTGATGAACTCTCACTAGACAATAAGTCTTGGTCATGGAAAACACACTGGGCATGTTTCAGACATGTTCACACACTTCTCCTTGTGCCAAGGACACAAGGTGATTTTTCTTGGATCCTATCATGAGAACCTGCTGGCTTCCTTTCAGTTAAACTTGATGAGGCAGAGCTTCTTCACTCTCTATTGACCTTCTATAAACTTAGCATCCTGAAGTCTTCAAATTTCAGTCCAGTTTGGGAGATCCTTGTGGCATCTCCAGTGAGCTCTACCACAGGTTAGCAGGCGACAGCTGTCTGTTAAAATTGATGGTTCAGGTGGTGAGTGATAGTCTTCCCTGACAACTCGATGCTCTTAGACATCTTAGAAAAGACACTGGTTTTCAGTTTTTCCAGCTTTTGTTTTTTTATGTCATGACAATGAGAGGGACAGTTTCCCAGTACTTTAGAAGTGGGCACTGAAACCGGAAAGTATTTGCATCTTTTTTAAGTGTAACATATTTAAAAGGAGTGACACCGTGGTTAACATCTGGTTGCTAGATTAAAATTTTGTGGTTAGGAAAATATTTTTGAAAGTACAAGGCTAAGCGATCAACTCATAAAACTTTGCTCAAATGAACGAGTGTTCCACGGATAAAAATCCCTTTGGCCATTGGGAGGGTAGTAGCCATAAATCCCCTTTTCTTGCAGACAATTTTACCAGTTCAGCAGATGAATGCACAGTTAAAATGAAATCTATCATCTGAGCAAACTATTTTCCCAGTTATTGAGTTAACTTAGGTGTGTCTAGGTTTTCTTAGGAAGACATTTGTCTTCTGAGGAATAGGCTGCAGTTTTTGCTAAACAGTCAACGCTCTTGCCTGAAGTTCAAAATGTAAGAGAGACAAATCTTAGTAATGAAGATAAATATTACTCTGGGGCAGCAATTAAAAAAAAAAAAAGATAAACGAGCAAAGAAAAAAACACTAAGAACAAAATATCAAGATATGTTTACCAAAGACAGAAAAGAAACAGGCCCTTCCAGAGCCATACTGGAAACTGAGGCAGGAGAGGAACATTCCATCCTGGACTCTTTCCATTCTTCTTTAAATTGTGTACCCACGGCAGTGTGCCAACTTCAGTCCAGCCCTGAGAAGGAAAGTCCAGTCACAAGACACTGAAATGTACTTTGAGATGTGTGTGACAAACAAGAGACAAAGGATACTTGATTCAGAAAAACTTCCACACATCTACTTGAAAAGTATTGCCTACACCTTCCTCTTTTGTTGTCGTTGTCATTGTCATTGTGGTTGTTGTTGTTGTTGAATGACAAAGCTGTTCTTTCACTCAAAAGACCTTTACATTTGTAGGAAAGGGTTGACGTGAGATGAAATGCTTTCATCTGGCCCATGTGTAGATGTTGATGGTGTGTGCAGAAGATGTCCAGCATAGTTTTCTCCCCTCTTGATGTTTACAGCTTGAAAACTGCTCACTACAGAAACTACTCCTACTGAGGTTAGCTAAACCTGCTTCCTAAATCTGCATGTATACCATAAACCCTGTTACCCACTTGTTTACCTGTATATAATGATCTGTCTCCTTGTCCAGCTGTATGGCATAACCCTGTTCACCTCTATTTAATAAACATGCTGAACTTCTGAGTTACTGATATGTAGGAGGTCATGTGAGAGGAACAGCAAACAGCTTTGGGACTTACTGAGAAGAGCCCATTGGTTAGCATAGTCACAATGGGTGTGCCTCTGAGAAGCTGAGCCCCAAAGACTGCATGTCATTTCCTGAGGCCCTCAAGCTGTTGTTGAGTACAGCTCTGCTTATTGCCCTCCTGGTCACCACATCCCCTTGCAATTTGTGAGTTGTATGAAAACTCTTGAGGGGTTTTCCAGCCCCTCACTGGGCAGTGCCACTGGGACTTAAATAATAATGATTGACTTTTTCCAAACATTGCAGTTAGAGCAGATGAATGACTCATCCACCAACTTTAGAGGGAATTTAGCACTGTAGACGATTAATATAAAGTTAGGGTAAGATGTTCTTGTTAATGGCTTTGATTGAAAAATCTTGGGGAACAATTTAAAGTTTAGAAAGCACACTTTTCATAGTTTATCGAGGGACTCCTTGACGTCAGGGGACAAGAAAGGCAGCCCAGTTATTACTAGTTGAAATGCTTTTCTTGCTAAAGATGGGTTGGTGACCAAAGGCGATGATTAATTTCTTACACCCATTTATGCCCTAAACTTCCTAATAAAAAATTGTTAATGAGTAGGTGTGCGCCATGAGTAATTAAAGTAGAAATGACTGATTATTTTTACATATGAAAGTTTAGAGTTGTGATTAAGATTATTTTGTAAGATTAGTTTTTAGATAAATAATAAAATGATTCTTTAAAACCACAAAAATACAGCCTGCCAGTAGAAGAACTGGCTGAGGTGACTACCTCACTTGCTTACTCTTTGCTAATCTATAACAAGTTACTTTGACATGAATGTACAGGTCCTTGGGAAGAATTTGTTTTTCACCAATAATAGGTAAAACTTTTAATTATGTAAGAGTATTTGGGAACATGATATTTTTACTTATACTTGTTGTAATCATTTACTTAAAGAAGAATAGAATCTAACTGCATCATAATATTTTATTGCTTCAAAGATTTTGCCAGGGGATATAAGCTGTGGGGAAAAAATAAAGATATTGGAGCCTTGCTTCATTCATCAAGTGTGAGTGAGTGGGTCCCTGCTTTACAAGTCACTGACCCCACATCTCCTCCTTGGATCACTGAACTCACTGTCAGAGCTACTCTTCCATGCTGAGGTTTCTCCACCAGAGATCCCAGTCCACCCAGTCCTGGCTTTCCTGTGTTTCTGTGTGTCCATGTGTCTGTCTTTTTTTAGTCCCTTGCTGCAGGTCAGATCCATCCCTAGAGCCATGATGATATCACACATGTGCAAGCACACACACAGAGAGAGAGAGAGAGAGAGAGAGAGAGAGAGAGAGAGAGAAAGAGAGAGAGAGAGATGATTCCCCAGCAGATAAGAAAATAAACATTTCCAGAGAACTTAAGCATCTCTCTGTGGCTTAGGCATCTGAGTTACTCACTGCTTTCTCAGACTGTTTCTACCCTTAAATACCTGTCATTTGTCGTGTATGTGTGTGTGTGTGTGTGTGTGTGTACACTTTAAAAAGTAAATATATATACACATATATATACATATACACATATATATACATATTCATCTTCACTTTTTAAAACTGTAATCAGCTAAGGTCTACACAATAGTATCTTGATACATGTAGTGTTGTGTTTCCTTCCATCAGGAATCCACTGAAAGACTCCCTTCTTTACACAGTAAATGTACCTGAAATTCCTTCCCTTACCATATCTCTCCCTGTTCCTCTATTTTTTTATAGCTAAAGAGGCTTGCATTTATATTCAAATACCATTTTTCTAATAAAAATAAATCTGTCTTGTAAGTACCACAGTCTTTTAAGTAAATATAGAGATATGTTTAATTATATTATTTGGGTATGTTTTTATCACTTGTATAAATGCATACTCTTCAATTGTATATACAGATTAAGACATCCCACTACACACTGTGTGTGCAATTTCAAAATGTGTTAGAGCAGAAGGAATCTGTCTTATCTCTGAAGCATTCCAACATTTCTTTTGATCTCATTATACAAGATCAAAATGCACTCAAACGTGAGGGCTGGGATGTGCTGGGTGGTGGTCATGGAGGGGAACAGCTGTTTCCCTACGTGCTGGTTGGGCCCAAGCACATGTAAGCAACCAGCCCATAGCACTTTCAGGCATCCATGTTGAGAAACACAGCCACAAAGAAGCATGTTCTCTGTAAGACCACATGATAATCAGGGTGATTTGGTATTTTATTCTTCAGAACGTTAATGCCCGTAAACTTTTCAAGAATAATAAAGGGGAGAGTAGAAACTATCTGAGTTTGTTAGGTACAAACCACGTATAGAGTACTTCAAGCTCATTTATTGAGTCACAAATAGCAAGCTAAAAGTATATGTTAAATTTAAGCTGTTTGTGTTTTTTTAATTGAATGATTAAGGCTCAGTGCAAAATCAGAAAAATTCAGGCTGTTCTCAATACCAGCTATTGATTTTATGTCCTGAGTCAAATATCTTTTAATCTCTTTCTACCACAATTTGCCATGTTACAACAGGATGTTAGTTTTCAACTTCCAAAAATGTTCATCTTTGTCCAATATTTCCATTATGAAAAAAAGAAGAGGGAAATTAGCCCAGAACATGTTGTAATGTTTAGGTATCTGAACTGGGGTGTGTAATATACATTTATCATATCATGGATACAGTTAGGGAAGAAAGACCCATCTCCAATATTAAATTCCAGTTTTAATTACTTCTTAGTCAAATCCTTTAAGCATGCTACTTTTAGGATTTGCAGTAAAATCTTTTAAACTGCCTGAAGGACAAAGTGAAGGCAAATAGGAGATAAGTAAGTGTGGGCATGGCCTGAGGCCCCAGGACACAATGCATAAATAGGAGAAGGAGCCACAGCCACTGGCAAAGGCTTTCTCAGTCCATAAATTACCATCTTGATTTTCATTCCATACCAGAACATCTGATGCACAAGTAATGCAAAGAATGTCTGTGGATTGAAGAGGTCGGAGGAGAAGAGCAAGCAACAGTGTCAGGAGCTCTGAATGAATTGATCATGGTCCCAGATTTCAGACTGATGCTTAAGTGCGTTCTTCACATAACTGTGTGCCTGGCGGTGCTTCTCATAGATGGGAGAGGTTTTGCGTTGCTTCTATTTCTGAGTGGGGATCCTGGAAGGACGTCCTAAGTAAAACACTGGCAGAGAAACAATCTCATCACCGAATGTCCCTGTCATTTTGTCTTTTAAATGATTAGAGGCAGATGTTGCTTCACAAAAATCCTACAGCCTCTTCTGTCTGTCCACCTATCCTTAGTGCCCCAGCAGGATAAATATCAAACACGCCTCTTGGCTTTATGGCCCAGCTTGGATACATGCACATTCTTGTCTCAACTTACTGTCACCTATTTCATACAAGGAATTTCCAAGTGGTTTCAGATTATAAAATAAAACAATGAATCAATAGGCACATTTATTAAACATGAGTTTCAACTTGGTTGAAACATTTTCGTAGAAGTACATTTGTCAAATACAGACAAGGCTGATCAAAAGTCAATTCACAAGAGACTTGATCTTCACGGCTTCTTAGCTCTGGGCAGGGCATTTGACCCAGCAGAGGTGTGAATGAAATAACTGGTTCGGGGGAAGTTTTAAAGATGGTCATAGGAGCTGGACAACTTTACATTAGATTCCTGAGCACTTTATGTATGTATGTTCGTGAGCACACATATTCACATGCCACAGTGCACATGAGAGGTCAAAAGACAACTTGCAGGAGTCAGATCTCTCCTTCCACTGTGTCTCACAGGATGGAATTCAGATCACCAGACTTGGTGACAGGCACTGTCAATGCCTGAGCACCTCACTAGATCCTGTGTCATTTCTCTCTATCCTCTCCCTGGTGGGCCAATGGTTTGCATGAGAATAGCCTTATCTTTGAATTGATAATACTACACAGTTCCCGGTAGATACTACATGGGTCATGCAAGCTATTTTCCTTTGACTTGTTTACTGAAAATTCTTTCAAAGGATGCACATGCTTCCTTCTTACATGTGGTTTGATAATTGAAGGGACTCTTATAAGGGTGAGCATGGCAGACACGGCTCCATTCCCTCTGCCATGCTGAAAAACTGTTAGATCACACTCCTAAAGCTGGCCACCAGACTCTATTCTCTTATTTTGCCACTTCCTCCTCCTGAGGCTGACTCCCAAGGTCCAGCTATCAAAATATTATAGTCCAGCAATCAAAAACATCCTTTTGACTCACCAAATTAACATGCCTAATCAAAATTAAACACCTCTTCATAACACGGGGTTTCCTCTTTTACCTTTTTAACTACTGCCTTTGGGCCATGTCTGTTTACTCTCTATCCTTAGACAATCCTTTCTTCCACTGGGACAAATACCCCTTCCTCCTCTCTCTTGTTTCTTTCCCCTTCTCCTTCATCTTCTACCTCCTGTCTTTGTCTCATTTTCCCTGCTCCTTGTCTCGTTGGGGCAAATAAAGCTTCTTCATTCTGAGAACTTGGACATGGGGTGTCTTGTGTCAAATACTGGTCCCTTCAATAATTTCTTACCCAAAGGTGACTTATTGGAAATATTTTAAGCTCTCATTTGAGTAGCTTCTTTTCATTTTCTTACTATTGTAATAATTCTTTGAGAATTTGATACAACATATTTTGTTTACATTCATACCAAAATCTTCTCTGTCCCACCCTATAACTCTTCCCTCAACTTCATGTCTATTTTTTTTTTTTTTTAATGATACATGGACTCCAATTTGCACTACCCATGTACTCATGGATGTGAGGTCATCCATGGAAGCATGGTCAGGCTACCAAGAGCCATGTCCTTAAAGAACAGATTCTCCCTGGAAACTATCATTTGTTCACGGCTCCTCAGTTAGGGGAACTCCTCCCCTTTCAAGTTAGAACACTGTGGTGATTTGAATGAGACTGTTTCCCCAAGTGTTTGAATGATTGATCCCCAGTTTGTGGAACAGTTTGGGAAGGATTAGAAGGTGTGGCCTTGTGGGAGGAGGTGTGTCACTGGGGGTAGGCTTTGATGTTTCAAAAGATTTATGCCAGTCCTAATTAAAATTAATCTCTCTCTCTCTCTCTCTCTCTCTCTCTCTCTCTCTCTCTCTCTCTCTCT
>JADRCH010000013.1:1858530-1898115 GCA_019843965.1 Rhynchomys soricoides
TGTGTGTGTGTGTGCGAGCACTCATGCTCATATATGAGTGCAGTTATCCTCAGGGTCCAGAAGAGGGCATCAGATCTCATAGAGCTGGGGAAACAGGAAGTTGTAAGCCACTCAACTTGGGTGCTGGAAATCAAATGTGGGTCCTCTGCAAGAGTCCTATGTACTGAGCTGAACAAAGACAATAGACAGGCTGACATGAGTGGGGAAAGCCCTAGAGGCCTCAACCCTACACAAAGGACTGCAGGCAACTAAAGAATACTGAGAGGGGAAGAAATCATTGTTTCCAGAGAAGAGCACACCAATTGGCTTTCCACTACCAAATGGTCATCCCTGGAAGCAAAATACATACAAGCAGCAATATACAGACCATTTATGTATTTAGGAATATATTTGTATATACATGTATGTATGTAACAACAATTAATAAAAAAGAGGCCATGAATTTGAAAAACAAAAAGAGGCAATGAATTTAAAAAAGAGCCAAGAAGAGTATATGGGAAGTTTGGAAGGAGGAAAGAGAAGAGGAAGTGATTGTGTGATTACCTTATGATCTCAAAGAAGGAAAGAAAGAGAGAAAGAAAGAAAGAAAGAGAGAAAGAAAGAAAGAAAGAAATTTTAAGAAGAGCAGTACGTCCTCTTGACTACTGTGCCACTTTGCCACCAGCCCCTTTTCTTTCAAGTACACAATAGCATCTAATGAGATTGTATGGTTGCCATCTGGTGAACAAATATAAGCACCCTCTGGCACCACTGCAAGTGGCATGTGGCAGGTATTCACTCTGTGTCTCAAGTCATGAGCATATGCACAGAATTATGTTACCACATTTATCTCTCATGTGTAACAAGGGATAAAGTGATACTGTACTTCAGAAGATTCTTTGAGAAATGGATCTGGTAACAACAGAGCCTTTAAGACTGACAGTAGAATAGACAGTGGTCAGAGGAGAAATTCAAATTTAATAAGAACTGCTCATCTTCATTAGCCGTCAGAGAGATGCAAAATCAACACACAATGAAATATCCTCTCTCTCTCTCTCTCTCTCTCTCTCTCTCTCTCTCTCTCTCTCTCCAGTTAGAGTGGACAGTTTGTAAAAGAAGAAACGTTGGGCACAGCTGCACATGCTTAGATTCCCTGCATGGGGAGATTCAGGCAGAAGGGTCATGATTTAAGATCAGCCTCAGGTATGTAGCAGGATTCTATATTAATATTCCAAAACAAAGCAATACAAGGATGTGGAGCCAAAGGACCTCTCCTAAGCTGCTAGTGAGAATGTCGGTGGGCACAGCCACGGTGCTTAGAAATGCAGTTCTCAGGATAATGAAAACAGCTCTGTTGGCTGCTGCTACAGCTCTCCTGAGGGAATGCACAGGGAATGCTACTGGGCTATCAGGGAGACACCTGAGCATCAGTGCTTCCCAGATAATACTCACAACAGCAAAGATATGGAATCTACCTAGACAACCATGAACAGATGCAGTAGACCATGGTGTGTGTGCACATGCATGTACACACATACACACACACACACACACACACACACACACACAAAGAGTATCTCATCATTTACAGAAAAGTAAGATGGAACAGCATGGCCTTGTGCTAATTGAGAGATAAGTACTAAATATAATACAGAATATTCTTTCTCATAAGTAAATATTTTAAAAGGCAAAGAGAATTAATTTACAGGAGTAAATAATAGGTGTGGGAACATGGGGCAAAGAGAGATTAGATAACAGTGTAGAGATTATAGTTAACAGTGAATTGTATAGTTTATGAATAACTAGAAGAGAGTTCAGTTTCCAGACAAAAGCAAAGGTGAAGAAATGAAGTACGGACATGCTGGCTGGTCAGCAAGTGTTTTATACACAAATTGGGATACACCACTGCACAACCTAATGTGTTCAATTATTACAGATAAATCAACCTGTTTAAAAAATTGTTTGGGAGACAGAAATGTCAACTATTCAGGCTTAATCTCTGTATATTCTGCATTCACTACAACTTATTACATTTTACTCCCTACACTTGTATAATCAAAATAAGTTTTTGAAAAGATTAAAGCCAAGACCATATCTCATATAAATTGGATGTTAAAAACTTAACGTCGGCAGGCTCGGGACCACCTGTGTTGATTCAGTCTACCTTCTCCCTGAGAGAAAGGTTTTGAAAATTCCTTAAGAAAAATCAGTCTTGCTAAATGGATAGGGCAGTGGGGCCACAGCTAAAGGGTGGCTCTGTCTGGTGTGTCTCCACCACAGATTAACCCACTGTTAGGTGAAAATGCTCCCCTGGTCACAAGATACAGATATTTGTCTCCTTATCCTTCATATTCCTCTGCAGCAGAGGGTCTCTGTGAAAACGTTGTTTTCTTCTGTCCCCTTTAACCATTATGAAAAGTAATCTCTGCACAAGGACAGCCAATGTGTCACACTTTCTTCCTTCTGGAATTTCATCTGTGCCAAGTAAAAACCCTTTAAACTCAGTTGCTGATGGTGACCCAGACGGGCTGCCTTTGAACTGTATCACACCTCATGCTAGAATCTCTCCCAGCTTAAGGGCAACACTCGGGCAAGCACACAGTATTTTCTGCTCCATGGCAGTTTGGTAACAAAGGGGCCGTAAATAATTCCCGTGTGAAGTGTTCCAGTTTTCATCAGTAGTTTTGACTGAACAAAAAGGCGCTTTAGAAGCAAAGCCCCATTACTGTCTGCGGAACAATGCAGGCCTGCGGTAGGTCTATTTGAGACAAGATTTTACGGCTATGTCATAAAACATATCTGAGTAAAAACACATGCTTTCTTGATCATTAAGATTTTTTCCAAAAGAAGGGGCCAAACTTCACAATACAGCAGAATCTCCGGTTTGCTTTGCTGTAATGAATGACCAAACAATCACAGGAGTTGTGGGTTTTAACATAAAAAATGTAACCATTCCTGAAACACCAAAGACCTCTCCCTGAAGTACTCAAACAGCCCGCTTTTCCTGCTCAGTCTGGAGTGAGACACAAGCAGTGGACTGAACCTCTCTCAAAGATTAAGAGTAGGTTCCCACCTTGGGTGTCAGTGCTGGCCGGCTGTCCCAAGTCCCTTCCTGATGATACATGAGCTTTTCTTCAAAATCACAGTGATGCAGGAAAGAACCAGGCAGAAATGTTAAAATATACTAAGAAAACATTAGCAAAATTTATTCTAAAACTTTCTCAAGTTACATAAATTCCTAAACTTGCCGACATTTCAGCATGCAATGCGATAACTGAAGCTGTTCTGGTGAATGTTAGCACTTTGAACTTACTCATCCAACACAAAGGCAAGCCCCGCCCTGTGATCTACCAATCCTGCTTCCTCCAGTTCCAGGGACCACTCATTCCTCATCCGTTTTTACATGTTGGATATTTCAGATTCCGAATAGGGATGGGATAGTGCAGTATTTTTTCCTGATAATTCTTCTGTTTTTCTTTATTTTTCAGTTAGTGTTTCCAAAACAATAGGTCTCAGTACAACATGCATTTCCATGATTTACTATTCTGTCTCCCTTTTGTCTCCCCATTCCCCAAGCCCCCTGTATTGCCATGCCTAGAAGTTCCCTTCCCCTTTTCATGGCCCTTATGTCCTATGACCCTCCCTCTCCCTCAAAATCCCCCCATACTCCTCTTTCTAGCTTCCTTACCTACACACACACACACACACACACACACACACACACACACACAAGAGAGATGTATGTAAATTAGAAGCTAGGACCCGCATAAGTAAGAACACATAGTGTGTGCATTTCTGAGTCTGTGTTACCTTGCTTAAAGTGATCACTTCTGAATCCAGCCATTTTCATACACATTTCATAATTTTATTTTTCTTTGCAGAGGAATAGAACCCCATTCTGTAACATGAACCATGTTGTTGCTGTTGGTTTTGTTTCTTATCCAGTCCTCTGTTGATGAGCAAGCAGGCTGATTCCATCTTTTGGCTACTGCAAACAGAACAATGATAAAATGGGTGCACACTTTAAAAAGTTTCTGCACAGCAAGGAAACGAAAGGAAAGGCAGCGCAAACACACAGCCTGCAGAATGGCACAGTCTTTGCAAGCTGTATGTCTCACAGGGATTTAATATCCTGAGTCTACAAAGAGGTACAAAAACTAAAAACTAAACATAAAAAAAACCTGTCAATCAATAAGCTAAAGAACTGAAGGGTACTTTTGCTTTTATACCAACACCTCATGTACATCTTAAATGTATATACATCAAAGGAATGTGGCCTTATGCAATGCACACCTAGGTTTCAGGCTTCAGAGAACTGGCCTGAGAACAGGGCACATAGCAACCACCTTTCTTCAGACTACATTCCTATTACTCTATTGTGAAAAACAGTCACTGTGTCCAATAGCGACAGCGAGCTATGTAATGCTTCCCCCAGCCATGTAGGTGGTTGACATCTGTGTCCTCCCTGCTCATCACAGACCTGTCACCTCCTCCCATACAATGTTGGTGGGCCCTGGCCTCAGGACAGCCGGCTGCTGTGGAGGGGCCATGTGTTCTCCAGGTAACTTTATCTCTGAGCAGGCTCCAAGGAACCAACACCCTCATCTGTGTCCAGCTTTGGCAGCAGTGTTTCAGGTTCAGAAAAGTACTAGGAATAAGCATAGGACTCAGTAGCTCCCTTAGGCAGAGTGTTTTTAATGCTACTTGGCTTATCCCAGGTTCTTAAGTTACATTCCTTCCCGGTGTGCTTTTCTGGCCGTGGGTGGCCTGGGTAAGTCACCCCAGCTCTCCATGGCACATAGTGACCTCCACTGGAGCTGTTCTTTGCTTCACTCTTGGCTCTGGTTGAGAGGTGGAGAGCTCCCTTCAAGTAGCAAGGAACAAACAGGCTAGTTTGGGATTTCAGAGTATTAAACACATTCCAACGTTGAAACTCAGGGTCTGTGGCTAGCTCACATTTCACCTTAGTGATCAACCAAAGAGCCTGATAACTTTTCTGGATACTCAATGTGTGTGTGTGTGTGGGGGGGGAATGTATATATGCATAAACAAAGAAGAGCAATTAATAAATCATCTTCACAATTAAGTAAATAAGCTTCCCAAATAAAGAAGGTATATGCCATTATTACTAACTAATTATTAACTATTAGTAAATAAAGATATTTGGAATTACCAGCAATACATTATATACTTACGCAGCCAAGCTCAAAACAACAATGGACATATAGGGCTGTCACAAAATGTTACCTCTCTTTGTGATCCAAACAATAGATATTAAAATACACTAAGCTATAAGTAGATGTCACATACCTTTAAATGCTTTATAGGGTTTCACAAACCAGCCAGGTAAGCTAAATGAAAGCAGTAGGCTCATAGAAATCATGTGACTAGTGCCTCAAGCTGCAGGTAGCTATCCTTGAACCTGACCATAAGTGCAATTTCACAATCTAAACTGAGACCATGCACACAGCATCTACCAATGAGGAGCTGCTCAGGGACTACTTGCTACTAGTCATGTAGCTAAACGTTTAGGAAAAATGCTTGCTGCATTAAATGCAGGTGACTGGTCATTATCTCTATATGAAAGAACAGAACATCCGGCCTTTTCCAATTAGAAGAATAAAAATTAGGTACATTTTCAGACATCATCTTACCCCATGTACACTTGTCAGTTCCTGATTTTCAATGTTCTTCAAAGATTGTGAACTCACCGGCCCATCAAGGCAAAATGTTTTAAAGCATAAGATTTTCATGGCAGAGGGAAGCAAGTTCAATTCTTTGTGAAAGTTCAATGTACAGGACATTCTGATTTCTGAATACACTCAGAGTCTTTGTCTCCCTAATACAAATTCGATGGTAGAAACTGTATGCTGTTAGTGTCTGTCTTAGGTACTTTTCTACTGCTATGATAAATACCTCCATGACCAAGGCAATTTAGAAGAGAAAACACTCCATTTGGATCTTACAGTTTCAGAGGGTTACAGTCCATGATGGCAAAGCAATCTGCAAGCAGGAGGCAGAGAATGACTGGGAATGGTCTTTTGAAACCTCAACGCTTAACCTCAATGACCTCTAACAAGGTCACACCTCCAAATCCTTCCCAAGTACTTTGACCAACTGGGGACCAAGCACTCAAACATGTAGACCTATGGAGGCCATTCTCATTCCCATCACTACACTATCAGTGCTGAATTTTGCTGATCATGTGTGAGCTGAAGAACGTCACCAAATGGAATTCTCACGAATTAGCCAAGTGGCCAAGTGGCTGAAAGTCAGAAAGGGTGGAACAGAAAGGGGTACCTATGCCTGCAATAGGGTCTGTGCACAGGTGTGAGATACCCTACTTGGGTGTTTCTTTGTGCCCCTTCTCCTCTTCCATTCACCACCAGCACAAAGTCTAGAATTATCCTGGGGCGCGTGAGCCATAGATGTGGAAAAAGCCCCCTAGATTAAAGGTTTTTAACCTGTGGGCCAAGACCTCTTGAAGGGTTCAATGACCTTCTCACAGAGGTCACCTAAGACCATTGGAATATACAGATACTGTTATGATTCATAATCAGTAGCAAAACTATAGTTGTAAATCAGCAATGAAATAATTTTATGGTTGGAAGTTACCACAACATGAAGAACTGCATTAAAGGATCACAGCATTAGGAAGGTTGAGAACCCCTGCTCTAGATTTATTTGTCATTCATAGAATCACATTAGACTCTGAGCACTCAGCTTGGGGTTAAGGCTGAGAAGATGGGAGGGTAGTGTAAAAGTAGCAAACAATATATTGTGAGTGTTAATTAAATGTACGATAGAAAATAGAACAGGAAAACAATGACAAGAGGCATTTCTAGGGAAGAGGCAATGGAGCCCCCAGTCTGGGCTGCTCCCATGCTGTCCACCCAAACAACCCATCTCTTCCAAAGCCCAAGGCTAGTCGCTTTATGCTCACAGTCCCCACTAACACATCTACACTACCCCACACACCCCATACCAAGAGACTTTCTCAGCATTGGATGCCCAATTCTTAAACTGTCCATCACTGCATATCTTTCTTTCTTGTCAGAGAATTTGATAGTTACCCCACCTCCTGCAGTGCTCTGACCAACATGGCAGTCTCTGCGGAAGTTCCAACCACTGTAAAGTTGGACTGACCAAAGTGGAAGTAAACTGGATTGTCATGAAAACGTAGGGTGGGATGACCCCAAAGTCATACGTCATCAGGGAGCATTTGCTACTTATTCTTGTAAGAATTAAATGAACAGGAAGAAATAAAGGATGATAATTTAGAGGACCTCGACAGCTAGACCAGGCTTTACCTGAGATGTGGAGTCTCAGATCTGTCTGCACTGTGATCAGGGTGCAGGACCCAAGAACACAGTAACCAGAGTTTGAGACACTGCAGATTACATGCTTCAAGCTGGGGTTTCATATCTAAATGCTGAGGAGGGGAAAGGCGCTCTGTTAGGACAGAATGGGAAGTTAGTTTGTTTCCTAGACAAGCTGTTCTTGAAACGTTGGGCTTTAGTCTCTTTTTGCAACCACTGGGTGTTTGGGTCAGCTGCTATTCTGCAATCTCCAAATAGCTGGCTTCCTGGAACACTGAGCTCAATGTAGGACCTTGGTTTTGGGGGGGTACAGGGAGGGCAGGTATTCATTTAAGATTAAATAAAGATAAGTGAGAAGAGCAGTAAGGACCAGAACATCACACACACACACACACACACACATACACACACATACACACACACCCACATACACACACACATACACGCACACACACACAAACACACACACATACACACACACACACATACACACACACACACTTTCTTTTTCCAACTTGGGTGAGCTGTTATACACTTGATGGACTTACCAGAAGGAAGGAAAGTCCAGAGAAGACAAACAGAGAGGAAGAGTGATTGCCAGTACATCTTGTCCAAAGTGACACATGGCCTGTGCTTCACAGCCACAGACAATCCAAATCTGGTAATGGTCACAGGGCACTGCCCAGAATAAACAGATTCTGAAAAAAAAATTGTTCAAACACCCCATGCATCATCATAGCTTTGTCCAACTTAAGATGGTGTTTACTTGACAGATGCCACTGTCTGGCTAGATGCTGTGTGCCCTGGTGGCTCTGGCTGAGTGGATACTTGGCCTCCTGAGGCCTGGGCCTCTACCTGGCCTCTGAGCTGTGCAGCACTTCATCACACAAGGAACACAGAAGGCAGAGTAAGGAAATTTGCTTCCCAGCCCAAAACCAGAGCTGGAAGCTGCTTTAGTTTTCTCTTCATGGTCAAACTTTACACGTTAAAATCTCCAAAGCTCTGCCTATGTTCTAATCCTTCTAATACCTTTCAACCACTGCCTTAGAAACCAGAAACTTGTCCTGGGTGGTAAAACACACACAGACACGTGCAGAGATACACACAGAAACACATAGATACACACACTGCTTACTCCAGAAATGGAACTCAAGATTAGACAGACAGACACAACCAACAAGTGCATGAGAGTCTCCTCCCTAGCAGTATAATCCCTGGGAGGGGTCCTCACGACTCTTGCAAATTTCTGCTTTCCCAAACCTGTGAAGTTTGTTTATTCCTGAGTCTCCTGAGTCTCTGACTCCCTCCTGCCTGGAGGGACTGTTTCAATTCAAAGGCTACTTCCCTAGGACTGGTGAGCACAGTTGCTAGGGTGTAATAAGCAGAAGTTGTAGCTGGACTTGTTCTTCTGTCCTTTACCTTCTTTCAGTCTCTCTCAAGTCCCAAATCCTTCCTCAGCACCTAGTCATATATACGTATGTATATCCATGTCACATACATGTACACACACCTACATACATACATACATACAAAGCCATGACCATTAGCTGTTTTCATTGTATCAATAACAATCATTTGAATATTATCAAGAAGTATTCCCTCATTCCTTCCCCAGCCATGTTCTTCCAGATTTCTTAGAATAGCTCTCCATTTCATCTCTTCTTTGCACTGAGTTCCATGAAAGTGTAAAACAAAACGGACAGAAAACAGTCATGTTTCCCGATTCTTCTTGTCGCCCAGGCCAAGCCAGTGCTGTTCAATGGCACCTCATGATAGTGATCACCCAGATTGGAAGGCAAAATGCTATTTACATAGAGAAATTCATCTTCCTACGTGTGACATGTTTGTTTCCATTTCAAATCCAGCAACCTGTAGCTATAAACATAGCTGATCAGATGTTCTCGTGCTGTGGTGTGGGCTCCTGATAATGGATCCATTAATCTTCACGTCACTCAGACTTGAGGAGACCCCAGCAGGTCATCTGCTGCAGTGACAGTGGTTGACTTAATTGTTTCTGAGCCATCATTGATTAAATAGGAGGTAGTATACCAGCAGATGTCACCTGAAGTGGGCCTCCACCATAAATAACTACTTACCCCTCCTCTCATCCAGTTCCTGAGCTCTGTCTTCCCCATGTCTCTGCAGAGAGGACATGAGTGGGTACAAGAGACCCAGCCCTTGTCATGAGGGACTGAGGAAGAAAGGCATTTGGACTGAATGTTCTACTTCAGTCCTTGGAATTTTTAATCAAATTTTCAGTCACCCTGAATCTGCTCTGGAATTCAAGAAACTTAATAATGAGGCCATGGAAAGGAATTATTGCAGATAGCGACATGATCCTGTTGAAACAATCCTTTACATTGTAGAAAAATACCTTCTTTGAAGAAAAGACGCCCATAAGGGCCCATTGGCTCCCACCGACCTGCATATTTTTGATTTCCTAATACTTCAAGCCCACGTTTGGCGCTCCACCAGGAATCTGGGGTAGGAAAGTTTTGAGTTAGATACTTGCATACAATAAATTTTAGCTGACAGGCCAGGCACTTACTTTTATTACCGTGTCTCACTTTCCCAGGCACACTGAGTAAAGATGCAGGAGACTCAGACTCTCTCCCAGGATAGCATGTGTGCTTTGTGCAGAGCCTTTCCTGAAAGGTTTCAAATGAGATTGTGTGTCTAATTACATTTCCTAAAGAAATACATACAAATTTATGTGAGACAAACTCACTAGCATCAGCACTATGACCCCAACTATCAATGACTAAAATATCTGTCATTAACTGGTCTTGAGAAATGCTACGTAGTTATTTTTTCTTTTATGCTGAAGAAGAGGTGAGCCAGAGGTATTGTCATTAATTTGAGGGCTTAAAGAGTCCTTTAGGTGTTTATAAGTATTACTTTTAAATGATATTGTTGCATAAATGCATGTGTGTATTAGGTTCTTCTCTATTCAACGGGAAAGCAAGGTTCTCACTACCGGTCATAACTGCTAACAAGACTTGGATGTCACCCAACAGTTAGGAAGAGCTGTTGTAAATCAGACAATGAAGAACAACCACCTCTGGTTGCCTCTCCTGCACCAAGGTGGGATCACCCGCCCAATCCTGTCAGTTCCACAGCAGCTGCTTGGAGCCCTTTGCTCTTCCTGAGAAACTTTTGAAGCAGTGAGAATGGAGGAGGATTGTACTAGGAGCTAAAACCGTAGGATGCTCCCATCTAGTGCTCCTTGATTCATCCAATCATGACCTATTCACCAAGCTTTGGATTTGATCTCACCTTTGTACAAGGCTCCTTCTGGTAGAGGGGCTGCAAGTCCTACTGATTTTTCCTCTTGTAAGTGTAAACAAAGGTACCAGCTCAACCTGTTCTTCCTGACAAGCCAGCAACACAGTGAAGCCTTCCTCTTTGTGACAGGGACTGACTGGAGGCTCTGATCATAGCTAGTGGCCTGCCATGAGTAATGAAACCTTTTATTACCAGTGGGGGGAAAAGATCCCAATTCAAAATTGCAAGTGTGTTTTTTATGACTTTTGACCAATTGTAAAATCAAAAACTTTTAAATCACTCTTCATAACTGTCTATTTTGAATGCTGCAGAAAATATGCAGCCTTACCTAAGTCTTGGTCTTACCTTAAATGAGAAAACATAAGAGCGTTCACTTAGCCCCCATGTGCTTTTATTCTGCTGGTAAAAGTCAGAGCTAGGAGTGCTCTCCTGCTGAACGGTGCACCCAGCTCTCTTTGCCTTAGTTTCCCCATCTGTGAAACAGGAACTTAGCACTGCTTACCCAATCTGGCAGTAAGTGGAAGATGAGGTGTACTTTCTATTTCCCTGCAGTCTTTAAGCCTATCTAGATGATTTCAAACCCTCAGTCTGACTTCATTTTCACTTAAGCCTGGTGAAATAATAACAATACTCAGAGCTAAGGAAACTAAGGCCGACAGAGGCACCACCCAAGAGACTAGCACCTCGACAGTGTCCGGCAGTGTACTACAATGATTCTAGACTAAACATTCCGGCAGTGTACTACAATGATTCTAGACTAAACATTCCGGCAGTGTACTACAATGATTCTAGACTAAACATTCCGGCAGTGTACTACAATGATTCTAGACTAAACATTCTTACCCATCTTGCAGAAGACCATATAACAACAAAAAGTGCATAAAATTAGAAATCGTCTGGTTACAGCCTTGGGGTCCTATTTTTATATGTAGAAGACTTATCTGTGTACTCCCTAAACTGACTTCCACATTTGTTTTAAATACAAACCCACTGGTGCCAGAAATTCTAATATTAGCACCTATGCTTTAAAACTTAACATTGAGCTGTTCTTACAGGATCCGTCAAGAGTGTCCAGTAGCCTAGAAATGAGAATGTAGTCTATGATATCCCACTCGAGGGTGAATTTACCAGCTCATTCCTGAAAGCAAAGAAGCCAGCTAAGAAGAAAGAATTGCTGTCTAGGGAGAAAAGGGACAGAGTCATAAAAAGAAAAATAAACAGAAGCCCTTGGTGGCTCTGAAGAATCTTGGGCTTCCGGACATCTAAACATCTAAGAAAACCCCATCTAAGAAAACCCCGACTGTGGTGGTGTCCCTGGAGCCCAGTGGCAGCACACACAGCCAGCAGGACGCACTAGACAGAGTCCTGGGGCTTATCATCTCACAAAGGAGCCCTGGGGAATCAAATTTACACTTCCATTAACCACAGTGAGGTTGCAGCTCCTTCTGGCTGTGCTGATAAACCTGCCCCTGGATTGAGCCTGGTCCATTCAGGACGGAAGCAAAGGGCCAGGGCCTCACTGGTTTTCTTTCTCTGATTTTAATGAGGTGCCAAATATGCAGATTGATTATAAGTGCTTCCATTCCAGTGATGTCAGTGTCTTAGCTGCTGAAGGACAGGCAAGGCCGTGAGGCTGGAATGAGGGGTCTGGAGCCATCACTCCATAGGAACGTATGCACTCAGCAGCCAGGCATGTGCAGGGCAGAGGCCTTTAGGTAATGTCTAGGAAGAGCTGGCTTCCATTTGAGCTTCTGTGGAAAGCACGGCAGGGGCACTAGAATATGAAGAGCTGTAGTGTAGCAGACACAACATAGGTTACATATATATGTACGAATCTTCTTCTGTTTGCTTAACCTGCTTCATAAGCCAGGACCACACCAGTTCGTGCTTTCAGTAGGCTCCGAAAATGTTTCCCCTTCTGGAAGATACACAAAGTATCAATTATTTTCTTTTTCTTTCATACAACATTTTTAAAACAGTGTTTTCCACATTTTAAAACAAGCTAAACATTTTTCTGTAGAAAAAGTAAGTTTTGAAGTTATTTTTTCATTCATGTGTGTGTGTGTGCGCGCGTGCGTGAGTGCGTGTGTGTGTGTGTGTGTGTGTGTGTGTGTGTGTGTTATGCACATGCATGCAGGTGCTTGAAGTAACCAGAAGAGAGTATCATATTCACTGGGGCTAGCATTAGAAGCAGTTGTGAGCTGCCAGTGATGTGGGACCTAGAACCAAACTCTGGTCCTTTGCAAAATCAGCAACTGCTCTTAACTGTCTCTCCAGGCCCTCAAAAGTAAATGTTATAAAAGGAATTGATAAATTATTATAGATATATATTATTTATATACTGAGAATGTATTTAATCTAAAAATAGAACATTTTTGTTATAAGTCTTATTCATGATTTTAATAGTTTACCAAATTTACCAGTTTATAAGTATGTCAAGATTAAATTTTTAAAATATTTTTGTGGTCTGGATACAAAGTACCACCCCAAATGCTTGGTTTTTGAAGGTGTGGTCCTCTAGTGTGTTGCTATTGTTCAAGGGTCTAGAGACTATGAAGAGGAATGTGGGCTCTAAGAGCATGTCCTGAGTCAGAACTTTGTCCGGACACCTCTCTGTTCCCTCTGTTTCCTGAGAGTCTTAAGGTAAGCAGCTCGGTACTTCCACTCCTTCCTCACTCCACCAGAGACCACAGAGCTGCTGACATGAACTAAGACCTCTGAAAAGGTGAGAAATCTTTCTTTATTGTGGTTCTGTCAGGTGTGTGTCACAGTCACTAAACAAGCTAACTAGATAAATATATATAACTATGTGTACGTATATATATATATATAGTATATAAATAACTATAAAAATCTAACATATCTAATATATAATTACATAAATATCTAACTTATTAACAAGTAGATTATTATTATACATACAATGTAGAGCAAAGTTATTAATGGCATATTTTTATATTTAAGGCTTATCGAAAAAGTTCCTAGAAAAGACTACTAGCATGGGCAAGGCTCTGGGTTTGATCCTAAGACACTGAAAATAAAGAACAAGGAATGGAAAAGAGAATGAAAGGAAGGAAGGAAGCAGAAAGGAGAGGGGGAGGGGGCATATCCTAACATTCTAGTACTCAGAATATCTTAGCTACACCTTGCATATTCATGTCCCATAGTGCACAGTAAGGTTGGCCTCTACTACTCAGCTTTTTGTTGATAATAGGTGGTATAGTTAATTTCAGACCAGGAGAATGTAAGCACTGCTCAGCTGGCTTCTGTAAAGCTACTTCCTCCCTGGATATTTACTTATTTGAATGTTGGAATGTTAACAAACAACCGCTGCTGGAGCAGCCAGGGCTACAGACTAGATCTGCTGCATTCAGGGCAGGGGGTGTGGCCACAAACAGAGCAGCCACTCTGTCGAGAAAACCAAACACAAGTGCACGCGCCTGGATGAAATCCCAGACTATCTCAAGAAATATCCCAACTCATTAGTGAAGAAAGCAATCTCCATCTAGCCTCGAAGATGACAGAGATGGGAAGGTGACAGAAAGACACATGTTTATGTTTACAGATTTATGTATTATTTATATAAGTGCGTAAATACATAATGATTTGCATACATAAATACATATGTGCATATGTATTTACACAGGCGCACACATGCAGATGTGTTGTTATGCTTACATAATCAAAGGGCTGCCTTAGCATTTCTCATGTTCAACAGTTGCACTGATACTCTGATACACATAGTCATCATTACAGACCCATAGGGATCTCTTTGACCCTTAGGCAAGTTTAACAATTCGTTAACAGGACATCAGATTTATTTACTATAGTTTGGGAAGGAGAGTCTGACATAGGATCTGTCCTAGCCTGCTTTTTATTGCTGAGCAAAAGTAACTTAGAGGGGAAAGGGTTCATTTGACTTACAGGTTCATAAGCCTGTAAGAAACCAAGGCAAGGACTCATGACAGGAACAGAAGAAAAGACTGTGAAGTGCTGCTCATTGGCTTGCTTCTCATGGCTTTCTCGGACTATCTACTTATACACCCCAAGATCACCTGCCCAGGGGTGGCACTGCCCTCAGTCAGCTGACCCTCCCATATCAATTATTAGTCAAGAAAATACCCCACATGTTTGCCCTTCACAGGTAATCAGATGGAGGCCTTTTCTCAACTGGGGCTCTTCCTAGATGACTCTAGCTTGTATGAAGTTGACAGACAGACAGAACAAGACAGGATCTCATGTAGCTCAGGCTGGCTGCAAACTTCCCATGTAGCTGAGCGTGACTCTTAATCTTGTTTCTGCTTCCTGAATGCTGGGGCTCAACTACACAACACCACTCCCAGCCTGTATCTAGTCAATATTGTGTAACTCTGGATTTCTGATGTACTTCTTTTAAATGACATTTGCCCTTGAGAGAGTGGGATTCAAGAACATGACCCTGAAGTCAGCTGGTCTTGGTTCATGGTTACATTTCTTGGTGTTTTCTACTGTGAAGTGATTGTCCATCTCTGCACTTGTGTCGTTTGTGAAACGTGTTGAACATATACTAATGACTGACGTGAGCATGATACAGCATGTGTTGAGAGTCTTATTACTGTCAGGTCTGGGTACTTCTGTCACAACATCACTGATGCCGAATTTATGGTTATCAGAGTCATCCTGCTAATGCTTTTGGTTAACTTCTGTTGTTTCCATCTCTGTGGTTTTGCCCTGTAGCAGTTCAGCAGGCCCTCTCACCACCCATGTTTTAAAGCTGTTGCTTCTTACCCACAGTTGGCAGTAAGGCTAAGGAAGGGATTCTACAGCGTCACATTGCAGTTAGCTCTCCACCGGACAGGGTCAACTAAAGGGGTTATTTTAGGGCATTCACTGTTCTAAAGAATCCTAACTGGTTAACCATAGCCAACCATAGCATGACAAAGCAAACTCATTCACCTCAAAGCCAGAGAGAGAGAGAGAGAGAGAGAGAGAGACATATACATTGAAAGAAATCACCAAACATGCTACTGACTGTTTTGCAATAGTTAGTTCTACACATTACTAAAAGGAACCAAGTGATGGTACCTGCCTACAACCCCAGCAAGACCAGGCTGAGCTATCCAGGGAGTGCGAAGCCGGCCTGGAATACATGAGACCTTGTCTCAACACCTCTCTCCACATCTGCCTCCCAACCTGTTTCAAAGAGTAACTTGCTCACCACTGTACAGGGTTTACTTGGAAGGTTGGTTTCACAAGTTCAGAAATAGTTTAGGAGCAAGTCTTAGTGAAAGGATCACAGCCATTATGTTCCAAAATGAGCACATTTATTATCTAAGATAAATAAACTAAATGATTTGTCTGAGCACAAAATTTCCACAGAAGCATGTGCATGTGTATGTGTGTGTGCATGTAAGTACATTCATATGTGTGTGTGAGTATGTATACATATGTGTGTGCATGCACTCATATGTGTGTACATGTGTGTATTAGAAACCTAATATTTCTTACAAAGAGTTAGAGTAGAATAGTAATACTTTTTTGACATTACAAGAAGATTCCAGAAAATTCTCACAACTTGTTGCAGAATTTTTGAAGTACTAAACTGGACTCATTGATTCATTGAAATACTGGGTGACCCCAATTCTTTTACAAAGTCAGGAATATGCTAGCTACCCATAGAGAAAAACTCCAAGTCTTGACACTCTCCCCCAGATCAACACAAAGATCAGAGGTCTCATTTTAGTGAGAACTGCTTAATAATATGAAAGTATTGGGAATTTTCTGCTTGCAAATTTTCACAATGTCTCCAGGCTTCTGACACTTCAGCAGTCCCAAGAAAGTTAAGACAAAGTAAAAGGGGGGATTCTCCAACCTGAGGTATGGAGGTGAAATGAGGGGTGATGTTTGTTTTATCAGTTATTGACCTGACAAGATATCATAAAAGGAGAAGTTCACCCACATGTATGATGGAGAGAGTGAATGACAGCCACATGCTGGAGAAACACTTTTATATTAACAGAATGGATTAAATCTGCCTACATTACAATAATAACAACAGTTGTCTCCGGATTCTCAATACCTCAATAGCGTGAGGATCCCACCCTGGCTGGCTCACAGAACAACCCAGTAGTTGCTCAGTTCACCAGGCTTGATGAGTGGGCAGTCCCTACCTGGTAAGGAAAACCTGGAAGGTTGCTGGAGAGCCACTGACCGCAGGTCACTAAGGAAGCCTAGGGTTGCTGGAATAGGCAGCAACAAGATGGTAAAAAAAAACATCAGCAAGGCAAAGGCAGGCCTGGCAAGAGTGAAGGCCAAGAAGAAAAGGAGAATAATCTTGGCCATGTCCTCTCTTATGTGGGCTGCTACCTGAAGATGCCACATACAAGGTGGGTCTTCCGACATTGGGTAAGACGATTAAGAAAGCTCTTCAGTTGAGGTTTCCTGCCTAGGTGATTGTAATTTGTGGAAAGTTGACATCAAACCAACTATCACAGAGTGGTTAATCACCTACCAACATGTGTGAAGAAACATTTCCTTTTTTATATAAGATGATAGCCATTTATTTAACAAAATGGAAATCTCTGATATCTAGTACTTTTCTACATTTAAATTTTCAGAGAAGTGAGGCTTACATTCTACAGCATACGTGATAATAAAAGAATTTGTTGGAAATTTAGATCAGCTAAAACATTTTCTCTGGTGACTAAAATTCATTGTCCTCTAGTGAAGTAGGGTAATGTTTTCTTGTGGAAGAAGTTGGTGTCTCTTTGAAAGAGGAGATGTGCCAAGGACACACTCCTCCCTCCCTTCTGACCGGGAAATTTGTTTGACTGCTGATACAGTAGGCACAAGTCCTTTTCTCTGGTTTCGGTTCCCAAGTCAAGTGTAAATCCTGTGAATTAGGAAACAGATCCAACCGTGAACCAAGGGTGTGGGCTGTTTCCATACACTGCTCCATAAGGCACGGGGTCCCTGGCTTTCCTCCCATGCTGACTGTGCCACCCAGAGCTATTTTCAGTGCAGGTGTGTGGGAGACTATCTGAATAATGTACAGTGCCTGAGAGACAGAATGACAGTTCTGTATCCCAAACTCTGACTCCTATTCTTATAAACTCTGAATGCCCAGGATCACTTGTGCCTGACAGAATCCGGGGGCTTTAAGCCCAGATGCAGAGGACATTCTCCAGGCTTCTCCAGGGCAAAGACAGGATGCACACCTTCATTGAACCTATGCCTCATGATGATGAGCAGCTGTCCTCTCTTGGCGTTTATCAATAGAAGTCTCTGGTTGGTGTAGTCCAGCAGAATGCCCACTCTGACTGGACACTCGGTTACAGTACCTCACTCACAGTGCCACTATAGAAAAATGTGTATCTCTGTGGCTCAGAGCAATGCATATACCATGAGGTCTCCCCTTGTCCCAGGGCACCAGCCCTCACAGATGAGCTAGAACAGATGCCAAATTGATAGGCTGGACTGTCTGTGACTGTGGTTTCCCAGTAATGCTGGCCACAGGCAAGCAGCTCCTCACCCAGCACTGAGAAGATCTGAAGAAACATTTCTAATGAATGATTGAATTATGATTTTTTCTTATTTCCTGTATGTGTGTGATTTTAGGATGTATGTACAAAAAAAATAAGGGATAATTATCTTTTGGTCTCATACAATGAAATGTAGCATCCCACAAAATGATATTAAGTTGAGCAATTTGCTCACACCTGTGGCTTGCTCACATGTGTCCCAAAATTGTGATGACAGCGGTGAGAAGGGTGAGCAGTGATGCTGGTGCATCTGTGTTGCTGAGTTTGCTGAATCTAGCATCTAGAACATTAAAACTGCCCTTGCAATTGTTACCAACTCAGATCTGTGCTTTAAGGTCACCAAAGAAGTGTTTGTAGTCTTGACAACCCTAAAGTCCTAAATTTTAGCATGGAATTTGTGAACTACAAAGTACACAGTGGTATTTTCAGTGCCTACCCAACTCACAGGTTTCTTCAAGTTTGATTATATTTTAACTTTTATGTTGAAAATGTTATTAGAAGTGTAAAATTGGCACTGCACGAAATGTTTTTGTAAATAAAATATATTATTGCTGGTAGTGCCTACAATGAACATGTGTGTCTATGAAATGTGTTTGTATGCCCATGCATGCCCCAGGCTGTTAGAGGTAAGGGCTAAGTGACAGGAATAACCCCAGCTGCCCCCTTCCTACTCCTATAGGAAGCATGAGGGTGACATGCTATAGGAATGAAGAAAGAAGGCAACCATACTGTTTCATTACAATTGACCCAGAACAAGGAGAAATAAATATTTTGAGGAAAGTTAATGATTCTGTCAGGAGAACTCCAGGGAGTATGGTCCTTGACCTGAGAGCCGTGATGACTACTGTATGGAAGTAGTGACTGAAAACTCACCCCCTGCTGGAATCAAGGTTTCTTAGGAAAAGTGTTAAAGCTCCAAGGTCTCAGAAAGAGTAAGGAAGGAGTAGGACAAGGAGGAGGGAAAGGAGGACGGAGAGAAGAGGAGGAGGGGGAAACCAGAGAAGGCAGATATTTGAATGTATAGAAATATGACAGGCTCTGCTTACTGTTTTCAAAGTGAGAATTCTGTAGTCAAATGCTATCTGCTGCTTCTGTCTCTCCGCTGTCATTGTTCAAGATGAGACTTGTCAACTGGGAATTATGGAAGCCATCTTCTTGACTTTTAGCCAATGTTACCTACAGCTCTCCTCTATGTAAGAAGTAGATAGGAGGGATGAATGGTTTTGTGTTTCTGGCCTTTGTGAACTAAGATGTAATCAAGTGTGCTGGGGTAACACAGTTAACACCCCTAGCTGTGCCAGGTAGCTGAGGAAATGCCTGGCATGGGATAGTCTCCTTAGGGACCCTGCTGATCACCTCTCACAAAACTCTGGATGCAGGCAAGATAGGGGGAGCCCAGAAAATTCCATTGTTTCCCTTTCTCTGCTAGCTCCTTGAAGTCTATTCTATGGGAGTTGTAAACATTCTTTCCATGATGTAATTTACTGGGCATTCATCACAAAACCAGGGTTTGTTCCCCTTCATCTCCTAACCTCGGGAGATTGGGGAGGGATAGCTGAGACTGCATATATACCTCACCAAAGGAAGGAGTACACATGGTCATGTGTCCAAGAATGTTTTAACTTAGACTTGGCTCTTCTAGCAGAGGTATTCTGCCCTTTCAACTGCTCTGATCCTCAGCTTGAGACTCCAGTGGAGTGGGTGGCACACCATGAGGCATGCTGGATGCATGTCCCAGCAGCATCACAGAATGCTTCTACCCAGGACATAGTGGCAGATGAGCAAGTGAAAGAAGGTTTTGGGCTGCAAAGTCCAAACCACTGGTCACGCCTCAAAACTGGATGGATAAGAGATACTGCCAGTTGCAAGTCATCATACCACAAAGAGACTTGCTCTACTATGTTCATAGCAACTTTATTAGTAACAGACAGAAACTAGAAACAACCAAGATGTCTCTCAACTGAAGAATGGATAAGGAAAATGTGATTCATTTACACAGTAGAATACTACTCAACTATTAAAAATAAGGACATCATGAATTTGCAGGCAAATGGATGGAACTAGAAAATATCATTCTGTGTAAGGTAACCTAGACCCAAAAGACATGCATAATATGTACTCACTCATAAGTAGTTATTAACCATAAAGTGCAGGATACCCACACTACACCTCACAGACCAAAAAAGACCAAAAGACTGAACCAACAACCAAAGAGCATACATGAGCTGAACCTAGGCCCCCACACACATATGTAGCAGATGTTCAGCTTGATCTTCATGTGGGTCCCCCCAACAACTAGAATGGAGGCTGTCCCTGACTCTGTTGCCTGCCTGCAGATCCTGTTCCCCTAACTGGGCAGCCTGTCTGGTCTCAGTAAGAGAGGATGCACCTAATTTGGTACCCGAAAGTTCCTCCACCCTCTCAGAGAAGGGGAGGGGTGGGGGAGTGGCTATGGAATAGAGGTGCTGTGATTGGGATGTAAAGGGAATAAATAAATAAGAAAAAAAGAAATACTATAGGAGAAGAAGGCACACCCAGTGTCAAGTCTTCACTGAGTACTGAATAGAGAAGACCCTCGTGACTGGCATGTCCTAGATGCCACAGAATGCTGCTATAGGAATACTATCGTTTTGGTCCTGATGCTCTGTTTCACATGACTATGCTTTAGGAGAGCAAGTGTTAGTTATTTCCATTTTCTCAGAAATGCTCTTTTGTGGGTTCTTCAATATGCTTTTAAAATGGTGTAAGAGACACTTCTGTGGGCTTCTCTTTCAGGAGATGGGCAACTCTTCAGGGAACCTCGGAGGTCTCCCAAGAAACATCCTTCCCATCTTTTCTGACCTTTATCTTTTTGAAATCTTGTAAATTCCCAATACATTGCAAATGCTTTTCTGAACCAATTTAGCATCTTTCACAACTCTCTTTAGTTGTTGTTTGGAACTACTCCTTAAAAAATGGTTTCTTACCCCAGGAGGGTGACAATTCACAGGGGAGAAGTAAGAAACAGGGTATCCTGGAGAGACATCTCCCTTTGCAAGAGGCCCCCAGCTTCCCTGCCCTTGGCCCTTCCTGCACTCCCAGAGGCCCTATCCAACCTCAGACTGAAAATCCAGCCCTCCTTTTTCATGATGGGAATTCCCAAGGTTCATTCTTAGGGAAGAGGGGGAATTATCGCCCTGCCTCTACCCAAAGCCCATTGGAAGGGAGCATCAGTTAGCCAGATTCATATAGAAAACATGCACCATGAGTGGCTATTAGGAAGGATTTAAGTAGGGGTGGTTCTAATGCTAAGGTCCTGTTTCCTAATTGGTTCTTGATCTGTCAGTAACGAAGCCATGGGCCAATTGCTGGGCAGAAGGAATAAGCTGGACTTCTGAGTCCCTAGAGGCAAGAGACAGACACAAAGAGAAGAGAGACAGAGTTGGCCATGCTTTGGAGAGGGAAAAGCCAAGCAGTCATGTGAGATCTCAGGAGGAGCAGTGGCCTGTGACCACTCCTACAGGCAGTTGCTTGGGGATGTTTAGCTGGAACTAAACGTATCTGAGCCACAAAAGTTGAGGACGGGTGGAGAGGTGTGGAGCTAAGAGTACTGATAAGGGCAGTGTCACCCCCCAACTGTGTCAGAAGGCAAGTTTAAAATGAGCAACATGTGTGTCTGTGTCTTCTATCTGTGGATTCTAGGGAATCTGGGTGGGGACTGGTAGCACAGCCCGTTCCCGGAGCTCAGGTGGGGTAGCGAAAGCTGCACGAAACCAATTTATTGTGTTGGTTGGAGGAAGAATATAAAGAATTGGAAACTTGTTCCAGAGAGGATGCTGCCAGCAAATCGAGGTGACTATGGTAGAACACGTTAGTGGTAGACAGGACAGGGGTGCCTGATCACATGGTGTGGCATGTGATTAACAGTCGACATGGCTTTCTGCAGTCTGACTTTCTTACAAAGTGTTTCTTCCGTGGTCATGGCGTGGTTTGTATTTGAACAAAAAACGCCAGTGCCCAGCTGTGAGCATCAGTCCAGATCCCGAAAGGCATGAAGTGTTTTGCTTTCTCCACAAGCACATGGATTTGGAAAAAGGCAAGCATAAAATGAATGTTCTTCACATTGTTAGCACTGCTGACAATACATTGTTGACTACACTCAGTGTGTCACAGGGTGAGGAGCATTCCTGTTATCCCAGGAGACATGCTGGATCTCCTGCTGTGGCGATTGTTGCCCAGCAGCACTGCAGAGTCTTAGAGAGTGGGAGCTGACTGTGTGGGCTGAGACTCTGTGGGCTGACTGTAACAGCAGCAGTTAAAGGGGGGAAAAGCAAAAGATCACTCCTTAGGTTAAGTCCTATTCAAGCATTGAATTCTCCTGGGTCTCTTATTTGCTTTTCTCTTTTTGTGCTCTGTCTCACTCTCTCACTCTCGCTCTTGCTCTATGTGTGGGCGGGGTTGTGTTGTATTATATATGTATGGCTGTGTGTGTTTGGTGTGAGTATTGGGTGTGTGTGTATAAAAGTGTGTGGTGTGCTATGTATGTGTGTGTTGTATGTGTGTTATGTATGTGTATTGTGTATGTGTGTTGTGTGTGTTTGTGTATGAGTGTGATATGAGGCAGGAGTGTGTGTTTTATCGTGTGTGTGTTTGGTGTGCGTGTGTTTGTGTATGGGTGTGATGTGTGTGGTATGTGTGTGTGTGAGTGTGATGTCTGTCTGTGTGTGTGATGTGAAGCATGTGTGTTTTGGTGTGTGTGTGTGTTTGTGTATGAGTGTGATGTGTATGTGTGTGTGTGTGTGTGTTGTTAATGAAATGGTATGTCTATCGCTATGTGTACGGTATATGCACCTGTGTCATATGCAGATGCTGGCCATCCCACTCACTCTCTCTCACCTATTCCCTTAAGACAAGGCCTCTCATTGAGCCAGGAGCTAGGCTGGTAGCTCAGCAGTTGTTTTATGTCTTTCCTACCCCACAGTGTGGTTACAACCTTGTATGTGGGTTCTAGGATTTGAACTCAGGTCTTCAAGCAAGAAAGCAAGTGTTCTGACACATTTAGCCATCTCCTTGGTTCCTTGTTCACTTAGTCATCCATTCATCATACACTTTTGCCATCCCAAGGGTAAAACTGAGAGTCTCATAAATGCTAGGCAAGCACACTACCACTAAGCTCCACCCCCAGCTCATGAGTATACTTTAGAACCCCAGGTGTGTTTATCAGCTTAGGCATGGACCTATTCACCTTGCGATATACATATGTAGCAAGTGTTCACTCTGTTTGAATTACACCTTGGTTAGTTAAGGAAGCAAAGCCTGATTCTCTGTAATCACCCTGACAAATGGGCTTAGATTCATTTGCTAGCCTCCTACACATGTGTAAATTTACCATGAAGCTGAGGTGGCCATAGGATAACTGTAGTCAGTGTCCCGTGCAGGAGGGGGCATCCTACTTGTCACTTCAGAGAGTTTTATATGTGAGCTTATGACACCGTATTTTAGAAGCTTGTTTTTGTGGAAATACAGTAACCTAGAAATGTGATCACTTTAAATTTTTGCAGGCTTCTAGCATTTATCTTACATACAGTAAGTTTATAGATGTCAACCCAGTGTGAGCCCTTTGTCCATACAGGAAAGAATGGCCTGGTTGTTCACTATCATGTACCATGTCAGAAGTCACGGACATCATGCCATTTCACTAGAACATTTCTTCTGAATCAATTTTAAATAGATTTAAGGTGTCTCTGAAAAGAACCTATTGATTACTGGGGCCAGTATGTCCCCAAGCTGGTCTTTTGGGTTATCTGTCCACTCCTCTTGAAAGGACTATTACGGTTCATCAGGAATGTCTGATAGCATGAGGTTAAGGCTTAAGCTATTAGAAGACCAGAGGTTTGGGTTACTAACGTGAGGGAAGTTGGGAGACCTGGTTGCTCTGTGAAAAGGTAATGTGCTTTTGGGAGTGTTTGAAAGCCAGCTATTGTGGAGGTGGTATACAGGTTAAGGTGGAGCTAATTGCCACATCAATGGGCTGTGACAATGCTTGGGAGAATGCTGCATGTTCTCACATGGGCACACTGTAGCTCAGATTGTGTCTCTGGAACTTCTCACTTCCTCATAACTGAACAGCCATCATCCAGATACAAGATGCCACCACTGTTGCTCAGTGGGAGCTTTGGTGGGAGCCTCAAAACCTTGAGTGGTGCTTCTGTGGGGAAAAAAAATGGTTTGAAGCCACAAATACCTGAGCTGCTTTGAGACTTTAGGAATGAATCCCTGGATCAGCTAGCATTCTTGGGCTTAGATCAAAGGCAGGTTAGACCAGTCTTCCGCCATGTTGACTACTGGAAAATGAGGAAATCTTCCTCATGGTGATCAGTTCTAAACATGGGTAGCATTCAGTCGTGCTTACAAGTACTGTACCAGTGTTAGAGAGGATGGCTCTGTTACAGGAGAAAGAATATCAAATTGGAGTTCAGGAATGCCTTTTCATTCACTGTGACTCTGTGGGTTGTGAGAGTTTAGACACTAAGCCTCACAAGCGCTATGTATCCAACACATTACATTGCAAAAGAAGTGCACAAGAAACCTTCCTTTCCCCCCACTGTCCAATTTCAAAACATCATTATGTGCTATTGAAGGTTGTGGTTCCATTTGTCATCCTGGCACACACCAGGGATAAGATCATTTAAAACATTCTCTTTTTTTAGTTTGTATTTATCAGAGCCATGGAAAAATCACATTCCTATTAGTTTTAGTTGGAAATATTGGAAAGGGTATTGTAACTCATTCCAGGTAATATCTTTCTTTGTGTTTGGCTATTACTCAGGCTGATCTAAAGAAATACTTGAGTGTGAATTATGTCAAAATCAAAGTCGTCTCTTGAAAATTTGAAATGCATTACACACCTGAAGTGCTGACAGCGGAGCTCATGCCAAGCATTTGATCCACTAATACCCATTTTCCAAGCACTCCAGAGCCTCAGATCTGGGTTTCTTCCATTCTTGCACAAGCCAATTTTCAAATAAGGGCTGGGGAAACAGTTCAGGGATCATAAATCACAATGATGGTTGGGGAAAAAGTGTTCTTTTCCTTCTTCAGATGTGGTTCCACGCATTTTTACACATCTTTCAGCTAAATCAGAAATCCAGATGCATGATTTTGGTGCTTGCGTATGTAGTGTCTATTTGTGGCTAGTCCATGGAAGAACAGAAGGCTGCGAGACCAAACTGGGCTACGTTGGCATAATAAAGTATGCTGAATACAGTAGAAAGCACTGGGCAAAAATACTCTTAAAAGTGAAGGTGGTTTCCACTCCATGTGTGTGTGCAGTCAAAACAGACTAATTAATTCAAGCAAAATATAGCTACAAGAAGCCACTCTCACATGCATTGGCAGCCCAACAACCTATGTGCTCAGCGATAGCTTCAGTTTCTCTAAAGGCCCAAGCTCTCTGGTAAAACCATGAACTATCTTTTTTCCTTAAATTTTTACCTTTTAAAAATTCTCATTATTTTCAACATAATAAGGTGTTATCTTTCTAATTATAAAACATATGCCTAAGGGCTGGGGATATAGCTCAGTGTAGCAGAGTACTTGCTTGGCTTGCACCAGGCATGGAGTTTCAGTCCTAGGATTGAAAAATAAAGCCAAAAAAGTAAAGTAAATTGGTTGTATTCAATACTATATTATATTTATTATATTGTATTGTGTTGTGTTGTATTGTTATACTACAACCTGTTATATCAAAATTCTATTCTCTTCCATGTTCATATTCATGGTAACATTCCCCTTAGTTTTTCCTCTAAATTGATTTCTAGGTGATGGGGGCTCTTCCTGTGATGGGCATGTTAATTATCCTTCTGTGCACAGGTCATTTGTCTTCACTGCAGATCTCCAAGGGCCTCATCTGTGGGAATGATCAGCACAGGGCTGAGTGCCTCTCTGAGAAGAAATGCAGCATCAATACAATGTAGGCATAAAGTGCCCACCAAGCTTTCTGCACTTACATATCTTATTGTTGCTTCTCATGACCCATGTCATGGTATCAATATGAAAGGACCCACATAGGTCCATGTGTTAAATAGTTGCTTCTTGGTGACTCCATTTTGCAAAGTTTTGGAAACATTGTGAAGTGGGGTTTATTTGGAAGAATCTGTTCATTAGTAGCATGCTATACTTCTCCAAGTTGTCTTTCTTTCTCACAATGGAGTCAACCACTCTTCTCCAGCACATGCTCTGCCCACCACAATGCTCTGCCCAAGCAAAGGGTCACACAGTCATGGAACTCTGAAACTGTGAGTCTAAATAAATAGCCCCTTGAGTTGTTTCTGACAGTTGTTTGTTTTGTTTTATTTCTTGTCACAGAAGAAATTCACTTCCTTTATTTGTCTTTTTAAAGACTAAAAGGAAATATATATAAAATCCAAGTCCAAATCTCACACCCTTCAGCTCTGATTCCCAGCTTGCTGGCCAGGTTGTCTATCCTTTAACCTGCTCCTCTGAACTTCATCTTGTATTCAGGAAACACCTTTCTTTCTTATGAAATAATATTTCTGGTCACTACTTCCAGATCCATCCTCCCACTTAATCTACAATATGAGGAAAAAGGCAGTGTTTTGTGACTATTTTACCTAGTTGAACTCTTATCCTTCCAATGAAATATATCTCCCTATTGATATCAGTTTCAAAATTTTGAAGTTATGATTTTATTATTTTATATTATTTCTAGTTTTATTTGTAAATTCATATCACATATAATTTTACATATTCATATACATTAATATACTTTTAAATATTAAAAATAATTGTTTGTTAAAGTCTTGTGGTTTAGAAATGAATTGCCAGATAGTTGAGCCTTCTCAGTGAGAGCAGGTAACATATGCCCCACTCTAAATCCAATCAGGTAGCAACCCTACTTGTCACATTTTTGCCATATATACAAAGTTTGATGATTTATTGAATCTCACACACACACTGCTACAATTGTTCCCTACTCATACATAAGTCAAATGGCCTCCCAAAAGAATAGTGCCATTCTTACTGATTGTCTTAGTTTCTATTTCTGTGATAAAACACCAATGCCAAAAGCAACTTGGGGAGGAAAGATTTTATTTCAGCATACAAGAAACCAGGGCAAGAACTCAAGTCAGAAACCTGGGGAAGTGAACTGAAATAGAGGCCATGGGCAAGTGATACTGGCTTGCTCCTCTGACTTCTTCAGCCTGATCTCTTATATACCCCAGAACCACCTACCCAGTGTGACACTGCCATAGTGAGGGGTACCCTCCTATATTAATCATCAATACAGAAAATGTACCACAGGCTTGTCCATAGGCCAATCTGGTGGAGGCATTTTCTCAGTTGAGGTACCCTCCCCATAGATGGCTCTAGCTAGTATCAAGTTAACACAAAACTAGCCAGCACACTGATTGTGTCTTTACCTTCTTTGTTCGGTAATTCAGTGACCAGAGTTGATCTTTAAAAGAATGGCAGACAGGGACTACCCTCTGCTCAAAGCTACTTTGTGCCACCCCATAGCCTTCGAAGTAAAGTCTTTGCAGCTTATGTGACACAACCTCTCTTCAGACCGCTGCCCTGACGTCATTTCCCTCCACCTGCCAATCATACAATCATCACCAGCTTGTCCTGGCCCCCTCTTAACTTGTGGTCTTCGAACTGGCTGACCCACTCTCAGAGATAATCTTTCCCTCCACACCCAGACAGCTAAACCCTTCCCTCTATTAAAGACTTCTCAAGTGTTGCCTTCCCTGTGTGGCCTTCCCTAACACACCTATTAAAGAACGTATCCCAGTCCTCACCCTAACCTTCACAGCCCTTCTCCTTTTTCTTGAAATATTGTCTCCTTTTCCACAACATTAAAACTCAGCAAGTTTTATGTGTCGGTGGCCAATGTTAACTATCTCCCCACCATGCTGGTGTGGAAGTCTCAGGGGATCTCCTCTATTCATTCATAGATATTACCTCAAACACACATGGTATATGACAAATATTCAATAAATATTCTTAGCTGCTAAATTAACACAGCTCAATGCCATTGAACACTTACTCTGAGTCAACATGATGGGCCGTATACATTGCCCAACCCTAAATCTGTTTTCCTTCCTCACCTGCCCTAAACCTTTGCTTACCAGCAATGCACAGACACTGATTCCACCATCCTCATAATTAATATATTTAAAAGGTGCTTCTTTAGATGTAGAATAACACTCTAGGCATTAGACTTAAATAGTTTAAAACAAATTGCTCAAATCCCAATCATGTTTTTTCTAATTAAGAAGACCAGGCTGGGTAGCAAAATATGTGTTTAAAGGAACAAGAAAAAAATGCTGTTTTAGATTAAAATTCACATCACTGAGGCTGGCGAAAAGATTTAGTAGGTAGAGGCTTTGGCATCTAGGCATGATGACCGGAATCAAATCTCCAGATCTCACATGGTGGTAGGAGAGAACTGACTGCCAAATGCCAAGAGTTGCCCTGTGTCTCAGTTTGCCTTTGAATGCTATGATAAACACCATGACCAAAAGCAACAAAAGAGAAGAAAGGTTTATGTTTTCTGGGTCAGAGGTCCTGATCACAGTTCATCAGTGAGAGAAGTCAATGCAGGAACTCAATGAAAGAACCCAAGGCAAAAGGAGGGATCTGGGTAGGAGAGGGGACAGGGAAGGGAAGGAGGGAATATGATCAGGTGTTGAGGGGGAACATGACAGAAGCCCTGAGGGGCAGCAGAAAGAATGGAAGCAGGCAACCGCAGGAGGTAAAAGTGGGGGAACCCTCTAGAATGTACTGAAGACCCAGGAGGTGAGAGACTCTCAAGACTCAAAGGGAGGGTCCTTGGATGAAGTGCTCTACAGTGG
Organism: Rhynchomys soricoides; assembly: GCA_019843965.1. Taxonomy (NCBI): domain Eukaryota; kingdom Metazoa; phylum Chordata; class Mammalia; order Rodentia; family Muridae; genus Rhynchomys; species Rhynchomys soricoides. Next base: position 1,887,490 of record JADRCH010000013.1, read on the forward strand.
GGGAGGGGGAACTTGTAGAGTTCACCTCCAGTGGAGGGACAGGACATCAAGTGGAGGGATGGGGTTGCCATCCCACAGTCAAAAGCTCTGACCCAGAACTGTTCCAGGGGATCTGATGCCCTCTTCTGGACTCCATGGGCACTTTACATATGGTATGTAGACACACACACCAGCAAACCTCACACACATACAGCCAAAGAAATGAAAGGAAGAAGAAGAAAAAGTAGGAAAAAAGGAGGAGGAGAAGGAAGAGGAAGAGGAGCTATCATTTACTCTCCATAAAGCACTTTAAGATAATGTCTGGAATGCAAATTTAAGTTCAGGGTCATCTATGTAGAATATGAAAGCAGCCACTGACCTTCCTCCCTCCTACTGCAAAGATTTTTGCACAGATGCTTGAGGTATACGAGAGACACATAAGCTCAAACCACATTCAGGTACTAGAAACCTCCCTGCAGACAACAGAGGCAGCAGGATTGCCAGCTAACCTTGCTGTGACAAGAACACACAGGCTCCAGTGGAATGCTTATCAACCTAGCAGCAGGCTTGACCTATGGAGGGTTGCCTTGGAGAGTGGACAGTGAGGGTGCTGGGAGAGATCTGAAGTTGATGGTGACAGCTTGCTGAGGCTAAAGGTGGTATGGAAGTCCAGCTTCAATATCAGCTAGAGGAATTTCAGAATGAGGGGTTAGGCAACGCACTGAGCATGTCACCCCCAAGAACTGTGGGCTCCAGTTGGAGAAACAATTGCTCTCCTATTAAGGCCTAGCCAATATCCTTTTATTCTCTACAGAGTATTTAGCTACATCTTTATATTAAAAAGATTTTATAATATTAAAGTAATGAAAACAACATCATAAATAAATATCAAATAGTAATGGCTATTCGGGACTGGTAAAATAAATATCCATTTTATTGCAACTGTTGCTATGTAGACATAGAGTCTCCAAAAGACATTAATTTAAACATTGTTCATTAGAAAATATCGAATGCCAAATGTCTGAAATTTATACAAATGTTTACACACAATTTTTTAGAAGTATTATTACCTTCCCATAGTCACTGTCAGACCAGAAATGAAATAAACAAAGTTTGCTTTTAGTATATGGTTCTAGCTACATTTAAACAATAGAACAAAACAAAACAGTTTTCCCCATTCTCAAGTGACAGATATATCGTATAGGGAAAGAAAAAAGGATATTGGTATAATTCAAAAACATTTATCATATATTTTCTCTTGTATTTAATTGTGGGAAGTGAACCAGAGGGTTTAGCTATCCGGCATATAGGATCATACACTCCTAATGTATTTTCAAACCATAGCATCATTGAAGGAAGAAAAATTAGAAGAGTAGCAATCTATGAATGATCTTTCTCTGGAGACAGGCACTGGCTGAGAGAACACATCCTGGAAGACTGTTTCAAAGAAGAGCTTGAACCATTCACTTCAAGTTTGTTTGAATTAATGATAAGGACTGGTTTATGTCTTCGTGTCTCTCTTTGGCTATTTCTGAGTTGTGAAGAATTGCCTGATTTGATTTTTAAATCTGCAATACACTGTTCCATCTCGAAAAGAAAAGAAAGAAAAGAAAAGCACATCCACTCTAGACTTTGGTGTATAACTTTTCACACGAGGTCTGGCTTGTTTTTATATGTGAACAGATGATTATCCATAGGCTTTCCATTTGAGTGAGTGAGTGTGTGTGAGTGTGTGTGTGTGTGTGTGTGTGTGTGTGTGTGTGTTTTACAGAGGCTTAGGAAGCTGGTAGCCTATCAAATGACTAGAATGGCACTCAACCATAAAGGAAGCAAGAGTGTTTGCTAGTCCAATGATTTGTTCTTGGAATAATGTGGCTTGGGGCTGCATTTGTTCTCAAAGGCAGACCTTTACGTGAACCTCTGTGCACCATGGCCAGGTAGTGAATCCTGCATCTCAGGAGATGAAACTTCCTAAGCCAGTTTGGTGCTTGCCGACTGAGTGCCCTGTTAATACTCTCAAGACTCGTTGATGTGCCTGGAACTTGCCCTCTCCTTAATTCTTTGTTCTTCTTTCTTTCCCTCATTCCACTATTTGCTTGGTCACCTTCACCAAGAGGAGCCTAAACTCCTGCCAGGCTTCAGCAGAAGTCGATCTCCTGGCAGACCAAGGTCACCCTCAGTGAAGACAGTGACACTCACCCCTTTTATTCAAATAATCCCAGTCATAATGAGCTGTCTGCTTTGCCCAGTAAGTAGAAGCTTGTGACATTAACATAATAATATCTCCTTTTGTTTGATTTGAGAGACAGTAAGCTATAATAAATGTGGATTTATCTTTCAAAGTTTTCAGGAAATCAGTGGTGATACCAACTAAGAAAGCTGAAGAGAGAAAGGTCCCTTTCTTTGAGTGACAGCTGGGGTATAAACAGGTGAAACAAAGCAACAGGAAGAAACAGAAGAAAAATCCAACACTCTATAGGATTTGGAAACTTTGCTAGAACAGTAATTGAAAACAAAGCATGAGGTCTAGATATACTTAGCTTTGCAACAGAATTTGACGACCCCATCAGTAAAGCTGAATATTTCACACCCTGTGGATTTTGTGATGAAGAATTACACATTAATGATTATAGAGTCTCCATATAAATTGAGTTTAAAATGTTTATAATTCATTTAACATCCTTCTTTTATTAGAAGGTAGCTTCTGTGCATTAGAAAGAAGCCACATTGCTATGCTTCTCTGTGCCACAGAGGAGTGCAGAATAAACAGCTAGCAAATATTGGTGCCTACTTACTAGGTGAGAATGCCTGCCAGTCACTTGAAATAGAACTGTGTCAGAGGCATCTGTGTTCTCTGTTCACAAGTTGTCTTAGTTAGGGTTTTCATCACTTTCTTGAAACACCATGGCCAAAAGCAACCTCGGGAGGAAAGGGTTTATTTCACTCACAGTTCCATATAACATTCACCACCGAAGCAGTGATAGCAGGAACCTGGAGGCAGGAGCCAATGCAGAGGCCATGGAGGGGTGCTGCTTACTGGCTTGCTCCCTATGCCTTGCTCAGCCTGCTTTGATATAGCACCCAGTACCACCAGCCCAGAGATAGCACCACTCAGAATGAGCTAATCCTTCCCCTATCAATAGTTAATTAAGAAAATACCTTACAGTTGGTCTTTTGATTTTGAAATGTTAAATAAATTTTGTATTCCTATAAACAATTATTACTTTGGCACAACTACTGCTTTTGTGTATAATACTAAGTATGGTTTTATTAACATGTGTGCTGGCTAATTTATGTCAACTTGACACAAGCTAGAGTTATCTGAAAGGAGGGAACCTCAATTGAGAAAATTCCTCCCTAAGATCCAGCCACAAAAATATATTTCTTAGAGAGGATATACCTCAAACCACCCAAAAAGAGATTTAGAGAAATTTATTACATAAATTTCTTCAGAATTAAAATAGTTCATCAGAAGCTACATATGGAAACTAAATAGGCAGACATTAGGTGAGCTAGGCAAGACAAATACAGCACCTACGTCTATACTGCATTTTACAACACAGTTACCAGAGCATCTTGCTCCCAGCTAACTATAGCTGCAGGGGTTTTTTTAATGCTAGAAGATATGATCTTGAATGTTTTCACTATAAAGAAGGTAAATATTCAGTACAATGTATTCAGGTCCTGAAGCATCACAAAGTACCCCACTAATGTAGACAATTTTTACTTATCAGTTAAAAACTTAACACATTTAAAAATACATTCATCTCAGGACTGGTGAGATAACACAGTCAAAGCAGTTGCCATGAAAGTGTAAAGATTCACAGAACCCATATAAATGGTAGAGATGGTTTAGCCAAAGCAAGGGCCACCAAGACTAGCCAAGAGCTGAAAGCTGTGGTTTGACTGGGAAATCCTTGGTGAATAAGATGGAAGGGTGATCAGTGGTGATTTCTGACACCAACCTCTAGCTTCCATATGTGTGCACACACAAGTGTCAACAGGCATGCAACACATACATGCCTATCACATGCGCACATGCAAGCACGCGCGCGTGTGAACACACATACACACACACACCAGAAAAAAGAAAAAAAATCAATAAACAAAAACACACTAAATTTACAACAAACCACCAGAAATCTACAGGAAAGAATAAGGAGATGCAATGTGTGCAAAAGATTGGCAGTTAATATTGATCATTGGAAAACATTAGGAAAGGCAGACTAAAGCCAGGGTGCCTTCTAAAGCACTCCTGCTGTCGACTTGATTGCATTAAAGAATGCCCAGGGTATGAATGAAGCTCACCTTTGAATGTGTGTGTGATGGTGTTTCCAAGACTTGCCCTGACTGTGAGTAGTATAACCCTGTGGCTTTGGGTTCAAGACTCAATAAAAAGGTAAGTTGGAAGATCGCCAGCAATGTCCATTCTTTGCTTCCTGACCTGCAGAGATGATGGCTGAGTAGCTTCCTGCAGTCGAGCTGTGAGCCACTCCTACCTCCATGCCTTTACATCATGGTGAACCTAACTCTCGAACTATGTGCAGAAATAGCTTTCTCCTCCACTGATTTTTCGAGTTTTATCAGCTATTTGTCTGTAGTAATGCAAAAAGTAACCAATACAGTACTAGGATTATTTGGTTTTTAAAATGTAAAATACTGAATGTTGGGTTTGACATGGAATAGCTTCAGGTTGAGTGAGAGACTCTGACTTAACCGAATAAGGTCGGAAGTGACAGAGCAGGACATGTTCCATCTTCCAGACTCCACTGATAGGAAAATTACTCAACATGAAGAAACACAAAAATCTTAAAAGCTGCCTGTCAATTGATTTTTAAAAGGAAAAAGAAAGTATGTCAAATGTAATATAAGGAATGCCACCCCTTCATGTCATAAAGTAACCTCAAAAGAGGCATCCCTTCACTGTTTCCACTTGATGAAGCTTAATTAGAGAAGGGAGCTCCTGCCATCTTTGTGAGATTTTCTTAGACATAAATCACAGTTTCCATCCACAGAAGTGGCGATGACTAAACAAGGTTCTTGATTCCAAGGGCCAGGAATTATTGAATACCAACACACCATGCTAGCATGGGGTTGATCTATGCAGTGCCGGAGAAAAACACAGGCAAAGTAGGGACCCCACATAGAGACAAACAGTTCTTTAGTGGTAGGCATTGTTCCAGGCCAGAAGTCACATAGCGGCTTCCTCCAGTTCACCCTGACCAATACAGAATGTCAACACTATACCCTTTTCTTTCCAAAATGCATTAAAAATATTTAACAAATGATTATAATACTCAAAAGGAAGAGAAATGCACCAATCAGTGGAAGAGAGCTCATAGAATATGTAGAAATTAAATGAGAATAAAAGCCTATTGGCTAATGACATAGGCCACACAGATGAGTCTCAGGATGTGCAGGAGAATGTTGTCCCGAACAACAGGGATCTGCCTGTTTCACCAGGTGGAGGCTCTGTGTGAGAGGGGCCCTAAGTACAAAGAGGAAGAATCAAGGTGGAGACCAAGTAAGCACTAGACTTATGCTGAGCTTTCTAACCCTGCTATGCTCTCTTTTAAAACTGTCAGCATTGATTTAATCCCCATCTAGGTAGAATACAGAGTGAAAACCTGAAGGGATTTTTTTCTGCTTGGTTAATACACCTACCAGGTTTTGTTTAAGGAATATAAGTTAGAATCTAGCTCTCTGGGTGCCCTGATTTCCTTTTCTGTCTCTGTGATAAAATAGCCTGACAAGAGCAACTTTAAGGGAGAAACGACTTATTGGGCTCACGCTTCCAGGTTCCAGCCCACACTGAAGAGAAACCAGGTCACAACACCTTGAACCAGTGGGTGACACACAGGATGTGGAGAGCAGACAGAGGAGTGCCTGCGTGCCTGCTCCTCGATTTGTTCTCTCCTCATTATACACCCCACAACTCAAATCCAGGAAGCAGGTGCCTCTCATTTTCAGCTTGAGTCTTCACACAGGAACCCTTCCACCCTGACATGCCTACAGACCAACCTAATCCTTGAGACTCCCTTCCCTAGGTGATTTTCTCCACTGTGATGTCAACAGTTTAAACTGATTGGTACCTTGATGATACTCCATTTGCATTAGTAGTTGTGTTAACATTAATAACATCCGAAGTTAGCCCATCCTATATGGAATAGCAATTTTGAAACTGGAATTAGTTAAACCAATTCTTATCCACTAGTGAAAGTTTGAGTAGTAGAGAGAAAAAAAAAAAACAAGAGAACAAATAGCCTTAAATTGTTTTATGATAGTTCCGATTAGAATGCTTTGGGCCTGTGACTCTTTAGTGCACAATCATAGCACAAACCAAGTGGCAGATTTTTCATTGAAAATAGAAAAGGGATTCCAGCTAGGGAAGCAAATCAGTGCTTTGCTCAGCCATCTTCAGAGGAACTTCCTTCTGTAGCAGTGAAAACAAATACAAAGATCCACAGCCAGATAATACACAATAAGAAAACTTGGAATACACTGCTCTAAATGGGCTATCTCCATCTAATTTCTCCCCACAGAGCTCAGAGCAACCGGTGGAAGAAAAGACAGAGAGCAGGTAAAAGCCAGAGAGGGATGGAGGACATCAGGAGAATCAAGGCCCTCTAAATCAACATGAGCAAAGCATATATGAACCCACAGAGATGAGCAGTGTGCACAGGGCCTGCAGGGCTCTGTACCAGGTCCTCTGCATGCACGTGGCTTCCAGTTCAGTGTTTTTATGCAATTCCTGAATGTGTGAATAAGTGGGTCTCTGATTCTTGTGTCTTCTCTTGGGTTCTTTTCATGTTGTTTGTTTGTCTGGTCCAACCCTGATGTGTTAGATATTATATCACATCATATCATATTAGATCATGTCCTATCATAGTTTAATGTTCCTTTAAAAGACTGGTTGTTTTATAGTAAGAGACAGAAAGGGGACAGGATCTGGATGGAAGGGGAGCCAAGGAGGATATGGAAGGAATAGAAAGAGGGCAAACCATAATCAAGATACATGAAATGAGGGGGAAAAAAATCTACTTTCAATAAAAGAAAAAATCAAACACAAAAAAAGAAAAAATGTATTGTAAATTAAAAACTGGAAATTCTCAGGAAAACTAGTTGGTCTTTCTGGAACTGTCTCCTAAAGTATTGAGTAGCGGGTGTGTATTAGGGAAAACATGGTCAATGCAGAGGAATTTGAGTCTTTTATTTGTACATTTGTCCTTGGAAATGGGGATGATGAGTCTTAAATAAAATGCTTTTCCAGGTTACTATAGCAAGTTAAGGATAATTAAAAACAGCTTAGAATTTGGAGTATGGTACTCAAAGACCTTTAAACACCCATCAAACAACAAAGCTGATGAAAACCAAGACTTTCAATAGTGTCAGGAGAGCCAGGCTCCAGACAGATAAAGTTAAAAAAGTTGTCACCGTTGTAAATCCAGAAAAGTTCCTATTCCAGAGAAAGATGATGAGGGTTCAGTGTTAGTGGAATCTCCTCCTAGTACCTCTAGCTTTTACGCATCTATTATATCATCCTACAAGTGTTTATCCAGGGCAGATTTTACTCTCAGCACTTGTCTCTCTGAGATAAGTAAACAGAATTCCAGCTGTCCAGTAATTCATTGTTGGCATTTTTCTGGATTTTTTTATTTTGTCTTGTTTTTTTGGAATAGTAGCGTTTTAAGACTGTAGGGTGGATAAAATATCTCCTTTGGATTCCTTCTAATCTCCTGATTTTATTAAATGTTTTGTTGCCAATTCAAGAGGTCAACATCTTCCCTCACACACATTGATAAGAACTTAAACAAATATATAGCCATTGTTGGGCCTTGGAAAGTATATTAGCTCACATACCAGGGGCTAAAGTCAACATGAAGACACTGTGTACCTTTGCTTTCCTTCCCATGGCAGTATTTGATCCAAAAGAACTCTTGAGTTGAAGCTGGTTATTTAAACATTTCTGCAATAGCACAATGTCAACAAGTGACTACCCAGGCCAGACCTGTGATTCTATCACTATGTAACATGTAACTGTATAGAACTGTTTCCAGATGAACCTACCAGCTTTAGACAGCTAAGCCTGAGCACTCTTGCTACCTCTATGTTGAGGTAACTCTAGAGGCAACATGTTCTATGGAGCAGCACAGGTTCGGGAAGCTTCATGAGAACAGAGAACTCAGAAAGTGATTTTATTGAAGAAATACGTAGTGACTTGAATTACGCATATTTATGCTAATGTGAAAACAGAGACTTCTAGGAGAAAGAGGAAACTGACTTTAAGGATTCCATTTTGTAGTAATTCTCTCCAAATTTGTCATGCTTATTTTAGTTAAAATTGCTTTACCTTGAGTGGAACTGTGCTAGAGAAGTTGAATGCATTACCTGGCACCGTCATTTGGGATTCAATGAATTTTTAAAATTTGATTTGCTTAAATTGCTTCCAAAACTAATTTCAGATACCATTAGGTAAAATCACCAAGAATATTCAAGAATTGCTTCCCTCTCTTACCCTCTCCCCATCTCTCCTTCTCCCAACTCATCCCATTACCCCAGCCTCCAACACCAGCAGACACACCAGCCAGGCAGAACAGGGAAACAGGTAATCCAACTGAAGAGTCTCACCATTCCTTCCTCCCCTCCAAACCTAATACCTGAGTCTCCTCTCTAGTGCTGCAACAGAATGCCTGCTGCAGTCTTCCCTCACACTTGCCCCTAACATCTGTAGATCCCACAAACCATCCCTTCCTTACTCATTGCTGTATCACAGTCTCCAACTCCAGCAGGCATCCCCTTCCACCCCTTCCAGAAAATCATGTAGATTGCCCACAGATCTTTTCCCTTTCTGTTTCCCCAGGTCCAGTGCCCCATTCTCAAACCCAACTCTGCAGTAGCATGCCTTTGGTAGCCATCTCTGTCTCCCTTCTCCTACCTCTTGTGAATCCTACAGATCTTCCTCTCTAACCTTTCTCCCACATACTTGTGGATTTGTCCCAGACACCAACACAAGAAGTCACTCCCTGCTAACCTGAGGGCAACAAATAGACTGAATGTGGACCCATACCTCTCCTATTGATCATGAGATCCAATCCCCCCAGTTTCATCCCCAGATCTGTATGTAGTAAGAAATCTACTGTGGTCTCCCTATCCTCACTGATGGCATCCCCCAAAGAATCCAAAGACCTACTCCAACAACCTTCCTTCCCCCAACTCATTCCAGTATTTGCAGCCCCCAAAGCCACCAAGCCTTCCCTGTGAACACATCAACTGAGTAGGTCAGGAAAGCAAGCAACACACAGCCATCACACTCTCTTAAATACAGGAAGGAAACCTAAAGCAGAGAACAAAACACTCACCCAACAAAGTCAAATCTCAAAATCAGCGCCTGAACCTATAATCATCCCAAACACAGATTTCTACATGCCAGTGTAAAAAGAAAATCAATAAGAGCCAGGAAAATATGTCTCCACTAATGCCATGAATATTCCAGCATAGCTGAAGCACAAGAAAATAGGCCTTAACCAATTATATGAAGATAATAGAGGTCCTTAAAGAGGGAATGAATAAATCCCTTAGAGAAGCCCAAGAAAAAAGTGGGAGAAAATAAATCCAGAAAAACACAAAGTGGGAGGAAATGGTGGGCGATCCCTTAAAGAAAGTCAGGAAAGCACAAACAAAAACCTGGAGGAAATGAATAAATCCTTTAAGAAAACATACACACACACACACACACACACACACACACACAAACAGTTGAAGAAAAGGAATAAAAGATCAAGACCTGAAAATGGAAATAAAATCAATAAAGAAAACACAAAGTGAATTCTGGAAATGGAACATTTAAGAATTTTAACAGGAACTTCAGAGAAAAGCTTAACCAACAAAATGCAAGAGATAGAAGAAAGAATCTTGGGTGTTGGAGCTGTGATAGAAGAAATGAAAAAACTTTGTCAAAGAAAATGTTAAATCTAAAAGACTCCTAACAAGAAACATCCAGGAAATCTGAGACACTATGAAAAATAAGAAGACAATAAGAATAAAGGACATTAAGAATCACAGATCAAAGGCCCAGAAAATATTTTCAACAAAATCATAAAAGAGAATGTTCTTAATATAAAGAAAGAGATGCCTATAAAGGTACAAGAAGAGTACAGAACACCAAACATACTGCACTGGAGAAGAAAGTCCCCTTGCCACGTAAGCATCAAAACATTAAGCATATAGAACAAAGAAAGAATATTAAAACCTGAAAGGAAAAAAGACCAAATAACATATAAAGTCAGACTTCTGAGAATTGCACTGACTTCTCAATGAAGATTCTGAAAGCCAGAAGGGCGTAAACTGATGTACTTCAGACTCTAAAAGGCCACAGACATCAGCCCAGACTATTATTCCCAGCAAAAATGTTCAATGACCATGGATGAAGAAAATAACATATTCCACGATAAAGTCAAATTTAGACAGTATCTATCTACAAATCCATCCCTACAAAACAAAAGGTACTAGAAAGAAAACTTCAATCAAAGGGGGTTAACTATACCCATGAAAAAATCTTGGAAATAAATAATCTGGGAGCATATCTCTCTCTCCCTCAATATCTCTCTCTCTCTCTCTCTCTCTCTCTCTCTCTCTCTCTCTCTCTCT
>JADRCH010000013.1:1898125-1950530 GCA_019843965.1 Rhynchomys soricoides
TCTCTCTCTCTCTCTCTCTCTCTCTCTCTCTCTCTCTCTCTCTCTCTCACACACACACACACACACACACACAATACACATACAATACCACCAACAAAATAACAGGAACCAACAATAAATAGTCATTAATATCTCAGTATCAATGGTCTCAATTCCCCCAACAAAAGACAAAATTAACAGAACAGATGTAAAAATAGGATCCATCCTTCTGCTGCATCCAAGAGACACATCTCAATATCAAATACACATATTGCCCAGGGTTAAGGGTTGTAAAAATATATTCCAAGTGAATGGACCTAAGAAGCAAGCTAGTGTAATCATTTTCAATAGTTAACAAAATAGATTTCAAATCAAAACTAATTTTAAAAGATAGGGAAGAACACTACATATTCATCAAAGGAAACATCTATCAAGAAGATGTTTCCATTCTTATCATCTCTGCCACAAACACAGGGCAAACAAGTTTGTAAAAGAAACACTACTACAGCAAGTAATGTATTGATTCATATGCTGAAACAGGAGATTTCAATACCCCACTCTCACATGAGCAGGTCATCCAGATAAAAACTAAACAGAAATACTGGATCCAACAGACATTTTAAACCAAATGGACCTATTATATTTATAGAACATTTTACCCAGACACAAAAGAATATTCTTTTTTCTTTGCACCTTATGGAACATTCTCCAAAGCTGACCACATGCTGAGACACAAAGCAAATCAACAGATACAAGAAAATTGAAATAACTCTCTACATCCTATCAGACTAGTACAGGTTAAAGCTGAATATCAACAACAGAAACAACAGAAAGTTTACAAATTCATAGAAACTGAAACTTTCTACTGAATGAAATATGGATCAAGAAAGAAATAAGAAAGAAATTAAAGACTTCCTATAATTCAATGAAAATGAATATACAGCATACCCAAGCTTAGAGGACACAATGAAAGCAATGTGAAGAGACAAGTTCACAGCACTATGTACTACATTAAAAATTAAAAGGTGGAGAAATCTCATACTACCAACTTAACAGTATAGCTGAAAGTTCTAGAACAAAAAGAAGTATGCACTCCCAGGAGGAGTAGACAGCAAGAAATAACCAAAATGAGGGCTGAAATCAATAAAACAGGAAGGGGGAAAGAATACAAGAAAATCGATAAAAGAAAAGAGTTGGTTCTTTGAGGAAATCAACAAGAAAGACAAACCCTTTTCCAAACTAACTAAAAGGTGAATAGAGACTATCCAAATTAACAAAATCAGAAATGAAAAGTGAAACATAAGACCAGATACCAAGGCAATTCAGAGAATCATAAGGATATATGTTAAAAACCTGTACTACATCAAATTGGAAAATATAAAAGAAATGGATAAGTTTCTTGATAGATACCCCTTATCAAAGTTAAATTAAGTCCAAATAAACTATTTAAGTAGACCCATAACCCCTAGTAAAATAAAATACTCATTAAATGGGGTTGGGGATTTAGCTCAGTGGTAGAGTGCTTGCCTAGCAAGCACAAGGCCCTGGGTTCGGTCCTCAGCTCCAAAAAAATAAAAAAAATACTCATTAAAAGTCTCTCAACCAAGATCTAGCTCAGCCCTTCACCAGTTGTAGAACTTGGGAGAGGAAGCCCTACACCTGGCCTGGGCAGTACAATAGAGCTGGCCCTGCTTGGGGGTGGGGCATTGTGGGTGAGCCAACCCTAAAGGCATAAGCACCAGAGACTGGCCCTGCCACTTGTCTTCCCTATGGTGGTGTGGGCAAAGAAGAGATGCCCTTCCCCCCTCTCCTTCCCTCTTTCCCTTTTCAACCTATAGCAGGCAAGAGAGCTGTCCCATAAGTCATGAAAACAGAAGAGCTATTCTTGGCCCTCACTGGCTGCAGCACTCAGGAGAGTAGCGTCCTGTACCTTACCTGAGTAGCACAATAGAGCTGGCCTTGCTGGCATGGGTGAAGATGAGCGGCCCTGAGGGCATGAGAATGGGATAGCTGGCTCTACCCCTTTCCAGTTGCAGCATTGAGTGAGCAGAGCTGAGGAGCTCACCCTAGTGGTTTGGGTACAGGAGAGCTGGGTGGGAGAAAGACCACCCAGGCCCAAATCCAGGGCTTTGAGTTGGCCCACTCCAGTATCTATGTCATCTATGAACTGTTTGGGTGTGTAAAAGGGCCAGTCCTACAGATCCACAGCTGAAGGCTCTCCATGACATAGAGCAACAAAAGGATACCTGAGAGGAGTCCTGAACACAGTATTGATGGTGTAGCAGAAGCCAGAAGCCTCAGATAACACCAATGACTCATGAAAATTTGCAAGTAAAAAAGCGTGGACAGAAAGGTAGGACCCATTAAGACACACTATAACTTCCACGGTGAGGTATTTTTTTTCTTTTGAGGGAAGGTTACAAGGGTGGAGGGAGATAATGAGGGTCAGAGACATCAGTGGAATTGGGGGGTATAATGTAAAATTCACAAAGAATCAATAAAAAATTAAATTTTTTAAAAAAGTCTCCCAACCAACTTACCCCAGGGTCAAGTGGCTTTAGTTCAGAATTCTATCAGATTTTCAAAGAGTTAGTGCCAATGCTTCTCAAATTATGTCCAAAATACAAACAGAAGGAACAGTTCATTTTATGAGATCACAGTTACCCTGACACTCAAACCACATAAAGACCCAAGAAAGAAAGAATTACAGACAAATTTCTCTTATGAACATAGATGCAAAAATGCTCAATAACACACTTGTAAACAAAATCTAAAACACATCAGAAAGATCATTCACAGCAATCAAATAGGCTTCATCACAGACATACAGGGATGATTAAATATATGAAAATAAGTAAATATAATCTACCACATAAACAAACTGAAAAATAAAAACCACATGATCATTTCATTAGGTGCAAAAAAAAAAAAAAACAAGCCTTGGTGAAAATCCAGCACCTCTTCATGAAGAAAGTCCTGCCTGGAGAGATTAGGAATACAAAGGACATACCTAAAGATAAGAAAGGCAGGTTATAGCAAGCCCATAACCAACAGCGAATTAAATGGAGAGAAACTCAAGTGATCTCACTAAACTCAGCAACGAGATAATGTTGCCCACTCTCTCCACATCTATTCAATATAGTACTTGAAGTTCTAGCTACAGCAATAAGACAGTGACAGAGTTCAAAGGGATGCAGATGGGAAAGAAGAAGTCAAAGTATCGCTATTCTCAGAGGATATGATAGTATACATAAGAAACCCAAAAAATTTTAGCAGAGAACTCCTACAGTGATAAACACCAAACTTTCATCTCCAGCAAAGTGGCTGGATACAAGGTTCACAAAAACAAGCAAACAAGCAAGCAAACAAAACAAAACCAGTATTCCCACCTATATACAAATGACAAATGAGCTGAGAAAGAAATCAGGGAAACAACACCTTTCACAGTAGCCGTGAATAATATAAAGTACTTTGGAGTAACTCTACCAAACAAGTGAAAGAGCTGTATGATAAAAACTTCAAGTCTTTGGAGAAAGAAATTGAAGATACCAGAACATAAAAAAGATTTCTCATGCTCACGGATCAGTAGTATGTTAATCCTTTAACTTACTAAAAATGGCCATCTTACCAAAAGCAATCTACAGATTCAAAGCAATCTCCATCAAAATTCCAACACAATTCTTTACAGAACTTAAAAAGACAATACTCAACTTTATAAGGGAAAAAAAGGGTAGCTAAAACAATGCTATATAATTAAAGAACTTCCAGAGATATCACCATACCTGGTTTCAAGCTGTACTACAGAGGAATAGTAACAAAAACCACCTGGCATTGGCATAAGCATACACATCTTGATCACTGGAATTCAATTGAAGACCCAGACATAAATCTACACACATATGGACACCTGACTTTTTTATAAAGAAGCCAGAAATAAGCACAGGAAAAAAGACAGCATGTTCAATAAATGTTGCTGGTCAAACTAGATGTCTGCATGTAGAACAATGCAAATAGATTCATACTTATTACCTTACACAAAGCTCAACTCTAAAAGGATCAAAGACCTCAACATAAAATCAGGTATCTTGAACAGATAGAAGAGAAAGTGGGAAATAGCCTTGAAAGCATTGGCTCAGGAGACAATTTTCTGAACAGATCACCTGTAGCGCAGGCTCTAAGAGCAACAATTAATTAATGGGACCTCATGAAATGAAAATGTTTCTGTAAGGCAAAAGACACTGCCAGTTAAACAAAGTGGAAGCCTACAGAATGGGAGAAGATTTTTACCAACTTCACATCTGATAGAAGACCAATATCTAAAATATATAAAGAACTCAAGAAATTAAATATCAAAAATTAAATAATCCAATAAAATGGGGTATAGTTATAAATAGAAAATTCTCAATAGGAAAAAAACTCAAATAGTTGAGAAATACTTAAATGTTTAACATTCTTAGCCATCAGGGAAATGCAAATGAAAACTATTTTGAGATTCCATCATTTTCCTCCCAACATATTTTTATTAATTATTTGAGAGTTGCATACAATGCACTTGGCAGAATGGCTAAGAACAATAATGCAAGTGACAGCTCATGCTGACAAGGATGTGGAGCAAGGTTAACACTACTCCACTACCAGTGGAAGTGCAAACTTGCACAGAAACTGTGGAAATCAATATGGTGTTTCCTCAGAACGTTGGGAACTTATCTATCTCAAGATCCAACTCTATCACTCTTGCACCCAAACCCAAAAGACATTTTATCCTACATTAGAACACTTACTCAACCATGTTCACTGTGTCTTTATTCATAGTATCCAGAAAGTTGAAACAACCCAGATGTCCCTCAACAAATGAATGGATAAAGAAAATGTGGAATATCTAAACAATGGAATATTACTCAGCTGTTAAAAAAAATAACATCATGAAATTTGCTGGTAAATGGATGGAACTAGAAAAAACATCCCAAGTGAGGTAACCCAGACTTAGAAGTATAAATATGATATGTATCCAATTGTAAGTGGATATTAGCCATTAAGTAGATGTTAACCAAGCTATAATCCACAGACCAGAAAGGTTAGGTAAATAGAAGGGATCTGGGGGACAAATGGAAAAGGAAAGAGAATAGATCTCATGAGTAGTCTAGAAGTTCCTGGGGACAGGAGCGGGAGGATCATATAGTTGGAGAGATGAGGTAGAAGAAGAGAGTGAGAGCAGAGGTGGCTGGAATTGGGGTGCTTGGGGGGGGGGTGGAAACAGTGCAAGGAAAACTGCTTGAAATCTCTGAAGGTGATCCTAATGAGGACTCCTAGTAATGGGAATGTAGAGTCCCAACTGGCCATTTCTCATTGCCAGGGGAGGCTTCCAGTGGCAGGACTAGATCACATTCAGTTGAGTTGTTGGCTGAAGGGGTCCCACTGAAATCCCCAAACAACCTAGGCTAATGCTAAAACAAAAGAAAGATTGCTCTCTGCAAACTGGCAAGGGAGGATTGTCAAAGACAATACCCACACAACTCACTGAATGTGTAGCAGTAGAACTAGTACCTACCTGGAACCTTTACCCCTGCACTTTAGTGTCTTTGGTGCAGGAAAGTACTCTTTGACCTACAATATGTCCTGTCTGCAAAATGTGCTGGGGCAATTGTGGGAGTAGTGGTTTGACCTAAGGTTCATTCCATGAGAAGAAGCCCATTCCAGACATTGCTAGGGTAACTACAACCCAGAGACTCAATACCAGGGTAAAAACAAACACTACTGGAAGGGAAGAAAGAAAGAGAGAAAGAGAGAAAGAAAGAAAGAAAGAAAGAAAGAAAGAAAGAAAAGAAGGAAGGAAGGAAGACAGTCAATAAAATGACTCCTATTATTAAAAAAAATTCAAGAATAATCATCAGAGCTAAAAGTCCAAATTTATTTTACACAGCTCATACCCATACATATATACATTTATATGCAAAAATATTACAATGATTATCTATAAACAGGGAGAGAAAATTTTGTCCCAAAAAAGATTTGCATTGTTGAAAGATGGAGGGAGGGTCTCCAGCATCTGCATCCTTTGTTGGGGCTCCCATACTCACTAGATCTCTTATCCAAGAAATTCCCTGATTTGCTTTGTTTTTGTATAAGATCTCACACTGTAGCCCAGTTTTGTCTGAAACTCACTCTATAGCCCAGGCTGACATCCATCCCAAGACGTCCCTTAGTTTCCAGATACAGCACACTTATCCCTGCCTCTATGGCCTTCCTCCCTCCATGTGTATCTCTGCCTTTGAGCTTATCTTTTCTGATAAAGATGCTAGCCACTTTAGCACACATCCAGTGTGGTAAGTGCTCATCCTAATCTAGTTCTATCTATCCTACCCATTCCAAATCAGGTCGTACTTTGAAGTTCTTGGATGATGTGCGTCTTGGAAGACGCTATTCCTCTGTATAGTTTCATGGCTATGAAACCTTTCATGGCCACAATGTGCCAATCCACCTTTGTAGTTCCAACAGTTATTAGTGTCCAGTACTTGGAGGGTCAAGTGAGCATGTGAAGGTCCTCCCTCACTAATTGTCAAATGGGACCAGTTGTAGTCTTAATATTTAGATAAGCACTTTAATTGACTCCTACTTTGAGAAAAATTTAAGATTCAGACTCAATCTCCCAATCTTCTGTTTTTTGCAAAACTGGTGTTGATTGCACTGGACGCTCTTTTGGATGATGCATTTGTGATGTCCCCAGATGACTTTGTCTGACCAAACCATCTACTCCAGCCCTGGAGACGAAAGGTCCCCATTTCTGGTTAAAGCCATGCTTTTCCAGATCTCAACTCACTTTTTTTGTCTGACTTCTCCTATAAGAGATGAACCTTATAGATCGGATATTTCTGAATGCTAGGACTGCAGCTGTCTGCATTTAGCAAACAGTTAACATTCTGGATTTGTATTTCTTCATTTGAAAAATGAAGGTACCAAGGCTACCTACAGCAGAGTGTTGTTATGAACAGTCAGTAAATTAGTATTTTTAAGGTACTCCAAGCACTCCAGTTCAAAATTAATTCTTTCTCTACAGTCATAAATTAAATAGTTCTTCATGTTAATCAGAACTGAGAGATTTTTCTGTATCTGTCAAGAGCCCAAAAGGTAGAGATTGCTTCTTTTGATTTTCATACAGATGTGGCAACTTCAAACTGGTTTCATCAAGGTAGTTTCTAAATTCAGCAACATGAAGGAAAACTTTCTGAGAAGCATTTTCCTGGCTGAGTTTAAAGGTCTGCCTCTCAAAGACTTCTGTTTTGGAAATATGACATTTTATAGCACGAGTGGAAAAAAGCTGCCTAGAAAAAGAGAGAGAGAGAGAGAGAGAGAGAGAGAGAGAGAGTTTAACATAATTCTTACTGTTGTACATGGCATTTTACAGTTTCCAAAGTGTTTGTATTAAAAAATAATGTTACAGACTGCATGCTTGAGAACCACCATCAGCTATGAATGGCATATATATATAATCTGGGGACATCCAAACGATGTCCTTTTCTTGGCTCGTGGTTTGCATGCTCACTTGAGGTCTGTCAAAGTTGGCATGACTTGAACGACATTTTTTTAAATAACTCAGGACTTAAAGTCAGACTGAGGTTCTGTGAGTGTTTGTGTGTGTGTGTGTGTGTGTGTGTGTGTGCATTAACTATAAACTGTGTGTATGTCTTTGTGTAAGATGAAAGAGTTTTAGCAAATATTCCACATTACTGAACATGAAAACTAACCCAGACTTCACTTACGCAGATACACATTTATTGTCTACCTGTAGGACTGTTTCAACCAGGTTCAGTCAAGGTGCCACTAAGGACTTGTTAAGAATGACATTGACATGAGCAACATTCCACAGGTCTTAATTTCCCCCTTCTCAAATCCATCCCCACCCCCACCTTTAGTCCTTTGCCAGAGACTGAAATCTGTTATTATTCCCCCTGGGAGGTCCGTTTACGTTGAATGCACATCTGGCTTAATTGGGTTGACAGCTGCTCCAGGTACTATTGGACAGAGTCCAGCCATCTCTGCATGTCCCATTCACCTGACAGTTTAACCTTTCACAATCGGATCTGTAGAGTACCGTGAACTCAGAGAAGTGTGCTTTGATTATTTGTTAATGCATGTTCATTGTCTGGCTTCCTACCCAGATTGTTATCAACAGAGACCACACCAAGATGGGAAGACTGGGTCCTTGTGCCAGCTGGTGAACTGTAAATCCCACACTCAAAGAACCCATGACAAGGAACCCACAAAGCAGCAAAAGAAAATAAGCCAGCCAGGGTGGTTGGAGGAAAGGCTGAGAAAAAAGCCCAGTTTTGAGGCTTACGGCTTGAGTTTGCTTCTATAAAATATTTAGGCAGTAAAAAAGTGATTATAGCAATGGCTGCCTTCAGCCACAGCCAACATGGAAGGTGGTCTTCAGAGTCCCCACAGACTCAGATGTTTCCCATCTACACTCTTGTTCTTCCAGGAGCCCGGCTCGTTGCTCATGTGTATGGGACAAACCCATCAGCTGCCAGCTGTTGGTCTGCATTATTACCACCTGCATTCGGGGCCTTTGCAGCTCTTTTAGTTAATCTGTGCATCCTTCTATTCCACAAGAGCTTCTCACAGAAACATTAACAAATTTAGCTGCCTCCATCAAGACACAATCCAGACTCACCAAAGCAAAGCCTACCCCAACAGGCCTGGCCAAAGAAAGTGTAGTTAGCTTTTCCCTCTCTCACTTACAGTGAGAGGAAAGCAGTTTGGTTTAACAGTTGATCTTCTCCATCCCAGATGCTCATGTTCACAGGCTACATGATTCTCACTGGAGATTTTATTGTTTTAGAAGTAACACTCTAGGGGAGCCAGGAGACAAAGAAACTCTTTCAAAATTGGGCATTCTTCAATTTATAAAACTATGAATTTCCATCATCATAGTGAATGTTTTTCTCCCCTTTATGATCTCATTACCTTTGGTTCCTATGTATACATAATACTAAAACTTTGCTAGGAGGTACATTCTCCAAGAATTTTGTGTTGAAATGTATTTTGTCTCATAAACTAAGCTAAACAGTTTGCTTCTTGCTCACTTTTGTAACCGTGGCTTCAGACTTCCGATATTTTATTTTACTGTGGGCATTTCCTGGAAACCTGATGCAGTTTATAATAATGCTGCATACAGCATTCAAATGTAATCAGTCCCCAGCATAGGTGATGGGAACACTGGTAAAAACCAGTCAGTAGTAGGAAATAAGGCCAGCAGAAAAGAATGTTCCTGAGAAAGACCCTAGGTAGCTCCACTCCTTAGAGTGGTTGGAGGCACTACCACGCTGGGACTGACTGAAGTCACAGTAGCAGTTTCTTCACGTGGATGGAGCCATGGACTTCCCACCTCCTACTCCCACCATTCCTGTTACATGTGGGTGGAAATTTCCAATCTTAAGGAACTGTCATAAACTATTTTCCCTGCTTAGAACAGAAAAATTCATGCCAGAGTCTTCATCTGTATGCCCTAACTGGTCAGTCGCAATAAAGCATCCAAATGTAAGGAAACTGAAGCCACTTTCTCCAAAGCACCTGGAGTTGCAGGTTCTGGTGAATAGAAACCAGACAAGCTAAGAAAACAGCTTCTGAATGTGAATTCACGGGCTTGTGAAGATGAAGTGGTAACTTGGGGTGAAACCTCCTGAAGTACTCCTCTCTTCAGTGCACTTGCCCCTTCAAAGGCAAGGGTGTCCCCAGCCTTAGATCAAGACCCAGTTGCAACATACTAGTTGTAAAACCATTGTGACCTTTTCCTTCCAGGGTAGAGTAGGAAACTCTCCAAGCAACCAGAGACTTTAATAAAAACAATTGGTGAGAATGATTAGGGACCATCACTGTATGGCCCCATGAAAAGTTCCTGCAGTTGCCAGTAGCTCCAAGTATGGCCTCATTGCTCTTTAGGTGCCCTTGAATGGCTGAGAGAACTGTCCTTCAATAGTTACTGTGCTGGGGGGAAACAGGATGCCAATAAAATTAGAAACAAATAAGCAGCTATTTATTTTGTTACAGAGAGATGCAAATCTACAAGAAAATACAGCCACTTAAAGATACAGCTACATAAATCATTCACCCAAAGCTGTGATGTTGCTCACAGAGCAATGGAAGATGGGAAACAGAAAGGTTAGCAGGCATACAAACCTTGTCGTTTCTGTTGCTGCTCCAGCCAATAAAGTGCACTTTACCCATCCTGTTAAAGCCATTCTTAACCTGCTCGTGCATCCACTTTGGAGCCATTTCCTCCAAGCAGACAACATGAACTATGCAGATGAGTAAGCAGAACATGAAGTCTTGTTTCTCCACATTTCCGTGGGGCAGCCATCTAGTCTGTTCTTCTAGATCACACACTACCAGAATAAGTGACATTTTTTCCTTTGATATTTTTTCAAATCTGTATACAACTCAGCCCCATTGTCTCCTTTAGTTTCTAGAAATATAAATAAATAACCATATAATAAAATTTTATGATCTAATCACACATCCTGCCTGAGATATTAGTCACAGGGCAGGCAAGGCTTGCTCTGGCTGTAAATCACTCAGCAAGGAAGCCGGCGTGTTTACAATAAACCTTTTGACAAACACGGTGCAGCCTTTCCACCTACCCCCCATATTAATTAATACATTTAACAAAGATACGAAGCTACCCCTGAGACAACAGCACCCTTCTGTTCCCTTGTGCCCCCTCCCCCACACCCCTTCAGGCTCCCTTCTTAGGTGCTGTTTCCTCTGTGATTAAATGTGATAAAGTCAGGCTATGCCGAGGTTCTAATAAGTGAGCAGGCCTGAATAATCCCGCACCTGTCAGGGGTTTAGGAGCCTGCAGAGAGAGCCTCCCCATGGTCCCTGGCTCCCACAGTTTTCTCATGTAGGGACAGCAAGTTCTTCCCTACTGGAAGGGCGTTTCTGCAAGCCTCCTCAATGTCTCCTGTCACCCAATGCCACTGCCAGCACATTTCTGAGAGCCACGCCCTAATTTTCAACTATTCAGATCTCAAAGGTTCTATCTAGTCTTACAAGTTACTGCAGAGAATCCAGTTTAAGCCTCAAAAACAATAACACCAACTACTTGATTTATTTTAGACCAAACATCCAGCTGTTTGAAAATCTCTCTTTGCCTGAACTTTTATTCTCAACCAGATGTTTGGCATTTTTCTAGGTTCTGTTTAAGTGTCGGTATTAGCATAAAAGGGATTTCAAAAGGAAAAATGAAGTAATCTGGGCAAGCCCAGAGTTTCTTTCTCACTGCCATCAAAGCAAACCTTCTTAACTTCCTTACGCAAAGGGGAGGTGTCTACGAAGAGACTTTTCACCCTTTTGCTAATTGTAACTAAGGATTAGTGAGGCCTGGAACAAAGCCGGGCAGCTCGTCAGCAGCCTGCTCTTTAGCAGAAGCTAACCTCAGCAGTACCTGGCCCACAGTCAGCAACCAAGCTCCAGTCAGGAGATGCTGCCATTCCTAAGGGAACCCCACTCCAAAGCAGAGAAGATACAGAGTGAATTTTGATCCAAGCAATCAACCTACTTCAGATGCCTGGTCTGGGAGCTTGAAGCCGGGACCATGTATCAAAGGTCACCAGGTAGGGTACAACCACCCTACCAGGATCCTGATGGTGGGACACCTCTGGTATCTTCAGGATGCTCGAGGTTAGAAACTTCAATCTACCACTGCACAGTGACCCACTCCAGCTCTCTAAAGACTGGCATTTTCCCTGGCCATTTTTTTTCTTTTGTCAGAGTGCATGGCCAGGAGGATTCAGCGATGTCACTGCAGGTACAGGCTTGGAGTTCTCTCTGGCAAATCCCTCCAGTGAGGCAGAGAGCATAATGCTGAGGCTGATGACAAAGGCAGGTGTGGGGGAAGTTATTGACAGATGTGCACAGAGACAGCTGGTTATTTTGTAAATAAAGAGAAATCTCTGCAGCCAGAGGTTTATGCCAAACCCCCTCCTCCCCCCTCACCTCTGGATGTTGCAACCCACTCCCAGTGAAGATGAAGAGAAACTGAAGTCTTTTTCAGTGAGGTCAAAATCCAGGAGGTGAACGTGGAGTAATCCCCTGTTCTCACTGTTCTAATTCAGACAGAATGAGCATAGCCAGTCCAAGAACTTGAAAAAAAATTCTAGTCAAAATTTAAATCAGTTTAGTAACTGTTGCTGGTTTTCAAGAGCCCAGCGTTGGCACAAGGGCTGAAGAGATAGCACTTGCTGCTCTTCCTGAAACCACCTCAGGCAGCTCACAACTTTGTGTAGCTCCAGCTCCAGAGGAGCTGACACCTCTGGCCAACACACAGGTACCTGCACCCTTGGAACACACCCACATGTGGACTGATGCACCTGCACGCAAGTAAAAATACAAACTTGTTATGGTTTTTGCTCATTTTTTTATTGTACAGTTGTGGTGTGTATAGGTTTTGTCCCCGATAGATTCATGGGCTTGAATGCTCGGCTTATAGGAAGTGGCACTTTTAGGAGGTGTGGCCTTATTGGAGGAGGTGCAGCCTTTCTAGAGGAAGTGTGTCACTGTAGAGGCAGGGCTTTGAGGTGATATATACACTCAAGTTATGGTCAATGTAAAATACATTCAGTCTCTTCCTGGCTGCCTTGGGATCCTCCAGCACCAAGTCCACCTGAACCATGCTATTCTTCCCACCATGATGATAATGGCCTGAACCTCTGAAACTGTAAGCCAGCCCCAATTAAATGTTTGCCTTTATAAGAGTTACCTCGGTCATAGTGTCTCTTTACAGCAGTGGAAGTCTAACTAAGACACCAATGAAGTGATCAAAAGAACTCAAAGCTCAAGAGCTCAGACATCACTATCAGGACTGTATACAAGTTTATCAGTGAGGAGACTGGAGTTGGGAGTGGTTAGATATGATGAATGAGAGTCTAGACTATTCAAGTTTCAAGAACCTCAAGTGTAGCAGAACAAGGTTGTCGTGGTCCATGGATTGCCATTCAAGTAGAATGCATAGGAAGCCCCAGAAGGATTTGTGTGGAAAGATGATAACTCACTTTGCATTTTAAAATATCATTCTGGTTGGCATACAGAAAATAGAGTTTCAGAGACATAATAGAAACAAAGGACTTGTAAGACTCTATTAAGGTGTTTTACCTAAATGGCAGGGTCTGGATTGTGATCATACTGAGGGATGCAGGGCGAAGCAGCCATTTAGGGCATTAGCAGATCACGCAGTTGTGAGTGCTTTGGGAGGATTGGAAGCTTGAGCATCAGTAGGAATGATACATACCTGGAAAGACAAAGGGTAATTTGGCATATGGTCAAACTAAGTTGCCTGCAGACACCTATAGTAGGCTGTGAGCGGACAAAACATGGAGCCCCTATACCAAAGGCAGTGGCTCGGTGGAGATCCAAATTTAGCCATTCAGGCTTAGGAGATAGAAAAGGGGTGATGGCCATGATTGGGTAGCAGGGGACCCAGGAATTTTATGGTCAGGACAAAGAGCAGGGCCATGTGGCAGGTAGACATATGGAGTCTGTCTGGGCTATCTTTTTTTTCTCTACCACCCCCAGATGCAGAGTTAGACTTGACTCTGGAAAGCCATCCTAGTCATCTGCAGCAAATGCCAGGCTGTGCCACGAGTCTTTCACACTGCATGCTCTACTCTGAGAAGACAAGGGTTGTCTTTCCATTGTTCTGGGCCCTAAATGTGACCCAGCTAAATGGCAGGCCAGTCTTCATGGAAGGAAGAAAACTCAGACCTCAAAAGCTACATAGACAGCCTAAAACTTCAGCCCATCTCACAAGTACCTCCTGCTAGTAGCAGCTTACTTTCCATAAAAAGTGAGGCTTGTGGAAACACTAGCCTGCCACTGATGCATGGCCCTTGGTGTATCTGGAATGACACATATTACCCAAATTTTTAAAAATAATGTGTAAGACAAAAAAATAAACCAAGCACTCTTTTTCCCCCCCCCCCCGTCTCTTTACCCCCCCCCCCCTGCCCCTCTTCTCCCCCCTCCCTGGTCTCTTTACCCCTCCCTCCCTGCCTCTCTTCTCCCCCCTCCCTGCCTCTCTTCTCCCCCCTCCCTGGTCTATTTATCCATCCCCCTCTCTTCTCCTCTTGTTTCCTTTCTAGTTTTGGAAAGTCAAAAGTTATAGCTGGAAAGAAATCCCAAAGGATTAAGAAAACTAATTCCAAAATCTCACATTTAAAATATTATTTAATTAGCTTTTCATGTATGTGTGAATGTTTAGGATGGGGAGGGCAGGCATGCTACAGCACATGTGAAGGTGAGGGGACAACTTGGTGGCGTCTGCTCTCTCCTGCCTGTTTTCCATGGGCTGAACCTCAGGGCACTTGTGAGAGCCTCTATCCACCAAGCCATCTCACTGCCTGCCCCCACTCCAGTCTGGTTCCTTGTTTCTCTATCTGAATAATGCTACCGCAGCAGCCACCCCCACTCCCATGTCCACCTTATGTTCCCCCCAGTCCTCAAGGTCTCCAAGTATATCATAAGACACTCATCCCTCACATGCATATTCATCAGCTGCCCCTCCTCTGTCTCTGCTGATTTATTCTTTGCCTCACTCTTGCTGTATGTATAAGATGACACGTGCTAATTCATTTTTATTATCAGATTCCCGCTTTCTCATTTCGTAAATGCGATGCCACATAGACATTTTAATGAGTTGGGCACCAGAACTGGAGATTTACTATGAGATATCATATCTCTAATTAAATAGAGCTAAAGTGTCAGGCTCATTAGCTCTTTCCAGTGCCTAAGTCATCTTGTTGTGGATGTTTTATATGAGGCTTCTTTACGTTCCATAAATATAAGCCTCAGTGCTTCTGATTGGTTAAATGGGGATAATATCAGTAGGTTTTCCATTTTATAAAGACGTAAATATCTCCAAAGTAAAGTCAATTTCCTTTGACCCGTGTTGTTAAAAAAGTCATTCTCCTTAAAGGTTTTGCCTGAATCACAAGGGACTTCTCCATGTACTGTTGAGGTTTGCTGGCAACCACAGCTGAGACCAGAAGTTTCCATAGAGGCTGACCAAGCCGTGCCCATGATGTCTCTCATTGCAGATGATACCCATGGAGACAATCAGTTCAGTAAAACCTAGAGTGATTATTTGGCTACAGATGAGAATAACATCTGTCGTTATACGCTGGAGGATACAATTACCAGGGCAATCAATCCTTTTCCTTCAGGAGGCAAGCTCAGTAGCAACAGCTGCTTTGAGAATTTCCACCCCCACTCAGATCATATCTAAGATCAGACATAAAAATGAGTGAAAGTCTTAGCCGAGGTCTCTGTTGCAAACAAATGCTGGTTTATAAGAGAGCAGATGAGCAGATTGTCATTTTTTCATAGGCAAGAAATGCGATATCTTTTTTGTTCTTGAGTTTGGGTTTGGTTTGGTTTGGTTTTGGTTTGGTTTGGTTTGGTTTGGTTTGGTTTGGTTGGTTGGTTTATGTATGTGTACCAGTGTTTGGCTTGCAGGTAAGTGTTCCACATTCATGCTGCTCCTGAGGAGGCCAGAAGAGGGCATCAGACCCCTGCATCTGATTGTACAGATACTTGTGAGCCTCCTGTGGGTGCTGAGAATGGAACTCAAGTCCTTTGCAAGAGCGGCAAGTGCTTGTAACCACTGAGCCATCTCTCCAACTCCAGGATCTGTGATTTCTAAAGAAATGCTCAGACTTAGCCCTTGAGGAGCTCGGCCAAGTGTGAAGCGGCCTTGAGGGGCTTGGAGAGAATATCACTGGGTCAGACATAAACCAGAGCAATAGCTACCAAAAATAAATGTGTCCCAATGTGACCACTGCAGGACAGAGCTGACTGAACTTAAGAGAAGACAAGACCTTTAGGCTGATTTTGTTATCAAGAATTGTTAAAGGTCAAGCAACTCTGAGGGTAGTCAAATCCCTTCTTGGCATATGCCTCTTTCTGACCTCTTCTGTCTATAACACACTAAAATTATTTGATAATTTAGGTTATCAACTTAAGAAAAGTTCAAAATGGATAAATGTCAAGGGGAAATCTGAACCAAAAGGAAGGATGATAGGCTAAATCCCAGATGTATCAAGAGAGTCATCAATGCCAGAAAGTTGGACATAAATCTGTAGATGTCTGAGTGGGATTTTACTGGAGTGAGATGGGAGTGGTACTACAGAGAAAAGGGGGAAACACTGAGAGAAACCACAAAGGCAGACGATAAACTATACAATTATA
The DNA here is from genome assembly GCA_019843965.1 of Rhynchomys soricoides. NCBI lineage: Eukaryota > Metazoa > Chordata > Mammalia > Rodentia > Muridae > Rhynchomys > Rhynchomys soricoides. Next base: position 1,914,344 of record JADRCH010000013.1, read on the forward strand.
GATGAGCTTCTGATATGGTTTCAATAAAGACGGCAAATCAGAAACAAAGTTAAAGGGAAAATGTGTGCTAAATTGGCATGTTTTACAGAAGAAATAGATGAGCATTGCTCTGTGAGTTGACAGTAAGGATGGATGGCATCAGCAGTGTGCATCACATACACTGGGCCTTGTATGCATTGTGTATACACTGTGCAGCGTGTACACTGGTCCTTGTACGCATTGTGTACACAGGGCCTTTGGCAGAAAGTTGAATGCTGCCTGCATGGCTCTGGCTGTACTCACTACAAAATTCTGTTCACATAAATATCTTTGGATATACACCAAGCCAGCCTTATACAGAGAAACCAAAAAATGTGTCAACTTCAAGCACTAAACAACCATTTACTGTGTATTCTGAGACCTACTTCCTAGGTATACTTAACTGGGTTAAATCCCTTCTATCTTTTTCTATAGATAGTACCTTCTTTGATATTTCTGAGAGAGAGAGAGAGAGAGAGAGAGAGAGAACCTTGAAGCCATTTTCTTGTGTCCTGTAGGTTGTCTGTCTGCTTGCTGCTGCCTTCATTCTTGTCTCTCCTCTCCCAGGAATCAATAAGGCCCCCGTGAATGAATGATTACAAATGACAAAAGGGTTAAATAAATCAATGGACTGATCCTGGACACATTTGTCGTAGGTGGTCATGAGATCTGGACAAAAATAAATAAACCTGTCTACCTGAGCTATTTCAAAAATATTTTCCTTGAAATTATTCATCGGTCAGGAGCTAGAAATTCACTTTTAATAAGAATGTTTGTTAAGATTTCCCAGTTTCTTTCCAATGCACTTGCTCATAATTTAGGGTTTATAATTTTACAGATTACTGTAATTTTTTAGCATTCTCTTTAAAGAACAACATGGACACCTTTGTTAAAAAATATATTTACCCAGGCAGTGGTGATACATGTCTTTAATCCCAGTACTTGGGAGACAGAGGCAGGAAGATCTCTGAGTTTAAGACCAGCCTGGTCTACAGAGTCAGTTCCAGGACAGCCAAAGCTACACACACACACACACACACACACACACACACACACAGTTTTTTTAAATGTAAGTGGGAAACTTATGTTTAAAACTGTTCAGAGTCTGAGCACAGTGCATATCTGCAGCTATGTCAAGGCACAATTATGGCTACTGATAAAGATAACTTTCTCCCATGGTATATGAACAAGTTGATACCTCTGAATGTCTCTTGCAGGTTTTATAATGAAAATATTTTCTATCTTGAGCAATGGTAGTTGTCAGCAATCTGATACACTGCTCAGCAGGAAGAATCTGGGTTTCTGACAGAGGTGGATTTCCCGGGCAAGATTAGTCATAACTTGTTCTTATGAAAACACCCAAGAAAGGGGTATAGTGCATTCTTCCCTGGGAGTGCACCGGAGGAGTTTTTAAGCTTTAAACTTAAAGGTCCTATTGTTTCACTAATACACTGTAGTGAACCGAGCTGCTCAGTTTGAATTACTAATTAGGGGATTCCCATCACTGGTGAGCTGCCCTTCCTCTCCGGAGGGCTCCTTCTGATTCTGTTGCAAAGACACTGGTCTCTTAAGTCAAGCCTGCTTGCCACACCTGGACTTCCTAGTCTCTCCCCACAAAAAGCCCCTCCAAATGGGGCATTTTCTATGCTTTGTAATTACTGACTCTTACAAGAGACACCAAATAGCTGACTTAGAGAATGAGGGGGTTCCGCCAACAAAACACAGACATACATGTGATTAACGAAGAGGGTCATGTTTCAGAAGCAGAGAGGATTTGCAGCATCAATTCCAGTTTCTCTTTAAGAAAAAAAAAACTTTTGATTTCTTGTCAAGTACTTTTCAATGTGTCTAATCTCTTCTTTTCACCTCACTTAAACTTATATTAAGTCTGCTAGATCGATCTATATGTGAGTGGGGTTTTTTTGTTGTTGTTGTTGTTGTTGTTGTTGTTGTTGTTGTTGTTTTCCAAAAGAGTCATGCTGCTTTAACCTAAGAGAAACAAGAACAAAACAGGTATTTGAAGTCAGACCTACTGGCTCTGGTAAAAGAGCAACATTGAAAAACAAAGATAAAACACAGAATCTCTTTGCTCTGGTAGAACCTGGCAATAACTGTTGGTCTGTGACAGTAAGTTTTATTTATTTGTTACCAACAGACCCAAGAATTGAATGAAGCAATCAGCAAGCCAAGCAGGCAGGGCTTGGTTAGAAATTCACGGAAGAGGTTTAGAGAGCCTTGTACACTGGTACACCTGAACACGTGAAGGTCACTGTCACCCCACCCCCGCACCAGCACGCACCCCCCCCTCCAAAAAAAGTCTGTTTCTACCCTTCAGAGAGAATCTTTGGACCAAGTTTAAAAGCTTTGTGACAATGTCTTTAGCTTCTCTAATGAGAAGATTCAAGATGTGAGAAATGGCAGATACGGAGCAAACGCTTTAGCTGCGCACTTCCAGAAGACCCGGGAATAAGGGACCAGAACATGGTCCTTGCCCACAGAACTGTGACAATAAAACACCATTAGAACCCACATGCGGCACAGTGGGACTCACAATCAGTCACCAGGCCATTGAAAATGGGGATACAGGAGCTGGTGGTCTTGTGAAAACCCTGGCCTTTGATGCTCGTCTGAGCTCTCCGCCTTGCGTCCCCTAGAAATGTTTGAGAGCCCTAAGATAGGACAGAAATGAGACTTTTGTGTCTCCTCACCTCTTGGTGCCTTCCTCAGGAATTTGCTATTACACCTCACACTAGAGGTCTTTTCCGCCCTGTTTTTCTCCAAAGCTGTGGTCCTACTAATGTTCCACGGTACATAAACTATAGAGTCAGTTGGGAGATGGATAGAAGACACCCTCTACAGAGTGCACAGAGCTGAGTAGATGGCCGGTACTTCCAGCTCTGGTAAGCCACCTGCATTTCACAGAGTTAAGATTCCCACAAGAGCCGGAATTAGAGCAACAGCAGAAGTGGCGGGCATGGAAAGGGAGCACGGAGGACAAACAGAAAGTACACTATGAGTGCATGAAAATGTCAGAATAGCACTTATTTACTTGTATGCTTAACAAAGAAATGACTCTGGAGACAAAATGCAAAAGCAAATAAAAAGAACACTTCCCCCTCCCCCCCAAAAAAACCTGTTGACCTTTGACCAGGAAATGGAAAGAATGGGTTCCTATATGCATGTGTAGCCTCATTACAATCCCTTGGGAGATGCCCTCGAAGCCTCTTACCGTGGAAGACCCGTTTGCTTTGGGCTATGCACACAGCTCCTCCTGTGATAATGTACTTGGCAGTCTCGTTCTTCCCCTGCAAGGGCGTGTCCACACTTGTATCTCCAAATGACCTTCTTTGCAACCTTGGAAGCCCCTGGACTCCCTCTGCATTGGGGCTCCACATACTCCTGTCTGGAAAATAGCGTTAAGTCTCTCAGGTTATCCACACTACTCTGGTAACAACCACATTTAGATAGTTTCCATTCAAGGGTATTCCAACGGATCCGGGTATAAAGAATAAAAAGGTGCTGATCCAGTCTGAACTGGTTTGAGGTGTGTCCCTTCCCCGTTCGTGTAGAATATATTGGATTTTGGGTCCATATTTTGGATCACTTTGGCTACAGTTCTTCTCAGAACACGCTTAGCTCTGGAGATTACTGTGTGGCAGTTTCTTCTGAGTTGAGACAGAGGGAGAGTTAAAGTCTGGGAGTTCTAAAGGGAGCTGGTCCTGTCACACGGTCCCTCCCTCCTAAATTATATAAGCATTAATGTTAAGAAGGCAAAGGAGGAGGGGCCTCTCCACGCTGCCTCCATGTTCCACTGTGAGATCCGGCTGCTGTCACTCATCCTGGGGTGGGCTGCCAGTGATGAGGCTGCTCTGGAGTCATTCATGTCCCTGTAAGGAACCCTTCACCTATGCTCCCATAAGTCACCCCAATAGACTCATTCACCATCGAGTTGAACTTTAATAGTATGGTTACTTTGGCCTGTTGTTTTCCTGTCTAGGATGAGGAATAGTGTCCACAACAGAGACTGGTCATACAAAACCTGGAGCAAGATATCACATAGAAACACCAGGCTTCGGGGCTTTGATTGTGTCTGAAACCCCAATCCTCAGTGTGTGTGTGTGTGTGTGTGTGTCCAACCACTGCCCTCTGACCTTTTCCTCACAGCTAGGCTAAGCAGAATGGATCTCTCTTCCCCCCACCCCCACCCCAGCTCTTTCTCTCTTGCTGGCTCTAAAAAGTCACTCAGCATGTGCTTGTTTCACACACATCTCTGAGGCAATTCCCCCACAGCACGATGTACCCTTGTCTTTGCTATACTGCCCAATCGATCGGTGGGCCACCTCTGCAGACAGCTGACCCATCCTTCACTATAGAAACAGCACCTTGACTTTCTCAGTTCTTCTCTTCTGAGGATAGCAGTGGTGATGGTGGTCACAATGTCACTTTACAGGCTCCCTTCCTCTGCCCATCCCCAGGGACCTGTTGATGTTCCTGCGTTTCCTATTTGAGGAATTCTTCCTTTCCTCACATATCACCTGTTTTCCAAAAATAGAAAGGAAGTATCATCAGCGTTCTGTATCCTTGGGCACTTCATACCTGCGGTGACACAAGGCCTTGCTGATGAGGCTTTGTGTTGGTTTAATGTTTTGCCATTGACAGACTGAAATTTAAAATTTTCTAATAGAGGGCCCCTCACGTTGTCATCTTTGCCCTGAGTCCTGGCCATTATCCAGCCAAGTTTGTAAACACTCTGCAATTCAAAGGCTGCATCCCCCACTTCAGCAGCCCCTCACCTTGGCTGTCTTCATCCTTGGCCAAGATTTCCACAGGAGTGTTCTCCTGTGTCTAACCCTCCTCCCTTCCAGTTAGATTCCAAAGAATAAAACAGTAGCTGGAAAGCATGATGACATGGCTACCCATGTCTTTAATCCATGCACTCAGAGGCAGTAACAAGCAGATGTCTGTGACTTCAAGGCCAGCCTGCTCTACATACAGCAGGGGTTCTCAACTCTTTTACAGGAATCACTTAAGACCATCAGGAAACAAAAATATTTACGTTATGACTCATAACGGTAGCAAAATTACAGTTATGAAATATCAACAAAAATAGTTTGAAGGTTGAGGTCACCAAACATGACAAACTGTAGGGTCATAGCATTAGGAAGTTGAGAATCACTGACACAGAAGACCTTGTCTCCCAGATAGATAGGAAGGTAGGTAGGTAGGCAGGCAGGCAGGCAGATAGATAGATAGATAGATAGATAGATAGATAGTCAAGAAAATGTGAGTCTGCACATGAGGTCAGACAGAAAAAAGCAAACCTCAGAACCTTTTGACACACTTTTCAACTAGGCCAGGTATTTGCCCGTGAATTTTTTCACTGTCAGTGAAAAATAAAAACTCTAATTCACCCATTCTGTCTACTCTTCGGCATTACAACATATAAACAAAGACACAAGCTCTTAATCTTGGACACTCTAGAGTTCCCAGCGTGTGTGGGTACATGTGAGGTTGGGGCATCTTCCCAGCTCTCTGGATGCCTCTCCCTGTAAGATTCCTCACGTGGAATCGCACTGGAAGGCACTTGAACATTTTCAACATCGTTACAGAATGAAATTGCTTTCACATGACTTGGCCTAATTCCTAGCCCGCAACAATGATGTGTGGCTCCCTTCTGTGCCAGGCTTGGTGCTCTCACAGGCAATCTGGTAGCTAAGAGTGGCCTAACATCAAGCTCCGGTTTCCACTCTTGTGGTTATTATTTAAGATGCTCCACATACTTATGACGTTAGAATTCCTTATATTCCTTTCTTATTATTTCCTGCTTGTGTAGTTACATTGCATCTGTACAATCTTTTTCAATTACATGTGTATAATGTTGTATATGGCAGTTTCCCTAACCTGAAATTCTGAAATCTGAAAGTCTTTTGACACTAATAATAATGCCACAAGTAGAAAACTCTACATCTCACCTCACATCATGAGTTACAGTCAAAATTTAAGCCCACTACAAACATGGTAAAAAGTTACATTCCTGCAATGAGCATGTGGGGCAAAAGCAATCGCAATGAATTTCATCTTTAGTCTAGACATTGCTGACCTGCAATGGTTTGGGTTTGCCATGAATGTCGCATTTATTGGAAGAGTGATCATCGGTGAGGTGGTGGCAGAGTGATGGTATCACCAGAGCACTCACTGCCCCTGAAAACAGTCAACTTCATTACTATGGGACATCATAAGTTCCTTCATGAGATAAGATGGCTCTCCACTCTGGCTTTCTGTCTTGCCCAGCCATCTCTTCTTTCTGAGGTGCTTTATCTACTTAACATCATCCTCTGCTATAATGTCTCAGGAACAGAACAAAAGCAGACAATGTGCTCTTGAACTCCCAAAACTTGTGAATATAAAACCTCTTTTCTTTACAAACTATGGAGGCTCAGGTATTTTGATAGAGCAAAGGAAAATGGAATCATATAAGTCCCAACCTTGATTATGCCTATGCAAATATTGTGAAATCAGAAATAAATTCAAAATTAAGATTACTTCTTGTCCCAGGATTTTTGATAGGAATACTTGACCCAAAGTATAATAATTTCTGTGCTGCCAAATTCTTACTCCAAAAATCTGTCATTGTGCTTTGTTTAAGAATTTTACAAAACTTACAATTTGCATAACTTTACAATTTATGAAACTTACTCTTACATTCTTAGTCTTCTTTTTCGTTTTAGTGTTTTCTAATATTTTAATAGAATGAATTCGATTGACAAAAATCTAGTCTTCTGCAGTTTCAAGTCAGAGACTGCCTATATTTTACACCTGAACATTTTCGACTGTGCCGCTCACGTTTGAACTTTAACCTTTTGAGTTCACTTTTTGGAGTCTGAAATAAGCTGGCATTGCTAACCAGCCCTCCGTTCCCTTACAGGTCAATCACTGAACCTATTTTCTGAGTCACACTTTCGGCTTTACGTGGCTTCTGGTCCTGCCCCTACCAAGTCTCCATCCCTGGAAAATACACACTGAATTTCTCTCTCTGATTTGGGCTTTTAAATCTGGTAAGGTGCCTTCTTTACCCCCTCTCTCCATTTCCATCCTCCTCCTCCTCCTCCTCCTCCTCCTCCTCCTCCTCCTCCTCCTTCTCCTCCTCCTTGGTCTTAGAATATTTCCAACTTTTCCACGGAAATTAATGCTTAGCTGGACAAGCTTTGTTTGCAAATGTCAATTAATAATTTGATTGTAATTTTGCTGAACTTGAACGTTTTTCCAAGCATGGCTAGCCTGTTTTTACATTTTAAATTTATTCTAGTTTCCTATCTGATAAATGTTATAGTTTTTTTTTTCCCGAAGCAGGCTTGAACAATTGTTGTTAAATACATTTCTAAATAACAAATGGTGGTTTTGATATTGTGCCTATCAATTCTTATATTAAAATCATAATAACCTACTATTTTGTTGGTGTTATAATAAAATTTGTCTGTGTTCTAAATGCCACAAGTTGTATTTCTTCTTTCTCATTTCAAAGGCTTCTCTCTGCCAACTACAGCTACAGTGGCTTTCTTGGCACTCACTGGGCACAGCAGAGCAGAACTCGGGACCCCAGCACACTTGCTGTGTTACAGGGACACTACACTCCTGGCCTTTGTCACCTCTGTTCCACTGCAGACATTACTGTGCTCTCCACTGTCTTTGAGATAAACTTTTTAGAGATGTGTTGATAAGTACACTTTTTTCCTCCTGTTTTTTCCTCATCTGGAGTAGTTCCGTTCACTTCATAGAACAATGTGACACTGACCTCGTCCATTTGCTACACTCTCTGAATACTTGGTCTTTAGATGTCATGTTGAAGGGAGTGGGTCACCTTTAAAAGTCTCTATGCTTACCGTTGAACAGTAGAGTCAGGTACAACTGGGACATAAACTCATTCTTTTCTACAGTTAGTGGCTTGAGGTTTCTTCTTGGTAATTTTTTCTTTTTTCTTTTGTTTTTGCTTGAGCCAAATATGGCTGTATTTGTTTTGTTGATCTCTGGGTATTTCATCTGTGTTTTCAAGTTTGAGGTGCAGTGTGGTGTAGGTTTTCTCCTCTTAAAGCAATCTCATTCCATGTGCCTCTACTTGACAGTTCTAGGTAAGCTGATGAATTGATGGTCTTGCTACAGCTTTATTTTTAATTGTGGTCAGGAAGTGTGTTTGCTAAATCTTCTGGGATGAAAGCTGAGCACATTTACTTCCTAACATAATCTAAGATCTCAGCGTCTGCAAACTTTTCCCAGCCCATAAAGACTTCACCCTGCTCGGCTTTTCACCTGTCCACCTTTCCCTTCTCATGTTCATAGGGATGCATTTTGATCAATATTTAAGTAAGCTAAGACTTCTTACATTTTTGTTTTGGATGTACTCAATTAAGTTGCTGTGTTGAGTGTTTTGCCTTCGTGCATGTATGTGGACTACCCGCACGCCTGGTGCCTCAGGGATCAGAAGAGGATATTATTTTCCCTGGAACTGGAGTTATGAATGATTGTGAACCACATTTCAGTACTGAGAATAGAACCCTGGTCCTCTGTAAGAGCAACAAGTGCTCCTAACTTCTGAACTGTCTCTCTAGCCCCTAGAGTAAAACTTTGAACCTTTATTCTGCTCACGCTGGGCTCTGGCATGGCTTTGTTGAACCCACCTCTGTTTACACATTGCACGTTAGGGCCTGATTCTTTCTGAACCTAGTTCATGTGCTCAAGGGCTCCCTGTGTGCGACTCCTGTTCATATACTTGGGACTTTACGCTTGCAAAAGTATTCATTGCACTTATTTTTATTTTTTAAGTTTCCTGTGTTTTATTTTGTCCTGTTTTGTCATATTTCATTATTAAATCTTCTACCTAAAATGTACACAATGTCATTTAAAAATTTGTAAAAGATTTTTGTCCAATTATATTTTTAAGATTTCAGTCTTTATTAATTGATTGAGGACAGAGTCAGAATTTGAGATTGTGCACTGGGGATTATGTTCCAAGATCATAGCCCCGGCCCCTGCGTAAAGTGCCCTTCCCCCTTCTCAATCTCTCTTTCACATTTTCAGAAAAGAATCTCTGTCCTTTTGTGATATATCTGAGCGAATGCCATAGGATTGGGTTTCAATTCTCTAATCCTCTTTGGAATTAAGATATTTGGAATTTGGATTTGTGGGCACAACTGGTATAGCAAGGCCATCTCCCCCCTCCCCGCTCCCCTTCCCTCCCTCCCTGTCTCCCTCCCTCCTTCCCCCCTCCCTCTTCCCACATAACCCCACACCATGTACACTGTTTCTTTTGGTTTCTAGAAATCATTGTGTCTCTATCTGCCCCTGAAACCCCACCCCCGAGCTCTGTTTCACAAAGCCCAAAGCTTGTTCCAAAAAATGATCCCAGGACTGAGAGATAGTCTAGCTGCAGTAGCAATATCTCCTTTCTCAAGGGAGGCGACAGCAGTGTTCTCAAGCATCCCTCCACAAGGGTGATGTAACTCATCTGTAGATACAAGTCATAGCCCAGTCGCCATCACCCAGATTCATATACCTCGATCACTTGCTTACTTCTTATTCATTTAGGAACGTGTGGCAGAAGGACCCTCCAGCGCTTGGCCATGTGGTACTTGCCATCACATTTTCTTCTGGCCCTTTATCAGGATCTCACCATGACTCCATTTTTCTTTTCTTGCCTTGTCTTCAAGGGAGTCAAAATCTGCCGAGAGGGTAAGACAATGACAGGACAACTGAGGAAACTCGAATGTAGAGACAGGACATTGCAGATGCCACCAAGGCGTCACACAGAGACATTGCTCCTACTGTGGGTGGTGGTGAATACTGGAGCACTCCTTGCTCTGCACCCCACTCACTCACCCACCCCTGCTCACCACTTTATGCCACCTTTCAAAGCTGCCAATTCTCTCATAGGTCTCTCAACCTCAGGGATGAAGGAATGGTCCTGAACTCTTTCCCTGCCTCACCATCTAATCAAGATCTGCCATTGCCTCTTCTATTTTTGGAGTCTGTCTTCTTTATGTCAGGTCTAATGGATGTCTTGTGTTCACAATATTTTTACCTCCGCATGGTCCTTTCATGTCAATTCCAGGTTTAATGCTTGGGTAAGATTTAAAACCCACTTTTAAAATAAAAATGAACTTTCCATTAAACAACAAATTGCCACTGAAGCTCATTATCGTTCACACAGAAACAAGTTAACCGTTCATGGCAGACATTACTGCATCTGTTCTCAGCTCAGTAAAACAAGGGCAATAACAATGCATCAGGATTATGCTATGTTTAGGAGAGTAAATACATAGAATGAAGTCTAACTGACTGGCTACTTAGAAAAGTGATAGGTGACTACTTCTCATGCTTCTGGGATCAATAATTTGAGGGAGGAGGGGATTATCTAGCTCACAGCTTGAGGAAATACACTTTGTCCTGCTGGGGAAGCAAGGCGTACATAGCTCTGTGGAAGAGCATCATATTGGGAAAGCAAAGGGGACTACAGCTCTGTGTGGAAAGAGGATGTAGCAGCTGCTTGCTTACCTCAGTGGAGCAGGAAGCAGAGGGCAGAAAGAAGGAACAGGACATGAACATCAATGACCCATTCTTCCAGTTAGGTCTCACCTCTTAGAAGTTCTAGAACCTTCCAAAACAGTGCCATCAGTAGGGGACCAAGTGTTCAAGCAACCTAAGCTAGTGGGGAGCATTTCATAGTCAAATCATAACAAAAAGATAATAATAGTAACAAAAAGAAAAGCTATTTTTATTTCATATCAATTTGCCCCTCAGGAATATTCCAGACCAAAACTTTGTGTATTGCACGTGGGTGGGCTTTGAAGTCTTTAGGACAGAGTAAGCACATTCTTTTCATCCTCTCCATAGCTAGGTTCTGGTTCCTTCACAGAACTGATTAGTTTCGAGACCTTAAGGCCATCCCAACTAAAATGTTTGCTAGAATGCCAGATTCTAGAAAGAAGTCACCAGGCCTGCTGTGGGATCATGGCCATGCCTCCTAGAAGCAGCCTTTGTTGTGTGGGAGTGTGCGTTTGCATGTGCTTGTGCATGGTGCTGTGTGTAGGTGAGTGTGCGTTAGCATGTGATTGTGCATGGTGCTGTGTCTAGGTGAGTGCGTTAGCATGTGCTTGTGCATGGTGTGGGGGGGAGTGTGCGTTTGCATGTGCTTGTGCGTGGTGCTGTGGGGGAGAGTGTGCGTTTGCATGTGCTTGTGCGTGGTGTGGGGGGGGAGTGTGCATTTGCATGTGCTTGTGCATGGTGTTGTGTGTGTGGGGGGTGTGCGTTAGCATGTGCTTGTGCATGGTGTGGGGGGGGTGTGTGCATTTGCATGTGCTTGTGCATGATTCTCTGTAAATTGCCGATGGGAAAGGAGACACAGACATGCTTGCACTGGCTTCCATCTTATTCCACAGGACACTAAGATGTAATACTCCTAAGAGGTTTTAGACTTTGCCTTTGTCTGTGGGTATACAGTGCCAAGAACTAGAGAGCAAAGACTACCCATTAGGGAAAAAGCCAGTTTGAGAGTCCTTTGACTCAGTAAACCTAGCATGGGGGATTACAGCATAGAACTAAAGGTGACATTAAATACTTCAGAGTTTGAGTAAATTATTCACCCAAAGGATGAAATATAGAGCCTGGAACTACTGTTTCCTCATAGGCCTGTGAGAGATGATCACTTGGAAGCACTCAGCTTTGTATTTTATCTGAAGAGCAAGCACATGCATTCCTGAAGCCTGCATGGATGATGCCCATGGTCTGAGCTGCAGCCTGAAGCCTGCATGGAGGATGTCCATGGTCTGGGCTACAGTCTGAAGCCTGCATGGTGCTTGTACAGGATGAAGATTAAAACTCAGTAGATGTCTACATGTGGGCCATTGCGGACTACACGGTTAGATTACAGTTCTGCGAGCAAGCCCAGGCTTCCCTCTAATCTTCATCTCGGGTGAGTTCTGCAGTGTGTGAGCGTCATTGCAAAAGGACCTAGTGACAGAAACGTCTGGTTTTCTCTGCCCTGTCTTTAATGTAAGATGTTAAATTAGATAGGCATGAAAAGATTATTTGTGAAATATGACTTTTAGGTCATGTAGGCTCTTAGAAGAGGATCAGAAAAGATGACGTCATGGAACAGAAGTTTCCATCAAGAGACTATGGCTCTCATGCCCTCCAGACAAGTGCAAATTCATTCTCTCAATGTGCGAGTCCTGTGAAGAAACTGTTGCTTGCTTCATATGAAGGACAAAGAACCATGCTAAAACAATTTCCCGAACAATGACCCAGAAGCATCTTCTCATTCTTCTTTTCAGACACTTGGGTGTGCCAGTTTTATTGTCTTCCTACCCCTTGTCACTCATGGGGTTCAACCCAGATACGTTCTACCTTCCTGTGTCAAGTGTGCCTAAAAGACTTCTAATGAACTAGGAAATGCAATGTGTTCATTACATATGAACACCTTTTCTAAAGGTATGACGGAGTATTGCACCCGGGAACAATGGACTTGACATGACACATTGTAAACATTGTGCTTTAGATTTTCTGTTGTACCCAAATCTGCAGATTTTTCAAGACACGGGATCATACTGGGAAATCAGAACGTCAGTGCCCAGTGTCATTTCCTTCCTTTCGTAGACACAGAAGGCAGATGTCAGGATTAGATTTGACAGTTTGAGCTTTGAATTCCAAAGAGAAAAGCCAAAGGATTGGCAAGAAGCTACTGAGGTGGAAAGAGAAATGGAGCTGAGGCAAGATGGGAAAAGGCAGAGCCTGTGTAGGATGAACTGGACCAGTTCCAGTGACTACTGTCAGGGCCTGGGGCCAGGGAAGTCTGGCTGCGTCCATCTCCTGTATCAGGACTCCTATTGATTTAGAAAGATGGGGGCTACCAGTGTGATGTTTGGGGAGCTTTTCTGTTTTAAGAACATCCAGGGCTACCTAATCAAGAGTACAAGCTCTGAGACCTCAACTTAGAGAGAAGACTACACCAAGGACAGAGTGAAAGTCAGACATCCTATGACACAGCGCCATTTGACTCTTACTTGACATGCAGACAGATCTTGGTAAAACATTTATGCAGGTGTTTATTAGTGTGCACACCCGTGTATGTATATACACATGTACATATACATGTGCATAGAACAGAGAAGGAGGAAGATGACTCAGTGGATCTTGAGACAGACATTTTCTAGATCTAAACCATGTTTAAAGTTAGACTACATTAATCCTCAAAACTTACAAAAATGTATAAGAATGGTGCGCTAGGTCCTTATTAAAATTTATTTTCAATTTCAAGAAAAAAATAATTGTATTGTTTAAAAGCTTTTAATCCATTATAAACATATCCAAGCACCGTGTGTGTATTGTCTGTTGCTGTCAACAATTTTATAATAGGTTTGTCTGGATTTGTCTCATAGAAAAAAAATAAACACAAAGCAAGAGCTTATACACAGCTTAACTGAACATGGCTTCTCCATGCTCAGCAGTTCGAAACACGCTCATTTCAGTCTAGCACTCGACACTTCACAAGGACATGCATCTACCTATTTATAAGGATTTGGTCTGGAGATCTCCAGCTGGGCTGCAATTGGAGTCCTTCTGACTCAGCCTCAGCCTCCTGAGTGTTGGACTATATACCAGAGTGACTTTTTTTTTCAAATATACAAGTACAGGGGTAGATTTAATAATCAGATATGAAATATGCAAAAGCCTTAGGAAATGAAAAGGAGTTCATTGGAAAAGATTTCACTATACCCTCAAGTTTCTGCCTCTCTTTAATATGTTTCCACTTACATGACAGGAGTATTCTTAATTATAAACAACTGCATCCATTAAGTTGATTAGCTAAGTTAAATATAAAGTCATTTTATCTCACCTACATACTTATAACTCTGAATGTTATATGGCCCACTCAAAATTCAGCCAATCACATCACCAAAGCCAAGTACAACATCCCTAAAGAGACCAACCACCATCAACGAATAAATGAATGAGGATGACACACACCACTTCCTGTTGGTCCTCTGAAATCTATATACTTGACATTTCTAGATCTAACTGCATATCAAAAATATCTTAAAATAAGAGAGCTACCTCTGAACAAATATGTGTAGATCGCCTTCTCGTCATTGCTCCTGAGATAATACAATGACTATACAACAGCATTGTATGAGTAATGTGGTATGACTTTCTTGAGAGACAAATGTCTGGTCCCTCTAGACAAAGCACAGATCACAAGCTGAAGAAACTCTTTCACCCAAAGAAATGATGTTAACAAACCTAGCATAGTAAGCCAGTGGGGTTCCTGGGTTTACATACAGGAGTCTGGATATCTCAACATACTATCAAAAAGCCCAAGCCAGCATGAGTGACCACTCATGAGAGCAGCATTTCTCAGACTCTCTACCCAACTTTCAGTCAGCTGCCTGGAGAAAGAGCCTTGTCTCCAGCAACTGTTGCTGCTTATGTAACCTTGAGGAAAGGTCCTGGGGATCTCACAGATTTCTGAGCTTCCTGGGGGAGCCTTGTAAGCCTCCCTCCATGGAAGAGTAAATATACAAGATATGCTGAGGTTATGTGCAAATACTGCATGGCTTTATAAAAGCAGCTGGAGCAACCGTAGTTTCAGTATTGGCGGGGGGTCAAGAATTTATCCTTCATACACAGCAGGGTTCAGTAAACCCCAGAGGTCATCCTACCCTGTGGCCTGAAGATAAGGTAGAGGTGTACAGAGAATAAGTTCCTGAATAAAATTGAAGAGCTGTTTATATATTTGTACATTATTTTATTTGTTTATGCAAGACTGCTTATAAATCTGAACCATCTATAGGAAATAAAAAAAGATAGCCCAGTTCACTTAAGACTTTAGTCTTAAGATCATAAGCAGTATTCTAAATAAAAATAAGAAATTGCCTAGTTGTTGGTGTTTAATTGCACCTCCATGTTAGAAAATTACATGTCCTGAATATTTGACATTATATTTTACATTAGTGCATTTTATTAATTGAAAAATAACATTAAATATAAAAAAGTTTTTTAAATCATTTCAAATTAATGATTCAAATGTAAAGACAAATTGAGTGAGTCTTTCTGTGACTACCATCTCTCTGACATTGTCTACTTAAGAAGGAAAAGAAATATTAATTTGGATGGTTCAGAATTGCTCCAGGCACTTAAACAAATGCTTCAGTTCACTATGCACACTTGTTTATCTTACATCTAAGACCACTCTGTTTAAATAGAGAATAGCCACAAACTGCTCCCTTTTATCTTATAATGCAGAAAATGGCACAGAAGGCCCTGCCTAAGGAATACATCAACGTGTAAGTGGCTAAAGGTCACTAAAGGTCACTGCCTTTGTGGCTGTAACAGAGAGGCAGAGAGAGTGGGAGGTGGGAGGTGACACTCTCCTGGACACTGGAGATTCTTCACCTAGTGTACTCTCAAGTTCATAACTGTTTCCTGGTGGAGATTGTCAAGGTTCTCCCTAGAGGGTATGAGCAAATCCATCTCATCAAGTTGTTGATGGAAAGTTAATTGCTCACCTCTTTCCATCTCTGTCTCTCAAGGATTCGACTTCTACAAACAAGACTCTCTGCAATAGCCATCTCAAAAAACAAAGAGAAAACATCCTTTCTGCATCTGAGTCTGGGAACCGCCACTCTGCACAGAGAACATGACCACTAATGGATGTAACCAGGCCCCATTCTGTACAGAGAGAGCATTTGCTACAAACAAGGAAATCGGGAAAGCTGTGGCCTTTACTTATCGTCAATGCATGAGTATTGGTTCAGCAGCTCAGAGACACCACAGTGATGAGAACTATTAACAGGAGTAAGTGAGCACGGGATGTGGGACCTCTCCTCCCTAGAAACTATCCTGTATATCGAAATCTACTCTAGATGTGTATTCAGATGCTTTCGCTGCTGACTGAATTCCTGCTACTGAGATATGGTATTTTTGGTAGGCTGGGATTAGCCTGAAGCTCTAATGTAACCCCACCAATTACAGGATACAGCTAAATTTAGGACAAAGCATCTTCTATATTTGATTTTATAAACCAGTGTGTTTCCCTCTGCTTATTTCTACGGAATTTTGAGGCAGCTAGGTAAAAATAAGTTGACAAAATAAATCCAACTGCAAAACACCATGAGTCATTAATATGAAATAATTAATGTCTAAACTAGAGGGTTGAACAATATAGTCTCCAGGGAACCCCCAGTGGAAATGGCTCATTCAAAATAATAGTTCATTTTATTCAGTAGTTGACAACAGAATGTGGAGCCACATTAAGGTATAGGGGACCATCTGGTGGGAAAAGAACATGGCTTACAGCAACTCAGAAACCAGCCATATCCTGTGTAGGACTCAGCATCCCACCTACTGAACAATTACAGGAATCAAAATGGAGAGTGGATTTCTGAGACTCTTGCCTATGATTCATTCCAAAATTATTTCCCTTGTGTGTTCCCAAGCATCCACAACATCATTGTGAGGAGCAAGGAGGAGACAGAACTCCTGGTAGGTACCATACTTCTTCATTCCCCTGACAGCCAGTGAAGTAAACTGTCTGCAGTTTTTTTCTTTTTCAAATAAGAGTGTTTTCTGTGTATTCTGACAGTGCTTATGTCTTTACACATATGCATGTGTGTGTTTGTGTGTTTGTGTCTCTGTATGTGTCTGTGCACATGTAATGAAGTTTCATCAGATCTATTGAGTTATCAATCTCATGGACCAATTAGGGGCTCTGAGGGCCCATGTTCTTGGCCTGAAGAACAGTTCATTGCTTACAGAGTTTCTTGTAGCTTCAGTGGGAACCAGACTTAGGCTAAATCTCCCATGTGCTTAGAAGCAAAGTAGCTTTGAAGATTTCTTAAGAAAGGCAATTTTTGACTTAGTTCAATACCTTGCCATGGATACCACCCTGAAATGGATCCTTGTCCCTTGTGAGGGATCTGGGGTAAGGTCTGTGATAAGGGCGGGCTCACGTCTGATCTCTCCTGTGTGGCTGGCTCCTGGGTAAGATTACAGCAGACTGCTGGGCTGTGGAAAGAGCTGCTTTGAAACCTCCAGCTGAAGGGCTACAGATCAGTGTGCAGCCCCAACTCAACTTCAGCACCTGCTTCCAGGGAGTGAACCCGGAGTCTGGTCTCCACACACAGTCATTGTCAGGGCACCAGTTTGTCATCATGTCTTCGAAAGCTGAAACATCCCATCTGGTTTACAGACTAAAGATGGAACTTGTACAAAAAGGCTGCTGGGTAGCAGCAGCCATATTGGCTTCACGGTTCTTCAAGTCACAAGCCGCTGCCTCGTATCTCTACACCGAGGCAAATGCTTCGGTGGAGTAGCTCTTTGCCACTCTGCTATTCAAAGGAATGTTTGAGCTTACTCATTTCTGTATACTTACCACAAATGACAGTCCAGACACACTTTGTCTAAACCAGAAGTGGGTCTACCTCTGCAAAGCAGAGTCCTTAAGTGATAGACTACTGGGTCCTAGCCCACTATGGCCCAACACAATCTTGGAAAGACAAAGATACCAAAGGGCTTTAATAGGGAAAAGAGAAAACAGACCACCCCCACCCACCTAACTGAAGTGGCTCCTTGACCAAACCTCAGTTTCTGTCACTGCAAGAGCAAAGCAGAGTCAGCCCTGTCTGACCTGCACTGAGGCCCTGGCCCTTTTCTTTCCTTCTCTTCACCCTGAGTCTTCAGTGACAGAAAGGTAAATGGTTCTCTAGGCTTGGGCTCTCATTCATTGTGGGGATTCCAAAATGTATGGCTGAGCCTTGAGAAAGAACAGACCTGGCATGGCATGAGTTATCAAACGCCAGACATTGGCGTGAGAGAGCTCTGCTTCACCTCTGCTGGTGAACCTGTGGTGACCCCAGGCTGCACTCTGGGTGCCCAGTCTTGTCAACTCCCTCAAGAGGAATAAGCTATGATAGAGTCACTAAGACAGTGCTACACTGCCCAGTGATCCTTGGCCCCTTCTTTAATGTTCCAGAAACTCATTTTGTTTGAAGCTACTGTCAGATGGATTGGCCTCTTATTTGGAGTGGCTATTAACACATACCAAGGAAAGCCAGCTCCTAATACATGCTTCTGATTCAGCACCATTCAGTTCAAGGATGGGAAAGAACAAGAAAGAGGGAGAGGAAGGCATGAGATAAAGATGGGGGAGGGGGAAACTAGAGAGAGAATTCCTAAAAAGACTTAAAAGATTAAGCACTCAAGGTTTCAGGAATCAGTATGCTTCACATTTTAGTAAGATTTGTTAATAATGGTATCCAACAGACAGTTTCACGTGGTTTAGAAGCTGAAGCAGGGAAGATGACATCAAATATCCTTCTCCCTATGAAGCGTCTGCTTTCAGAATGGAGACCTCAGTAGGAAGTGGATCTCAGAGACTTGGCAAGATCAAAGGAGATGAGCTGATACCCAAGTCTGTGTGAGTGTCCAACACTTAACACAGCTCATCTTCACAACATGGAGAAGTCTCCTGTGGAGCTTGATAAAATGATGAGACAGCTAGAGAAATCAGCTTTACACCCTCTAATACAAAGCATGGCCTCTCTTTCTTCGCTATAGCATCCACTCTCAAGCTGTCCTCTATCAGATCAACAGATATCTGTGTTGTGGCGAACACAAAAATACCACTTACATACAGCAGCTACAGTTCCAAACATCTTTAACATAACCAAAGACAAAATAGCGTTTTCAAGCATCCCATTTCCTTTTGATTTAAGCTCCATCAGTCTTCATTTCTAACACTAACCTAATTTACCACTGAGAAAACCTCGATGCCTTCCAGTTACCCATACAAATGGCACCTGGGCTACCTGGAAGTGTAACTGCCTGAAAACTAGGTCATTGTTCTAGTAGGTGCTTATATAAGAGTGGCAGAAACTCAACTGGACCCAGCTTAACGCAAGGAGTACTGGCTTCATCAGCTACAAGGGGCACACTGACCTTGCGCTGCTGGGATCCAGGAGGGCAGAGGATTCCTCAGCCATTTGGTCTCCCTGGCACTGTAGGCTCTGCTATGAGGTTTATGGACTTTGTGAGTGAGCAGAACTTCTTCTAGAGTAGAGTTGCCCACTGCAGGTAAGCAATCATTTGGAGGGATAAGAGATCATCCTTTTAGACTTAATTTTACTTTTAGTCTGATTTTTAATTAACATAATAACTGCACAGACTTAACAATGAACAAAGCAATTTTCATTTGAATTTATAATTCAGGGCAATTAGCATATTCCTCACTCCAGTGTCAACTCCTTGTTGATAGTGGGAAAACTGAAAATCCTCTTTTCTAGCTATTTTGAGATATATTGAGTTCTTATACTTAGCTTCAGTCACCCCATTGCACACTATACCAGAATGTATTTCTTCTTCCTCTAACAGCACCTTCCTATGTATACGGAGGGGTCAAAACTGTAATGAGGAGAGTAACCACTGCTGGAGACCAAGGAGTAAGGAGCTGGGTGGGTAGCAAATACAGTAATGGTCTTTTCTAGGACACTCTGGGGGAAAGGTTTAGACAGGTTGTTTAAGTCTTGTCCCGTGCTCTTTGATTTGGTCACTGCAACCAGACTGTAACAAGGCTGTGGTAAGCCAAACTGAAATCACACAGCTCCTTCTATGCCTAAAAAGGTTCAAGTTCACACACCATCTTCCAGCACTGAACTTTACACTGGGTGATGTGGTCTCTATGGAGACAACTTCCAGAACAAAGCACACACAGGGAGCAGAGCGCATCCACCTCACCTGCCCTGGTGGGGTTAATTACTGAAAAGTTCAACTGTACTTCCTTGATAACCACTTTGCCTATTTCTTAGAGGTGTCCAGCATGAACATTGCTCTCTCAGAGTCACAGTGTACAGGGGCAAGTGCATCCAACGACAGACAGATTTCTCTCCATGATAGTCTCTTTTTGTTTTTGCCTGATATATTTTAGAGTTATTTTTCTGTCACTTTCAGTGAACCTGAGCTGATGTACTCTCCCAGCTCCAGCGGCATTAGCTCTTTCAGGCTTTTCTAAAAGAACCTCTGATTCTTTCAACAATGATGGTGCCACGGTCAATAGAAAGTAGTATGCATTTTGAACCATCAGTCCTAGGCTCAAGGCCAATCTTCACCAGTACAAGCCTGTGAATTCTTACACATCACCTCATCTTAGAAAACCCAAATGCTAGTAGAATGATGTACCCTCCTCTGTGGGTTGTTGAGAGACCCTAGGCATTGTACATCTGCCAACTGAAAAAAAAAATTACATGTGTGTTTCAATTTTTATTCTACTTGCAACTAATTTTACCTACTTAACTTTGATCATGGTCTACTTTTGCTCTTTTGACCAAATCAGACATTATTTAAAATAAGTAGTTGTGTGTTATGTTCCTAAAATAGTTTAACAGCCTACCAGGCGTCCAGAAAGCATTTGGTCCATGCTTGGCTCTGAAACACAACATAAAGATAAATAGTTGCAGTCAGAAGCACATAAATGTAATGGTAACCCGCTACAAGCTCAAGTGAAAAGCAGACAGAGTCATCACACTGGGATGGACTATGTCCATTCTCCTATGATTGGCTGAAAAGGGTGTTTAATTCACTCCTTTCTGGAGAAGGGAGAGAAAAAAAAGAGTAGAAAAAGAAATGACTCAGTATGACTTTACGAAGCTGGGCAGAATTTGGGAGGGGGCTATAGTGCATTTTGAGTATGATGTACAGACTGTACTCACCCCCCCCCCCATTTGTCCATTGGCTGAGAGAAGGTCTCTGAAGCAGAAAGAAGAGATGTGCAAGGTGAGGAGAGAGTGATGGAGAGTTAGGCTGGCAGGAGCAAATGTGTACAAGAAACGTTAAGGAGATTCAAAAACATCTTTCTGACTAATGAATGCCCTGGCCCAGTTGTCTTTGAACTTGAACAGCTTTGCTGTTCTGTGGAATTCTTAATGTTTTTATGATAGATTTCTACATTTCCTATAGATATCTTAAGAAGAAAATGGCCTTGATTGCCTAATGGTGCCGTGCCCAACACATGAAACCAACAGAAGTCTCATCACTGCCCATCTCAAGAGATAAGGAAAGCATTAGATTAGCAGAGGAAGATATGCTGAAGAAAGGGACAATTCTGTTCTGCTTGAGGGTAGAGACATCTTACAGGAGACCACACACACATGGTCCCATGCACTAGAAAGTGGCTGTCTTCAATAACAGGTTGTACTGACTGAATTCAAGTTCCCAACTGTGCTCTCGGAAACCCAGTGCTACAACACAACTGCTGTGTCACCATCTTAAGGCCGTACCTTCTCTCTGGACCCATTTTCCTTCTTGGTTAAAAAAAAATGGAGATAACTTGAATCTATCCCTTGGAGCTGTGGTGACTGAGAGCTGAAAATAACATGGTGTACTGACACCTGACATTATTTGATGACTATGATTATTTCATTGCTGTGCTATGGGTTTCTACAGAATTTGGGTTAACACAGGGCTGATGTGTAGCTCACTCGGTAGAGTGTTTGTTTAGCATGAACAAGACTCCTAATTTGAGCTTTAGTAACCAAAAGACAAAGATCATTAAGGAATCGGCTGACAATAGGAAAAGGGAAAACCAACAATCAGACATAAGGTCAACTGTCTTTTCTCCATAAAAAGAGAAGCATAGAGTTTAATAGCAATGGTAATCCATTCAGAATATTCCTATAGGGTCACCTTGATCTGAACTTCCTACTCTCGGTCCCTAGCTCTGAAATGGCCCTGATCTTGCATTGGAGCCCATTTTTTTCACCTGCGCCATGTCCTTGAGCTCAATACCATAGGCTGTCATCAAATGCCTGCTACCTCCTTTCCCTGTAACCTGGCTGTTGGAATTAGAAAAGTCAGGTGGGTGCTGTACCATCAGTGATCACTAAGAAAAATTACAATTCTTTTTTTCTGGACTTAAGTATGCAGTAAATACAAATCCATATACATCAGAAAGATACTCATCAAAATAAAATAAAACAAAGTAAGTTGTGTGTTTATATTCATTTATGACCCCTAATTTCAGCTAATGGAAGTCTCTGTTGTATAAACAGTGCGAGCATTGACCTTATTGTTGTATCTCTATATCAACCTATTCATCTTCAAATCTGTCTTTTTTTCTTTGAGATGGGAATTTCATGAAGATGAGGATTCCCTCAAACTCACATCTAGCCCAGGTTACCTTTGCATCCCTTCACTTTTACATCTGCCTCCCGAGTACTGGGTTTACATGGCTACATGACCATGCCTGGCTTTCTATTTGCCAATTTTGATGTTCTCTATATGTAGTGAGACTTTTCCCCAGAAAAATGTGACAGAAACTTCTATCCTTCCCAGATAAAGAACCAGTAACAGACCAAAATAACAATCTAATGAAGTGCAGCTTGGCAAGCCAGTGAATATGCTGAGGTTGTACACAGGAGTTCCTGAAGTAGCAACCACCAAAGACACCTACATCACTGAAAAGCCCAGCTCCTTCTGGATGACGGCTGACATTCACAGAAACTGTATCCTGAGGCTCTCTGCACAAAGGTCAGGCAGGTCCACTGGTCAGTGGGTTGGAGAGTCTCCTCCTCAGAAGTCCTTCCTGCTTATATAATATTGGAGAGAAAGTGCTTTGTAAATCTGCTAAGTTTCAGGGATGTCCTGTGAGGAGTCTAAGGAGCCTTCCTCTGGTATGAAATATTTCAACTCAGAAGTTACTACACCTCACCAGAGGCCACACCCAACTCCATCTTTAAGCACTGGATGCATGTTTGGTGTGTGTACCAGGACCACCCTCTCCTCATCTAACTGAGATCTTTTTTCAATCCTTACAGAGTGTTAAGGGAGAGAACAGAGACCAGGAGACCCCGTTAAACCATTACACGACCCTAATCATTAGCATTTTCCAGGAAGACTTAGGTGTGGCAGAATACAGAAACCTGGATTAAAATGAAAATAGGTTTTGCTTCATTACAGGACTGCTTCCATCATTCGCATGGGAAGTGAGGTCTTCACTGGAAGATCTGAATCACAAAGGGTGCCCTCTAAATAGAAGGGCTTTAAAAGTTCTAATTTGATGTATTAGCTGAAAGATGCTAAAAATAAAATCAAAACTGGGCTCCTTCAGGGGAAATATTAACATATCCTGCAGCCAGCAAAAGTATTCTACAAAATGCCATGCCAAATAGTATTAAGTTATATTTTATTTTATATTTTGTATACGGATATTTTGCCTGCATATATGTCTGACCACCACATGCATGCGTGATTCCAAAGGATGCCAGAAGAAGGCATCGGATCCCCTAGAACTGGAGTTACAGACAGCTGAGAGCTACCATGTGGGTGTTAGGACCTCTAGAAAGGCAGCCAGTGATCTTAGCCACTGAGGCACCTTTCCAGACCTTTAAATTTTATTTTTGAAAATATTTTTCCTTCTAAGTAAGCAGTTAGTGTGATCTAATTTTTTTAAAAAAGCTTTTCCCCATCAAATGTGCTTTCAGCTTCCTTTTGAATATCAATGCTTAGAAGTGACAACGTAGCAGCCTGGCTCTAATCTTTCCAACTTCATTTTCAACACAAGGTAGTAATCCATAAAGAAATAGGCACAGGTTGTAGTTTGAGAAGGAACGGTGACATTTTAACTGTGGTTTCTTCTATTCCACCCACTTAGGTTTGCTTCTTTTTAACCTGGCTCCATGTAATACAGAGCTTGCATTGTCATATATTCATTCTTTTACTGTACAGGACTATTCAGTGATAAAAAGAGAAAAATTAACCTTCCTCCTTTCCAGACCTCTCTCCACCACCACAGAATCTCATTGCAAAGTTACCGTTGAGGCAAAGAATGGACTTGGTGGCAAAGTACCCTCTGGCCTACCATTTGTGTGGCTCTGGGCTCATTCTCATCATTGAAAAATGCAAAATAAGATGAAAGTATTGAACAAATCACAATATCAAAAGCCTCAAAAGACCCACTACCTACACAACAGAGCAAATGATTCTAATTTCTTTACAGTTCTATCTATAAAGGTCCTACCTTCTTGACAGTTATGGTATGATCATGTGCTTTGCCAGCTCTTGGGCTTTATGGGAAGCTACAGACAGCAAGTAGCCTGTATGCTAGCTCCTGGTTCACCTAGGAGTTGCACCAGGCAGGAGGAGTGGCTTTCCCAAAAAACAGATTTCTTTATCTTTATTAGGAAACCACCTCTCAACACCAACCCCATGGTTGCTAAAGCCTCAACCTATATCCATGGGTGACATATTCCCCACTAAATATCCCCATGAGGTTTTAAGGGTATTAACAGTCTTGCAGAGCAAATAAGGACATGTGAGATGCCAATAACATAATCATTGATCATGCTGACAAGAGATTAGCACGCATCATGCTTTAACTCCGTTGATGGATTTTCGTTATTAATCAAGTTCTTTCTATTTTAACTGTGTTTACCCCATTTTAAACAATGTTAGCAGATAGATAGATACCCCCTCTCAACGTGCTAGGATGCTGATTTATTCCTGAAAGTCCACAGAATGGCAAATTCTCAAACTAATGGATTTGTAGCCCTTCAGTGTGTGTTCTCCCAGGTTTCCCACTAGAGCGGATAAACCTTTCTGACTTGAAACTTGCCCCACCTACAGCAAGCTGACCACCTGCAGGCCTGACAATTTTTCAATACCTACAGTCTTTCACATCATTTCTGAGCACCAGTAGCCATATTGTAAACTACGTTCTGTGCTTAAGGTCTCACTGTTGTTGCTTTATTAATTTTTAATTTTTAAAACATATTTGTAACCGGTATGTAAAAGCATAAAATTTACATATATTTACGTATATTTATACTACATTTCTCTCATGAAAACCTTGTATAATGGTTATCAGGGTAAATACATTTAATTCTTAAAACGTGTATTTATAGTAAAAATCATTCAAAAATCCTTTTCTCTGGTCTTTAGATATACACAGCACATGCCAAGACTCTGCTGCTCAATAGCATGCTCTATCTTCTCTCTCTTAACTGTGGCTTGGTTCCCACTGATCAGTCTTTCCCTATCTCTGTGTTACACAGCTTGATGATACTTACCTGCCCTTGAACTGATTGCTACTATATCCATGTATAGCTAACCAACTACTGAGAGGTTCCGGGGAGGATGAATCAGAATTATCATCTTCCTCAACTGGAATGATTGCATCAACAACAGGATTGTGATCTTGGGGTTATTTTGTTGTTGTTGTTCTTCCTAAATTTTATTTATGAGTTCATGCAAATTAGTCCAGATCAACGTGTCCTAAGTCTCCTCCTCTTCATCTTGGTTAATATGAAAGTAATTGACTCCCTTTACTGTTAGTGAGGATGAATATAAATCATAGACAATTCTTCAAATATTTTCAGTGAGATATTTTAAATCCCTTCTGAGGAGAGTTCCCTCAGAAGTTACTCCCCTCTCAGTCTTTTTCTTTTTCAGGGTTGCAGCTCCTCCCCCAGGACTTCCTGCTGGGTCCTTCATTTTCTTTGTCTCCTGCAGGAACTGCTCCTGAGTGCCACAGTGACAACAGGGGCAAAAAGGCTGGGGTATATTGCACAGCATGGCCTGCATTGGCACAGGCCTCTTAGAAAGTCTAAATTCAGGCTGGGAGTCTCTTCATCTGACAATCACACAGAATATCCCAAGTTGGAGTCTTCAGGAGTGCATAAGTAACCCGCAAACGTATTGATGCATCTTTTAAGTATAGTCCTGCTTTGTCAACTTTACGAAGAATCTTTAGACACTACCACACAGTGTATGTGACACCTGGAGACTGTCAACCATCCCTTCCTTGCCATAGGGTCACTGCAGTATCACTGTGACCAGTTCAAAAGGAGAAGATAACAAGCCATGCCAAAGAACATTCAGATCTGAAGTTTACACACGGGGAGCATGTAGCACAGTAACTGTCCTCAGGAAGGATAGCTGGCTAAGTGTAGATTGGCAGTTTTAAAGTCAATCTTATAATGCATGCAGCACACCACACTGTCAGGAAGACTAATTAACAGAGTGATTGCTCTGAGAGTCTGAGTGATCTGGGAACTCTCTGAGGACAAGGGAGGCATGCTCATATCACCGAGAACAAATGGCTGTAAGTTGTATCAGTTGAGAGAAGGAGCCAGCCAGCCCAGGGCTCCAGGCATCTTTTTCCAGAGAAGAGAACCAAAGCAACATTCAGGAACAGAGAACAAGCTTTCCCATTTAACGGACCATTAGTCAAAACTCAGCTCAGGACTCTAACACACACACACACACACACACCCCACAGACGCTTAGCTGAGCTACTCTTGCTAGAGGGACATTTTTATGCAGACGCTGAGTTCAAGACCAGCTGGTGTTCTCTAGCGTTTATTGGGTGGGAACTAGAACACAGGCTGGAGAGCACATGGAGGGAGCATTTGGGAGCCCACAGACTTTTATCAAAGACCAGCAGTTGAGCCACTTCCTGAGCGGGCCTCAGAGACACGTGGAATGGAATTTATGTGAAAATTCTGGTGCCTTTCCCAGATGTTTTCCATGTCTAGACAGTGAGTGAACAGAGAATATCTTTACTCTTACTTAATGTAGCAAAAATCTCCCCCTTTTAACATGCCTGCCAAGACTTCCACAGCGTGTGGAGTGACCTAGAGGCAATAGTCAAAGGATGACTCAAGAGGAGCAAACTAGCGCCTGCCTCAGTCTTGTGTTTTGCTTTCTCAAATGAAGAAGCTTGAATGGTTCTTTTGGAACCAAGAGAACGCGCGCACCCGCACATACACACACACACACACACACACACACACACACACACACACACACACACGAGGTTGGGGGTGGGGTCCTGGTTCTGTGGCTTGACTGTTCCCTTCTTTGTTTTGACCCCTGCACCTCCCCACTTTCTTTGTATTTCCCTATGAAGAGAAGTCTGCCTCAGTCCACCCAGGTGCCCTGGCTCTCAGTTCCTGTCCAGCTGAAAGCCGGGGTAGGAAAAGGTTTGAAGCTGTGACTTACAAAAGCCTGAATGGAACCAGCGGAATGAGTGATGTAACCAATTAATCTATTGATTTGTTTACCAGCAGAGTGAGTGATGTAACCAATTAATCTGTTGATTTGCTTATTCTTTTTTCAATTTAAGTTTATTTTAGTTGACATGGTAAACATGTATTGCACATGCTGGGGGCTCCGAGGTTAAGAGCTCTTGTTCATTTTGCAGAGGACCCAGATATGGTTCTCAGCACTCACATGTGAGCTCATAACCTCCATTTCCAGGGATCCAACACCCTCTTCTCTGCAGGTACCAGGCACACATGTGGTACACATATATGCATGCAGGCACACTCACACACATAAAATAGAAATACCACTCACACACATAAAATAGAAATACCCAAATCTCAAAAAATACCTATGCAAATGAACAAGGCGACTTGTCCATCTATATATGCGTTATGGAATTGTGTTGAACAGTTCTTGTTCCTCCCCGGACATTATTTCTTCCTGGTATAGCCTTTGACATGTTTTCATGGAGGATTCTGAAATGTACAGTTTGTGGCTTCAAGGGATAGTCCCGCTACTATAAAGAGCAGAGTGCAGCCCAAGCTGACGGGGACACTGAGTAAGAGAAATTTTATTTCTGAGAACTGAAGAGTTGAAACAATTTAAAGGAAAAGGCCATGGAATGAGACCGTATCACTGATGTTTCCTTTTCTTATTTGTAGTAATGTGTGCATGTGTATTCACGTTTATGTGCACTGAAACACACACACACACACATGCATGCACACTCTCACATGCACATACACATGCACACACTCTCTTACAAACGAACGCTCTCATTCTCACACATCCTCACGTGCATTTGTGCACACACATACATACACATACACACATGCACATGCACACACACATATATGCACACTCCCACTTGCACACACACGGGCACTTACACAGACAGAGAGAGAAGGAGAGAGAGAGAGAGAGAGAGAGAGAGAGAGAGAGAGAGAGAGAGAACAGTATGGGGCAAGGGGAGGTATTCATGTTGCAGGCAGAGCTTACCATCAGTGTCTTCCCTATCACTCTCCCCACTCTCCACTGTACTGTTTAAGATAGTCTCCAGACTCCAAGGTGCTCTTGGCTCT
Organism: Rhynchomys soricoides; assembly: GCA_019843965.1. Classification (NCBI taxonomy): domain Eukaryota; kingdom Metazoa; phylum Chordata; class Mammalia; order Rodentia; family Muridae; genus Rhynchomys; species Rhynchomys soricoides. The sequence goes on from JADRCH010000013.1 coordinate 1,942,525, forward strand.
GCATCCCCAGCTCTGACACAGCAGGTTCATGCTATGAACCTTGGGTGTTCTGTGGGTGCTTGGAACCAAACTTAGGTAGATCTTCATGTGTGTCCAGCAAGCATGTTACAGACTGAGCTATCTCCCCAGGATCAGCTGTTGCTTTTTGTGATGATGTAGCTATGAATTCTGATAAGACTTCTGTTTAGAAGTCCCCTCTAGGGTTTATAAAGAAACTGCTTTCTCAGAGTTTTGCTTGCAGAAACATCAGCACATGTGATGTTTCCACAAGGTCTTCACTTCTTCCACACGTTCCCTTCATACAGAGAGCTGACAGCTACAGAATACTTAAAAGTATCCGCACTGGACACAGACAAACTAATTAACTTCAGACACTTTCAATGTGGTTATATGGTAGGGTCTCCAAGGTGCAATGGGGCATGATTGCAAGATTCAAAGTCAGAACCTTTGGACATGTTTGTATCAGCTGATAATGGGCATATAGCTAATGACTTAGTGGTGGTCATGTAAGTCACCTGAGCTGCATGTTTGTTGGTTTTTATTTAAATTTGATCTTGTTGCAAAAGAGGACCTCATAAACAAACAGACACAAAGAAAAATATATCAAAACAGTATAATAATTCTAGTCTTAGGCACACTGCCTTTTCCAGAGCTATACCTCATAGAAAATCTGCTTAATAAGCACAAGGCCACGAGTGTAAGCCTTAGCACTGGAATTGCTAAAATAAAACCAGTACAGCCTTGAGAATCTGCATGGCAGATGAGGGTGTTTGCTCTTCAAGAGCATTTGCCGTGCCTCCGTCACTGTCTCTCAACTTTGATATCAGAGATATTTTCCTGGGTAATTTTTAACAGTACCTGTACTATCTACTTGATATATACCAGTCACATCCTCCTGTGCTCCAATATGTCAGCTTCAGTGCTGACAACAAAAACTGCCCAACATGACCCTGAATGTTTACTGAAAGCTAAGTTTACACACACACACACACACATACACACACACACACACACACACACACACACACACACAACATGAAATGCTGCACTCCACAGAACTGTTTTAATGTGTGCTTCTTTTTCTCCCAGGTTCCTTCTTCCCTTCCTGCTCTTCTTCATCCTCTTCCCCCCCCCCCTTCTTTTTCTTCAGACTGTGTAGCCCTGGCTGTCCTGGAACTGGCTCCGTAGACCAGGCTGGCCCCAATCTTATAGAGATCTACTTGCCTCTGCCTCCCAAGTGCTGAGACTAAAGACATATGCCACCATGCCCAGTAACCTCTAGTCCATGATGGCTTCTGCCTGGGCTCACTTTCACTCTGCTTACATATCAGTAGCCTGTATGCCAATCACCCCAAGTAAGGACCAACGTTTCCAAGTTTAGATGATACAGAGTTAATACCAATCAGCCAATCAGCTCTCCTTTTCATTAACTTATATTCTGTCTAGTTCAGAAGACTGTGATGTGTTCAAGGATTCACTTGTCTTCTTCACTCCTTTGTGTACAGTCTCTTAAATGATGAGTTATAAAAATCTCAGAAAGTGTGACAGTTTTTATTCTGAAGCACTCCTAACAAAATTTCACTTTGAAAGACTTAGCACCTGTAACATTTATTTTAGTTTATAAATACACGTACACAGATGTCTTAGCTGCTCTAATGTAGATATTTAAGTGGCAGTCTCACACCTCTACCCCCACAGCCAAGAACTGTTGCCACCACCATGCCTTCCCTGCAGGAGTATAAGACTGTTTTTCCACATCTGGACAAGTCAGGAAGCAATAAGAAGGAAGGCCATCCTACATCAGGCCTTTTCCTCTGCTCCATTTTATTCAGGGTAGGGTGGGTGGGGCCATCTCATAGCCAGGGTGTCTTCCCTCCCCAGTTAACCTTCTCTGAAGACACCCTTACAGACATGCCTATAGAGATGTCTCCTAATTCTGAATTCAGTCAAGACTACCATGATGATTACCCATCACAAGAACCCCTAGCAGAACTGACCACAGCACAAACGCTGAGGTAGACCTGGGCTGCATGTTGGCAAATTGGGTGCAAAACCTCTGTGTGATTCAAGTAGCTGTGATCCTTTGTGAAGCCAATATAGACCTGAGTTGTCAGCACAGATCTCAAAGTGCTAGCACCCAGAGTTTTGCTTTCTGTGGTGTTATTATTATTATTATTATTATTATTATTATTATTATTATTAGCTGACACACAATAATTATACATATTTACAGGTACAATATGAGATTTTGGTACATTTTTATGATGAATAAATATGTCTTTCATTTCAAATATTTATTATCGGGGTTAGGAACATTCAAAATCTGATCTCATAATATTTTAGAGTATATGGTGGTTACAGCTCACCACAGCTACCTACTAGGATGTGTTCCTATCTAGCTGTGGTTCTGGTGCTGATAACTAACTTCTGTCTGCTTCTGTTTACTCACTCTTCTCAGCCTCTGCTATTTCTATAAAATCACCATTTAACCGGCTACTCATGAGTGCGAACATGTAGCATTTGATTGTTGTTCCTGGCTCATTTCATCATAACCAATGTTTTGTGAGATAGACAAGATATGTGGATGACAGAGGTAGCCAAGGTACACTTGACTCACACACAGATATCTCATTTCTCTCAGAGAACTCCACCTCAGGACTCAGGAGAGATGTCTGCAGTCCTTTCCTGCCTCTCTCAGTTGACAAACTTCCTACAAAACCTTGGTGCCACAGAGTCACTTTTAACATACTGTACACAGGAAGCTCCTTTCCAATACCAGCCATAACTAGTCACAGTCGAAGGCTGGAGCCCCATCCTCAATGTGCACCTAATAATTCCAAGATGGTCCCAAGTCTGAAAGTTATAATACCAAACATGTTTTGAATTTCAGATTTTTTTTGAAGTTTGGAATTTTTTTTTTTTTTTTTTTGGTTTTTCGAGACAGGGTTTCTCTGTGTAGCCCTGGCTGTCCTGGAACTCACTCTGTAGACCATGCTGGCCTCGAACTCAGAAATCCACCTGTCTCTGCCTCCCGAGTGCTGGGATTAAAGGTGTGCACCACCACTGCCCGGCAAAGTTTGGAATTTTTGCAAATACATTATGAGATCTCTTGAGGATGAGACCCAAGTCTAAATATGACATTTATATTCTCTCTTTCTCCTCTCCTTCCTTTCCTTCCTCTCTTGTTACTTTCATACTGGGGAAGACATTTTCCAGAATTCATTGAAAAATGGATCTTGGCACGTAAGCTTTCTAAGAACTCCCATGAGTGAACACATCTTTATCATCCTTGCTTTTGAATTGCAGTTGGCTGGGTATAAAATGCTGAATTCCTCAGCTTTCATTTTCTCCTCAGATCACCCTGCATGGTCACCCGAGAACCTCAGCACTAGTCACATCTCTCCTCCTTGCAGTGAATTTGCTTCTTTTCTGGGTTTTGTTTTTCTTACCTGTGTGTGCAGTGTAGACTTTTAATTCTGTAACTCTTAGTTCATTCCCAAAGCTCCATCTCTACTCACATGCAAACTTAAAAAAACAAAAACAAAAAAAACCCTTTTATCCATTATTTTTAAAATGTATAAAGCAGCAGGGCAGAAACCACACAGACATAGTAAACAGCACTATTGTGTGCCACGTGTGATTGCAGCCATGATGAGGTTGAATAAAAAAAAAAAAAACTAACAAACAAACAAAAAAAAAACATTAGCAGGACATGTGACCTTGCTGCCAGGGTCTAAGACTGTCTCCTGCGCTGCTAATCTCAACTCTAATAATAGTCTTCTTGGTTCCTGTTCCTTTGGACCTTCCTCTATTTAGAAATTAACCACTTCAGAAGAGTCCAAGTTTTCTCTCATCTTGTCTTGTCTTCTTTCTGATTTTATGTTTTGTTTAAGTCTTTTCACCTTGTTCTTATCCACAGATAAAATAGAATTGTTTCTCGAATTTAGATGCAAAATATCTGTTTAGCCTTGACTTACTCTATTGGTAATCTTACTTTTCTCTTATTGTTTTCCAGTGTTAGATAAGAAAAAAAATTTTTAAAACTAAGCCAGAATCCTAGAACAGAGGTTGGCCAACATATTCTGGAAAGATCTGGACAACAACCGGAGCCTCACAAGGCAGCATCTGTTGGAAATGCTCAGATCTGCTGTTGTGGGGTAGACACAGCCTTGAAGATGCAATATGGAGGGCTATACTCCAATCAAACTTTTGTCAAAGAAGTAGTGGGCCCTATTGTAGCCCTGGGTTGTCATCTACTAATCCTTCCAGAGATGTGAGCCTGTCTCTACTTTGCCCTAAACCTCATCTGATATCAGAATTATTTGGATCCATTAGCCCTAGTATCATAAAGCTATTGAAGCAGTAATCTATTTTTGAGTAGGGTCTTCTCCCTCTCCCCTGCTATCCTATGCACCCACTAGTCCCAGCCTGGATGTCCTTCCTTCCATGAAGACTTCTTTCCTTTCATTCATGCATCCAAAAGACAATTCAAGTGCCAAGTACTAAACACTCATTCTTACTCAGACTTAGCTACATACTTTTCTATTCCCATATGCCATAAGTAATTAAAATAGTGCTTAATTATAACTTTATTTTACCTAGCTCCTTTCAATGATTGGCTTCGAACTTAGCCCTCAAAGTCTCAGTGTCTATGGAAGAAATCAATATGTCCTTTACACTCAGTAGTTGCAAACATTTCTGTGATAGAATGACCTGCATGTCCTGTAAATTGACTTTCAGCTAAAATAAAAGGTTGTGTTTCTCTCACTGCTCAGGCTTTATCTGAAATTATCCTGTTGGCACCATATGTATTTCTATGGTTATTAGGGACAGTCACCAATCCTCACCCCCAAGGGCTAGCTACACCTATGTGCATGTGGTTTCAGGAATAGAAACTGAGTCACACTGGGATTCTAGGAATATTATTAGCTTATGTAGGACTTAATTTCCTTCTCCATTTGCATAAACAAAATGGATTGAGATCTATATTACAAAGGTCTGCAGACCTAGGGAAGTCTGTGCTTTAGCACAGGACTAAGGGTCACTCTCTGAAAATGCAGTGGTCTCCTGTGTACACTGTGCAGTACCTGGAAGTACCCCCTCAGCAAACTTCAGTGAAAGTCCTTTTCTCCTTTCTGATGCCCTTCCTCCAGAATACATGGCGTTCCTGGAAAATCCACTGAAAGCCAATTCCTTCTGGAGACACATGATATGTCAAGCTCAATTTCATAACCTACAGCAAAATGAGTTTATAATTATGTGATGAATATTTAGTTGGATCTAACCATAAGTTTTACCAAAGGAAAATGTGCCTTGGTTTATATTTATAAGTATACTGGATCAAAAAATAATTCACCCTGGCCTACTGTCTCTTAAATATGTCTAAACATTTTGCATGACTTACAATAAATTGGTCTATGGAGTGTTTTAACATTTTATTTTAAATCAGAAATTTTAAGATAGTTGCTGATCTAATGCCAGGTCTTTCTGTATAATACAAACTCTTGGGAATTCATAGCTCTTCGGTTTGCATCTGGAGTAAGATTTTAATAGATGTTTATAGACTTGTGTCATCTATAAGTAGATTGGAAGGCATACATATGAATTAAATTCATTTTATTAAGATCTTACTTCTCACTGTGTGTGTTCCAGTCCCAGCCATTGTGGATATGTTTTAGTTTCTTATCACTGGGTATAATGTTATGTAAGTTATCATTAGCAATGTTGACAATCTTCACAAGCCCTGTCCCAAATGGCTCTTGATTCCAAATTAGAATTGTGCTGGTTTTAAAGTAATACTTTGTTGGCCTTGAGAAAAAGTTAGTGAGTAAAATAAATAGGCCTTCGTATTCTCAGAGAAGCTACCATCTTAATATTATCGAGACTGAACGTGCTTCATGTACAATATCTTTTATTTATTTATTTTGATTCAGGGTCCCACTACTCTGCCCTAAATGGCCTAGAATTCACTGTGTCATCCAGGCTGGCCTCGAACTCTCACAGACCCACCTGCCTCTGCTTCCTGAGTTCTAGAATTAACAGCTTGCACCAACACAATATGTATTATGTCTTACTAATGGTGTGCTTTGTTTTTAAAAAAGATACTGCATAGGCATTAAGGTTGCAGTATAGAGACCATGTCCCATAGCTGCCTTTTTATGAGGTAATTTCTTGATTGTTACTGTCATGTGTCTCTGCAACTCTTTAAGAACTGAGTTACTACGATGCAGTGCAGGAATTTTCAATAGAAATATAAAAGTAAGTAGTGAGTTCCACAGGAAATTTATCTGACTTAACAAGCTAGTGAGAATGGCAAAAGCTGACATTTCACACATAGCAACGATCCAAAAAGCAAAAGCCACGAACCAACCTTTGTCCACCAGCCCCACCACATGGCGGTGTGAGAACTTACAGCTCCTCAAAGGAAACCTATTTTTACCAATTATTAAAAATGCTTCACATCCGTTGAATGCTTCGTGGCAAATGTTCACTTCAAGTGGTAGCAGGACCCAGCATTCCACCAAGGAATGAATGTACAGTCTTGACCTTGTTACAGTCTTAAGAGACTCTATGAATATCGTGTGTTTTCCTGCTGAAAACACATGTTGCAGCAGACTAACCTTGGATGTTAAATCCAGATGCTTACAGAAAACTTTGCAGTATTGTCTTGCAGCTTACAGTACTGGGTTAGAAGAGTTCATGGTTTGCTTTATTTACAGCAATACTTTTTATGCTTTAAAATTTGTCTGGGTATCTTGCATCTCGAAGCAAATACTTGCATTTTAAAATATGAGGCTATGTAAACCACCCCAGTACCACATCCAACTCTAAGAGACCTTTGGGAGTTAAATCAGCAATTTCCCCCTCCTCACTTCTCTCCTATTCCTTCAGTTTGTTATTTAAAGTGCAGTGCACAAGCCTTGTAGTGATGCTTCCTTTTATGTGAGGGAGTTCTCTTCAATTCAATGTACTTCTTTTTAGTAAGCTTTGTTGCATATACTTAAGGTCTACAACAGTGATGCATAACCATCATCACGTGGTATCACACACATAGTGATCCCCTTGGGGCATTTTTATGATAAGAGTACCCAAGGTCTCCTCTTGCAATGTGAATCCTACTTACAGTACAAGGTTACTATCTGCAGTCCTTGCATTTCACACACAGGCTCTGGGTTCCAGCCATCATTTTCCCCTATAAATCTAAGATCTTTAGAAAACAGACAGTGACTTTCTGTCCGTTTGTTTGTTTGTTTGTTTGTTTGTTTTTTGAGACTGGAATGCAGCGATATCTTTTAGAGAAATAAATACATTTTTTAAAAAACCTTCAATACAATTTTTGTGAGCAGCAAAACCCAGGGTTGAATCATTTTACAGTACAAAAGAGGGGCCTTGAGAGTAACTCACAGTGACACATCCCAGATACTGACGACAAAATGGTGGAGCACAGGGTGTCTGTGAGTGGTTATGGTGGTTTTGGTCTCTCCTTACTCTCTGGTGACAGTTAAGGTGAGACTTGATGAACTGAGGTGCTGCCCATGAACCCACCCACTACACCCACAGCAGACTCATAGCTACACGGCTCAGACACCAGGGAAGCAGTCACCAGCTACACCGCATGGTGCCTAGGATTCCTAGATGGTGTGAACCTGATAATATAGACCATGCATCTAGAAGGCAGTGCAGTCAGCCATGGCAGGACATTGCCTCCAGTCCAGCTGCATCCAGGATCGTTCCTAAAGCCTCTCTGACATACTCTGGGTTACCAGGTAACTGAACATTTGTCGCACAATAGATTTAGTTCAGAAATTTAATGCACAGGTTTTTGGATAATAAGCTGAGCACTATGAGAGTTCTAAGTGAGCCTTCAGTCTTTTTCCCAATCCAGAACTTCGTAGCTCACCAGCTGAAACACACTGTCCACTCATCATGAGGCACCTGTAGCTCACCAGCTGAAACACACTGTCCTCTCATCATGAGGCACCTGTAGCTCACCAGCTGAAACACAC
>JADRCH010000013.1:1950540-1983706 GCA_019843965.1 Rhynchomys soricoides
CTGTCCTCTCATCATGAGGCACCTGTAGCTCACCAGCTGAAACACACCGTCCACTCATCATGAGGCACATGGTCACGCCCCCACGGTACTAAGGGACATGATAGCTGAAAGATTTTCCCAGTAGCACTTCATGAAGGGCAGCTGCCTGAAACTGTGACGGTGACGAAGGGGATGGATCTCCTTGGGAAGTGGAAGGTGTCCGGGATGTCCTGACCACACATGCCACATGCTCTGTGAAGGAATCCTAGGGATATATTCTATACGAAGGAAACTAGTCACAGAAGGACAGCTTTGTAGGACACTGCTCATGCAAGGTCTATACAGCAGTCTACATCACAGAGACAAGAGGTTGGCGGATTCCAGGAGCCATTGGAAGGGTGATGCAAAGCTGCTGCTCCCTGGGTACAGACTTCTGCTTTCACAGGATGAAAAGAGCTGCAGGGGTGGATGCTGGTGATAGCTGAGCAAAATCTCCACTGTATTTCATGTCACCCATCACTGTAGCAAAATATAATTAAGATGATAAATTTTGTTGTATTTTTAAACAATTTCAAAATTGGAAAATACGTCTAAAATATGAAAAGAACATTTAAGGTTTGCATTAAGACATACATCTCCAACTTTCAAAATGGATCAGTATTGTGAAGATACAATTGCAATGAAACTCATACTGAGAAGTGCTGTCTAAAGGCCAGCACTCCGGTTTATTTGGAACTGAAGTAGAGCAGATGAAAATGAGCATTACACAGCTTGAGAATCGCAGTCCCCAGCCTTCAAAAGCCAGGCAGCCCGCCCCAGAACTGAAGAAAGCATGCACACAGAAGCTGTGAAATTACTGTGCAGGGCAGAAGCAACCCTCCACAGGGCACCTGTTGGTGGCTTTTCCTGCCTCATCATGTTGCTTCTTCTCCACAAAGGTGTCAGGAAGCACTTACCACTTCCTGGTAACAGAGAGGAAAGAGACCTCAGATGTGGCTATCCCAAGTCTGCTCTGGTCCCAAGCATGAAAACCTTTTACCCATTTTTTTTTCAGTTTTACTTTTGGGGTTTTGTGTGTGTGTGCTTGTGTGTGTGTGTGTGTGTGCACGCACATTGTTGTTGGTTTGTTGTTGGTTTGGTTTGTTTTTTTTTCACTTCAGAGATTTTGTTTTCAATTACACCCCCTAGAAAATGAATTAATGTTTGTGAGTTTAATCTCTTGTACCTACATACACTTAAAGTTACCAGTCACTCACTGCCCTGTGACAGCAAAATGTGACCTCCTAGAAAAGTCACTGGCCCTGGGGTTTCTAGATGCCATGAACAACTCACCTTGATAATTTACAACATCCCAGGGATGTTTCTGGCTCTGGCAGCCTATGTGGACAGTGTTCAGTCAAGAATAACTGTTAGATCCCTTACTGGCTTCTGACATTCCCATCAGTGGCTTCTCCCCATCAGCATCCATCCCATCAAAGGATAAACAAGGGGAGTGGCCTGGGACTCACTTTGGTTGTCAGTAGGATAAGCAGTATTTTTCTTCAGTGAGTGTGAACCTGTGTGCAGTCCAGTGTGCTTAAGACAGTGCAGACCAGCATAACTTCAAGAGATGCTTTGTCTGTGTTTCATTCCGCAGTGGGCTTCCTTTCTGAAAGCAGTTCTGGCTATTCCAAGGCCTTAAGATTTTCTGTGGAGCCAAAGTAATGTTTGATTCTCGCACTTGTGGTAGCTCTAGGCACTTAACAATAGCTCATTATCCACTTCACCTCCCCCAGCCTGAAGGAGCTCATTGGTTTCTAGATATTACCACTTCCATACGTAATTTCCTGTCCTCATAACTGTGTCATTGACTGTTAGATCTTCACAGTGGATCAGAGTCTCCTGTTTCAAGGAATTGCTTCATTGCTGAGGCCCCTGGGATTTTCCCAACTCTAAATCTAACTCCGTTCCACACAGGTGTGTACTTTCTTCTTAAAGCATATTAAAATATCATTCCTTGGAATGAATTTGTAAACACTCTATCCATTATGTTTGGGTAGTCTAGAACTGGGAATGCCCCCACTGACCTTTATTCCTCTTTGTTGGACAATGCCATGTGGATATGAAGGGGCTGTCTGGTAACACCCCTGTCAGACAGTCACTGCCTCTGACTAGAAAGATTCATTTTTGAAGTAGTTTTAAAGCCATCCATCTCGGTTGTGATGCATTCCATCTTTGCTCCTCCATCCTGATGAACTTTGAACCATCGGTCCTCCCAGCAAGCGACCACACACTGCACAGTCTTACTACTAGGAGGATTGCCGCCTTGTCTCTGAAAGTTACACGTGGGCTTGGTTAACAAAACCTTTCTTTCTTAGACTCTGTTTGTTTTTGCATAATATTGTGTTGTATTTGCATGCACTTGTATTGTCTAATAGTGTATTTGCAAAGCATTGTATTCAGCCACTAGTTCCCTAAGCCGAGCTTTAAAGAATCTGATCTAAAATGCTAAGCAGAACTATGTGACCATTTAGAGGATTCTAGAATGCTTCTTTGTGTATCTTTTTAGGGTTACCAAGAGAGTATTTTTGAAATAATGTGTCCCAAAGAGGGATGGAAAATGTTGAGAATACAGATCTCTAGAAAGTGTGTGTGCAGGGGTGGGGGTTGGGGTATGGGTGTGAGTTGTGCTCACATTGACAAAAGAGAAACAGATGAGAATAAAACACATTAGAAACTGTAAATGTCAGTCTATGGTGATACGTTAACACTGTAAACAACAAAATATAGGCTTTGTGGGAAGTTTTCTTCTCTGTATTTGTAAGTAATTGTTACAATATTAACTGAAGAAAAGTTGTATTACATTTCAGAAAAACAGATGTTAACGCATGCTGTCCTCAACGTGCCATGATGACCCACTTTATGATTGTCTCACCTCTGTTCAAGCCAGTGCTGGGGGGGAAACAATCACATGACTTGTTTTTGAGATTTCAGATACGCTTGTTTCCTGCACTGAGTCAGGTGTATTCCATGAGAGAGCCTCTCCCCCCAGGGATGTGCTCTCTAGGATGACAATGAATGAGGCCCAACATGACAGTATAAAGTCACTTAAAACATTGCCAATTAAAAAACAATTATTTAGACTACATTGTGCTATTCTTGAGCATGAATTTTATAGGTGACAGTATCTGTCACAATGTCAAAGATCGGACGTGCCTGTAAGATGGACCATCTTCAGGATGCTAAACAAAGTTAGAGTCAACAAATTCCAGTCAGTCCATCACTGACCACAGAGCACCAGAAGAAACTCCCATAGTGCAATGCACTCTGTTGCTCTGTTCTCTAGGCTTTATGCATTCAGTGGATTGAGCATAGGCTCTGTCCCGCGCTACCGTCTCGCCAGCAAGAACGACGCGGCACACAAAGGATCCTTCTGCAGTAAAGCTTTAATGCATCTTGAGAGGGAGAGCATAAGCTTGCCACGAGTGGAGACCCTGAACGATAGAACACCCGTCCCTTATATAGGTCACAGCGCTTGCCTGGGACGTGGTGCTTCCCCATTGGCTCCCGCACATCAGGCCAGATGCCGCCACGAGAGAGGCTGAGACTCTGAGGTGGAAAATTACCAGGTGCATGCGCACTAGCCTGTTTACAACTTGTCCTCGGCCGGATGTAGGCGCCATCTTGTAATGGCGAATGTGGGTGCGACTCGGGCGGCTCCCCACATCTCCCCATTTTCATTTCTGTAAGCAAAGTAGGACACTCTTAAGAGGGCGGAGACAGAGGTCAAATCCCCTGACCAAAAGGTTGGGCCTTGTACAGGAGATGACCCCTAAGCTCATGCACGCCCGAGGTCTTCCTGACCCGCCCAGTGCCGTTTTTTAGAGAGAGGGAAACTAGGGCACTCAACCCTCATGTAGATGATATATCTCCCAAGGCGGCCCACAACGATGGCCGCCTTGTGTGATGCTTTGCTCGACATCCCTCAAGAGCTGCTCAGACCAAACACTCTACCCAGTGCAATGAGACTAGACTCGCGGGTGTGCAAGAACTGGCTGGCTGGCGACCTACTGCTATTGTTTAAGCATGGACAGCCAAACACCGGCCGGGGCTCCTTGTTCTAAGGCAATAAGCACCTGCGCAATGACCACCTTGTCTCTTTTAGTCTGGGCCCTGAGTTTGCAGATGAGCCATAGGAGCAACACCAACCCACAGCAGAGCGCTGCTCCAAACAATCCCACCCCCACCCATTCCTTGAAATAAGAAATTGTCGAGGAAATCCATGAAGAGAGGCCCTCTGTCAAGGACAGGTCAAGACGGGTGGAGTTGATCTGAATAATTGCTGTCCGCAGTTCTCGCAGGGTTTCATCAAATTTAAGGGTCCAATTCTGTAACATATACTGTGAAAGACTTTTAGACAGGTTAGCTGCTTTTGTAAATCTGTCATATTGTATGGAAGTAACACAGAGTCCTGGCAACTTTTGTTCACAGCCCAATTGGGCTAGCTGCCAAAGGACATCCAGTTGTTCTTGAATAAGATCAATGAGCTGGTTAACCAGCATTAGGTCCCCCTGGACTTGAGTATTGGCGGATACCTGTCTGTCTAGAGCTAAGGTGGCAGCTGCAGACAACTCATTAATGGTATTGGCGGTCTGCATCGTTCCAGAGAGCGCAAGGGCCGACTCAGTGACGGCCCCTGTAACTGCAGCCGCTGCCACCACACCTATGATAATGGCAGAGATACCAAAGTCTCTTTTCTGCCTGAATACGGTCTGATCCGCCGCAAAAGGACCTTGGCCAGTTAACATATCAAAGGTCCAATCTCTCTGTCCAGGGGTCGGTGCCGTAGCATTGGCTCTGGCTTGAGCTTGTGCAGCTTCATGCCATAAAGCCTTCCATTCCATATATTGGCCCATTGTAGGGAGCGCAGCCTTGGCCAGCATCTGCCAATCGGCGGGAGTCATGGACGCCCCGGCAAATCTCTCTAACATTACTATAGTAAAATTAGCATTTACCCCATACTTTCGGACCGCTTCAGCCAGGTCTTTAATTTGGCTGTACTCTACAGGGGCATGAACTCGCCCTCCACCATCTACCTCGAAAACTGGAAAAGCGGCTTGTACCTTTCTCCTAACCTTGTCAGAGAGAAAAGAAAAGGAGTTGGGGCACGTCTCATAAGGGGGAGGTGCGGAAGGCACGGTCCACGTAGGGGCCAAAGAAGGTGGCCGCTTCATCTGCCCATTGCGGGGCGGCCAATCTTCCTCATACCGTGCCGCTTCCTCTTCTAGCTCTGACTCCTCACTAGAGCTAAGGGGGTCAGTGTCTGAAGTTTCCAATTGAAGAGCCTCAAGGTCTTGAACTGGGTAGAGGCTCTCCCCCCTTCTTTTTACTTTTTTCTTGGTTATGAGAATCGTTTTTCTGCCCACAGCCTTGTCGGGGGGACAGTTTTTTCCCATTTTGTCTTTAATCTCTCCCTCGTCCTTAGACTTACCAGGAGGTCCTTTTTCCTTGCTGAGATTTTGGGTACCCATCCTCTCACTCCGTTCGGATTCTGACATGGTGTCCTGGACCCTTTCAGGGGTGATTTGCCCCTCCCTTACAGCATCTACACAGGCCTCATCTTGTTCGCAGCAATACAAAGACAGTAAAACCAAAATGAGGGCACTTAACACAATTAGCAAGGCTTCAACAGCGTTAGACCAAAAAGGAGGCAATCCCAAGTCAAGACCCAGGGTCAACATGCCTTTCCGAACCTACCTCCCTGCAGTTCTGAATCCTCCCTGTTTCCAGGGGGTCTCCAAAGGTGCTTGACGATGACAAAGTTCCTGGGTTTCGGCACCAGATGTCCCGCGCTACCGTCTCGCCAGCAAGAACGACGCGGCACACAAAGGATCCTTCTGCAGTAAAGCTTTAATGCATCTTGAGAGGGAGAGCATAAGCTTGCCACGAGTGGAGACCCCGAACAATAGAACACCCGTCCCTTATATAGGTCACAGCGCTTGCCTGGGACGTGGAGCTTCCCCATTGGCTCCCGCACACCAGGCCAGATGACGCCACGAGAGAGGCTGAGACTCTGAGGTGGAAAATTACCAGGTGCATGCGCACTAGCCTGTTTACAACTTGTCCTCGGCCGGATGTAGGCGCCATCTTGTAATGGCGAATGTAGGTGCGACTCGGGCGGCTCCCCACAAGGCTCCGTTGCTCAACCTGTTATATGTTTGCTGAACGTAGAACCGTCACAAATCAAGCAGCGTTACAATTGTTAAAGTAGTTGATCGTTAAAGTTGAATCTGTCATTGTAGGGACATAGAACCTGTTTTTCGGTCTTTTAGTCTTACTGGTAAAAGAATTTAAAGACAGGCTCAAAGGGGAATCCAGGTACAATTTATTAGAGTTAAATGGAAAGGAAATGTCAGAGCAGGAAAGACGGTGGTCTGGGCAGATGCTGGGAGGAGGCAGGTGGGAAGAGGACAGAGACAGCATCCAATAAAATACTCCGTGCAGGAGGTGAAGGTGGATACGTGGGAAAAAGAAGAGCCAGGTTACTGGGACCTTTGTATCTTGAAGTTTTCATTGAAGGAACAAAACTTTGTCCTCTTGTCATAGTGATGCACGCCTTGGGTTCAAAAACTACAGCATTTCCTCCTTTGTCGCCAACCGAGGGGTAAATATTTAACCTTCACTTTGTGTAGTAGCTTTGTAGTTAGCTAAGAGTTGTTCTGGATAGCCTGGAACTCGAGATGTGTCTAAAATAGAAAGGACTATTTTCTATCTGTTCATCACTGCCTGGTTACTTTTCAGTTTTGTTAATACTGAGCCAGGGAAAGAATACATGGCAGAGCCCACTTTAGTAAAGTTACCTTCTGGGATGGTTACCTTTGGGCCAGTTTAAAGCTCCTCTCACTGATTCATCCTTAGCCTTGAAAATGGTTACAGCCTACAGGGTCTATTGCTTACTGAAAGGTCAGCCTCAGTTTATTTTAACCTGCCATAGAAAGTCATTAGAATCTTCTTGTAGATTTTCCAGAATATTGTTTGCAATCTGTCTCCTTAAAAAATATGTTTTGCTTTCCTATATTGCAGGGTGGTACTAAACACTGACTGTGCCATTAGTCTCAGAAGAGGCTGGCACTGTGACATGCCCAAGTCTCAAATGATGCTGTAGAGGGAAGGATTTCCCCTCCCTTCTGATGCTGAGCATCCGATCCTCAGCGCCCTTCTTAGACTATGCTGATGAGACTTCATCCATACAGAGTATAGAATCTATACACAGTTTTAATTATTTGTGGGGCATGCTGTGAGCCTCTTACACATTACTCTACCCTTACCCTGGTTTGGGACTCATCATGGATGCAGATTCCACAGTCTCTCAGAACAAAGGACAGAGACAAATTCAGCTGTTTCCCAATTGCTCCCCTAAGCGTACAGTTCAGGGGTGCAGAAGACCACCCAATGGATTTACTTTCTTATTTTCCTTGCAAACAGCAAGGCCTCTGCTAGTGGGGAGCATGCTGCCTGCATCTCAGTTTACCTGCAGCTGTGTGTTTCCTTCCAAGCCCCCTAGTGCTCATCAGTCTAGTCAAGGACAGGCAGCATGCCTCACAAAGTGACTGATGTCGGCACCATTCTTTACCTTTCGTCCCAAGCTGCCCAGTTTTCTTATTTCTTTAGCAGACATACTCTGAGTACTTCAGAATGCAAATGGCCCTGGGAACACATGGACTCAACAGCATCAGATGACATCACACCGTCCGTGGCCTGAAGATCTGTGAACCTTACTGAGTTGATCTTTTCAGATGCCCCATCTTCCACACACACACCTCAATTTCCCACCTTCCTCCACCACACACCCCAACCCCCACACACCCTCAACCCATCCCACACACCCCACACACGCCCACCCACACGTGTTATTTCCTTGTTTTCTTGCTTTTTGTTTGTTGTTACTTTTTCCTGTTTTGTTTATAGTGAATCCAAATCCCTTCTGTAGATAAAGTCTGGTTTTTCTTAATACAAATTAAAAAAAAAAAAAGTTTGTTTCTTTACTCTCCTCTAATTTGGCTTTAACATAAAATTAAGTCTAACTAAACTAAATTCAACTTAGGAACAACCATAGAGATCATTACAGCTATTGAAGAATTAGAAACCATCTACAACTATCCAAAAATAAGAGCTATTGCATTTAAGGTGCTCATGCTAAGAGGTCTCTTTGCTCACATCATCAGGAGCTTGTAGGTAATTCACAGCCTGCTCTTGATTCTGTTTGGTTGGTTGGTTGTTTTGCTTCTGCCACCGCCACCTCCGCCTCTGCTTCCACCTCCACCTAAACCTCCACCTCCACTTCCTACTCCTCCTCTGTTGCTGCCTCAGCCTCTGCTGTGTTTAGAAGTAGGATCCTTCTTTGCAGCTTGACTTGCTCTGGAACTCACAAACCTTCTGCCTCAGTGTCCTGAGTGCTAGGATTACAGGCATGAGACACTGTGCATAGCTATATATCCGTTAAATTAGTAGGTTTTTAAACTAATGCAATGGGTAGTTATACCTGACAAAGAGGACATAAAACATTATTTGATGTGATTTCTAATATCTGTACATCTATAACTATATCTCATGTGTATCTGTTACTTATATAAAGATGTGCATTATACAACGTACAGAGTTTACATGTGTAATTACATATTACATCATGAACAGTTTTGTAATTCATCAGATGCTTCCTAGCTCCACCTGATGTATTGCTGATGTAAATGTGCCACCAGTTATCTGTACATCCCTCTGAAGACACTTGTATGCCCTGCAATGTCCACACTGTCGTATCTACCATTATGTCACCATTCCTATATTTGGATCCTGGATCAGGTCTTCAACAATGACTCTGAAATACAAATTATTTGACTGAAATAATAAATTTAAATAATAATAAATTTAAATAATAAATTTAAATTTTTTGAATCATACTACTAATGTATTCACAGAACTGTTTCCTCAAAGTATCTCTCTGACCCCAAATTAGCTGTACTTCCACCGTGCCCTAGGTCATAGCCTTAGGATTCTGGCATGGATTCAGAACTCACATGCACATTATCAGATTTTGAATTGATTTGCTGATCATATGAAATGTATGAGTTGACCTTGGGTCATTTGCATTAATGACTTAATTTATTTTTTATTATTTATAACAAACTTTTATATATTACAGTAATTCATAACCAATATAGCATTTAGATAGCAAATTCTCTTGGCCTTCATAACTTTATCTTCGAAATAAAACAAGTTGGAGCACAATCATATTCTCCTCTGCGACCTCAATTCCTTCCAATGTAGTGAGCACTAGTGTTTTTCTGGATGTCCTCGTTTTGGCAAACGATGATTGCTGAGAGCAAAGATGAGCTTCTCCAGTTAGTATAATTAGTGATTCTCCCAACGCTGTCAACCAAAGAAGCCAGTCTCCCATGACTTTTATGAGAGACTCATTCCCATTTCTTCTCTCCCTTACTCACCCCTCCTGCCTCTGCTTCTCCTGCTCTCTCTCTGACAGGGGAGAGAACACACTATAGTTTGAATCATTCCTTATGTTAAAGCTAATAACACAATAATGATTACATTTAAATGTCATTTATATCTGCAATCACTGCCCATATTCTTATTCTTTTCTATTCGCCTTATTCATGCTGTTAATTTCTAACGTGTTATATTTTTACTACACATTTTCAATGTCCTCATCAAATCTCATGTCTTCATCCCCTGAACAGAAGTCCAAATTCAGTTGGACAGTTCAATGCATAGACAATGTCTTTCTGGCCTCTATCAAGACCATAGCATCCCTCAACCCCTTTTAGATGCTCACAGTAGCCTAGTCACAGTCAGAAAGGAGTGTTAAATGGCCAGAGCAGGAACTAGATCTTTTAGAAGCACACACATTTCCCAATCTCTAGTTATGGCTATTTTTCCAATACTGAGTTTTTCTGCTCAAAGGATCAACTGCATTCTTTGCACCTCCTTGCTGGGTCCTCCAGCCTCAGAGTAGTTCTAGGCCTCAAAGAGAGTCCTGTATGCAAAGGAAACACACAGTTCTGCCGTTAAAGCCTTTGAAAAGGACATTCCTTAAAAACGTCTCCTATCAGTTACAACTCAAGTGTTGATTACAAAGAGGAAACAATCTCTCATTCAAGGCTGTTGAAATCCGGTTTCTTTTAATATATTCATTTAATCTATGTTAATTCTCCCAAGGTCTTCACCGGGTGTGCGGGCATCACCTCTGCTCACCCCCACCCCAAACTCTGAAAGGAACATAAAGGATACTGGACAATACACAAAGGAACAGATAGAGAGACAGAAACAAGTGGCTGTTGTAATGGGAAAGTCAAGAGATGCCTGATCAAGACTAAGGGTCAACAACTGATGCGACCAACAGTAATGGCAACAAGAGGGCCTTGTCCATTCAGAAAGCTGTGCTTTGTAAAGGAGGAGAAAGCATCCCAAGCATTTTAGAAAGTTCTCTAATCTTCCAGAACACAGATGCTAAGAAACCAAGAATAGTGGTGCAGAATGGCAGTTGATTCAGCAAACTGGTCTATGCTGTCAAAGTCTCATCATGGCCACCAGTTAATTAAGTTCAACATACAGTCTTTATCTACAATCTTTATCATGCTGGCTTTGACTTTCTGCTGTTTACATTCACCACACTGGTGTGGGAGTTTCTTCTTAGCCACAAATCTGAATAATCATATCCTTCCATTTAGCTGAGAGCCATGGTGAAAGTCAGAGTGTGATGCATTAGCTAACACAGTGAAAGAAAGCATCCAACCATGGATAAGATTGTCTTCTCTCCAGGGGTGGGAGCATCCCTCCTAAATAGGGATTTACAGTGACGAAGAATGGACCCTTCACTTCCCTGCATGTACAGATAGAGAAGCAGTAGAGGATTGAAAGGAAGTTGAAAGGTCATGCAGGAAGAGGACACACTTCCCTGCTGTATCCTTGACTTAGAGATGTTCTTCTGGTGGGCTGAATGGGGACCTTTAACTACCTGTTGTAAAAGTTCCATAAATGAGTACCTGTTCTGTTATAAAGTGAAAAATACTTTATGTAAGAACTAAATATAGCTGCTCTTCTCTGGTTGCAATACTTGGGAAAGCAGGCCCTGCACCATGCCTTGGCAACACAGTAGAGCTGTCCCTGGTAGCAGGAGTGAGGGTCAGCAGGGAAGTGTGTTGGCCCCAAGGTCATGAGAGCAGAAGAGTTGGCCCTGCCAGTCATTGGTGGCAGACTCAAGAGAATGGATCCTGAACCTCACCTAGGCAGAACCATAGAGATGGCCCTGTTGGCAAAGGTGCAGGGGAACTGATCTAAAGGTCATGAGAGCAAGAGAGCTGCCCTTGCCCCTCACTGGCTGCAGCATTGGGAGAACTAGCCAGAGCAGTGTTGGGAAGCTTACCCTGGTGGCAAGGGTGCAGGAGAGCTGGTGGGCTGACCAACTCAACTACCTCCCAGGCCCAGATCCAGGGCTTTGAGTAACCCACACCAATATCTACCCTATCTATGATCTGCTGGAGCACATGAAAGGGCCAATCCTGAAATCCAAAGCTGCAGGATCTTCATGACACACAAGGCAACAACAGAATATCTAAGAAAAGTTCCCCTAAGGATCCAGTATAGATAGTGTAACAGAAGCCAGAGGCCTGAAAACAGACCATGACTCATTGCAATGAATATTTGCAAGTAAAGATGTGTGGACAAAGGGGTGTACTATGTGTCACACTCTGATGATACATCACAGCTTCCAGGCCAAGATCTTTTTGTTCTATCCTGTTGTATTTTACTTTTGGGTAGGAAAGTTTGTAAGGACAAAGGGTGGAAGTGAGGGAACAAGAGATGAGAAGGATTAGGGTGCATGATGTGACATTCACAAAGAGTCAATAAAAGGTTAGAAAAAGAACTAAAGATAGAGGTGTGCACGTAATTATAAAATCAACATATATTTTGCAATGGCCAAACTAGAGAAAAGGAGATTTCACCATGAGGGGGGAATATATTTTAGGTAAAACTAACATCAAAATTTTTATTTACTTTATCTATTTGCATATCTATTCATGGTACCTATGAATGAATTCTACATAGTATTTCATTCATACATAAGGGGAACACTAGTCATAGGAAGTCACTCATTCTCCACTTCCCCAAAACACATACCCTTCCTAGTCTCTGACGATTACTCTTCTCTTTTTAGGTTGATAGTTTGTGAGAGGGAAGTAATTATGAATCATATCTAGAAGTAATCTCATTATCACATACAAAATTCATATCTTCAAGGTAGGTATGAGAACAGATCACCTGAACTTTGTATCATGAATAACTTAGATGTAACATGAACCAAAAGAGTATCCAAGGTAAAACTCACTCACTGTGAGCATACAGCTCTCCATTGTGAACACGCAGCTCTCCATTGTGAACATACAGCTCTCCATTGTGAACACACAACTCTCCATTGTGAGCATACAACTCTCCATTGTGAACACACAGCTCTCCATTGTGACCATGCAGTTCTCTATTTTGAGCATACAGCACTTTATTGTGAACATACAACTCTACATAGTGAACATACAGCTCTGCATTGTGAACACACAGCTCTCCATTGTGAGCACACAACTGTCCATTGTGAACACACAGCTCTCCATTGTGAAAACACAACCCTCCATTGTGAGCACACAACTCTCCATTGTGAGCACACAGCTCTCCATTGTGAACATACAGCTCTCCATTGTGAACCCACAGCTCTCCATTGTGAAAACACAACCCTCCATTGTGAGCATACAACTCTCCATTGTGAGCACACAGCTCTCCATTGTGAACACACAGCTCTCCATTGTGAACCCACAGCTTTCCATTGTGAAAACACAACTCTACATTGTGAACATACAACTCTTTATTGTGAACACACAACCCTCCATTGTGAACATACAACTCTACATTATGAACATACAGCTCTCCATTGTAAACCCACAGTTTTCCATTGTGAACATACAGTTCTCTATTGTGAACATACAACTCTCCATTGTGAACATACAGCTCTCCACTTTGAACACACAGCTGTCCATTGTGAACATGCAACTCTATTCTTTTTTCACTGGCTCTGCAGGATTTCATAGGTATTGTGTTTTTATTTCAGAATCTAATGACTTAGCTTTAGAATAGTCCTTCATGTTTAGCCAAGCGTAGATATTTCATGCAGATTCAGGTTTGAGTGCCTAGACTAAGATACGAAAGCTATAATGCTTACCCTCAGTGCTTATGAGGGAACTTTTGAGTTGCTTCCAAAAGGGATGGGGATTTATCACCTGTCTCCAAATACCTTTGAATGTGGCCTTTGTCATAAGTGCACCTGTATGTGATACAACCCAATCAAAACTACAGTAACTTGACTTCGATGTGCATATATAACCTAGGGTGACTGCAGAAAGCAGGAAGTAAAGGAGACAATGGTAATACGAGAGAGATGGTAATACAAAGCTGTAAGTTAATTGAAGATAGAAGTGGGTAAAGAACAGGAGAGGGGGCTTTAATTGTGGTGGGAGGAAGGAGGTGGATAACATAATATTGAGGATTCAGAAAAAGTCATAATAAATCATATTACTATCTCTCTACCTAAAAGTACATACAGGTAATACATATATGTTTGCATAGACATATATATATATATATATATATATACACACACACACACACACACACACACATAGTTTTCACATCTAGGCTGTCAATGCTCTGCACACTCTTGGCCCAAAAGTCACAGACTTTCTAGCAATAATCCCACCATCAGGCATGAGAAATTCTTTTTCAGTTGTTGGTCTGGATGGTCCAAGAGATTCATAGAATATGATAAGCTATTAATATTGCCCTTGGTTGCCTCTCAAAGGTGAAAAGTAAATCCCTACTTCAGAAGATGCCATGAATATGGGATCAAGGACCCAGAGAACCCCCAACCTGGATCTGATCTTAATGTCTCCTCCCTGAGGACTACCTTTCATGGTACCAGAAGATGTCATGTAAACTTCCAGAGGAGAGAAGCAACCAATAGCCATACCTTGCTATGACAACTGTTAATGACAACAATGATGAACATTGGTGCAATAACTCTAAGGGTGAGATAGTGGTACCCACACCTTGGTGATAAGCCAACAGCTCTCAAATTGGACTTAAGGCCTGCTCAACAAGAGAGAAACAATGCCTGGCAATGAAAACCTAGTTACTACTCAGGGCTAGTGACATCATGAATCTTGGAGGAGAACCTACAACTACCACTTTTCTAAACTAACATAATTCCTAACTACATTATATTTATTTCTATACGCAAAAATAAATGTAATTTTTACCCCCACCATCAAAGAAACTTCTACTTGCAATGGATGGAGACACAACAGAAAATCACGGCTGATTAAAAGGCAGAAAACAAAAGATCATGTGATATCCAGTGCCAACTGACACATCTACACAAAATTCTTTGCACCTAAGACTCAGAGTTTACTGAAGAAGAGACTGTGGAAGAGGGTGTGAAAAGATTGCAAAAGTCAGAGGAATGGGAAGTTTGCTATGAGATTTTATCTTCAGGAAATGTCAGAAAGGTTACACTCATGAAGTCTCATCAATGTGGCTTCCTAAAGAAGACCCGAATCATAACAATATCAGAGGACATGCTAACATGAGAGAGGGAGGCACTGGGGAACACTTAGAGCAGAAGAAATGGTCTTCTCCAGGGAAGAGCTCTCTAACTGGTTATCCAATACCAAGTGGTCAGTTCTGAGATCATATACTACAGGTAACAGCATATGGACTGAGAAGGCTGTATTTATGTATTTAAGAATGTGTGTGTGTGTGTGTGTGTGTGTGTGTGTGCGCGCGCGCGCGTGTGAATACAACAATTAAAGAAACAGAGGCCATGAATCTGGGAATTTTAGAGAAAACAAAATAAGGGAGATGCATGGAGGGAATGGAGGAAGGAAATGGAAGGAGAAGTGATGTAATTATAATTTCAAAATATAAAAATATATTATTTTTAAGAATCCCTTTTCTTCCCCACCATGTACACATACATACATACACATACATATACCAATATACACAAGCAGAAAAAGAGAGAGAGAGAGAGAGAGAGAGAGAGAGAGAGAGAGAGTAAAACAGCAATGACCTCTTATTTGCGAGTTCTTAAGAACCATCACCTGAATTTTATTTTCTTGACTGAGTGTGTGGACTTGAGCTTGAGGGAATCAGGTCAAAATAGTAAGGCATTATTAGCTCAACACCATTATATAGCAATTAAAGTCTTGGAAGTATAGTTTTCTAATGAGGAAAATTACACGGGATGATGAAAGTGCTTCCTCTGGACCACAGCGCCAAGAAAACCCGCTGGGGAAGAGACAGCTCCTCTACAAATGGTGCCAGGGGCAGTAAGTGTGCACCAGTAGAAGAATGACGTAGACGCCTATCTCACACCACAGTGAAGAGCAACTCCAATTAAAGATCTAAATGTAAGACCTAACACAATTAAACTGCTAGAAAGAAGCCCAGGGGAAACATCCAAGACATTAACGTGACAAATGTCTTATTGGATATGACCCAACAAAGAGTAGTCAAACATCATGCAGCAAGAAAATACACAGGGATGTCTCTGTCAAACCCCTCCCCTCAGGGCTCAGGCTGCTCTGTGGAAGAGTCGATGGAAAGAGTGGAAGGTCCACAGAGAGTGGAGGACGCTAAGAAAGCAAGGCCTTTTAGACACAACAGGGCTGGCACACATACAAACTCACAGAGAAGGAGGCAGCCTGCACAGGACAGCACCAGACAGGGTCCTAGAGCTGAAAGGAGAAGTAGACTCATGCCCCATCCTGAACCCAGAAGCTATGTACAATTGATTGCCATTTGCAATGAAAAAAATCAGTTTTCTTCAAGGAAATCTCACTGGGAAATAAACCACTTTTAAGGTTAGACCCATGCTCAGAAGTAGTTGGCCAACACAAAACAAACTCAACAGCATATTTGAAGGTTGGTTTGTCTCACAAAATTAGGGCATTTTAAAAAATGGTTTTCTTACTTTATATGTCCTTTGCATATGCATATATATATTCCAGTTCTAGCGTTTTATGAATTCTCAACTGAGGAAACTCAAATGGCCGAGAAGCACCTAAAGAAATGTTCAACATCCTTAGTCATCAGGGAAATGCAAATCAAAACAACCCTGAGATTTCACCTCACACCAGTCAGAATGGCTAAGATCAAAAACTCAGGTGACAGCAGATGCTGGCGAGGATGTGGAGAAAGAGGAACACTCCTCCACTGCTGGTGGGAATGGAAGCTGATACAACCTCTCTGGAAATCAGTTTGGCAGATCCTCAGAAAAATGAACATAATACTACCTGAGGACCCAGCTATTCCACTCCTGGGCGTATACCCAGAGGATACTCCAACATGTAATAAAGACACATGTTCCACTATATTCATAGCAGCCATATTTATAATAGCCAGAAACTGGAAACAACCCAGATGTCCCTCAACAGAGGAATAGATACAGAAAATGTGGTACATTTACACAATGGAATACTACTCAGCTATGAAATTTGCAGGCAAATGGGTGGAACTTGAAAATGTTATCCTGAGTGAGATAACTCAGTCACAAAAGAACAAACATGGTATGTACTCACTGATAAGCGATATTAGCCCAAAAGTTCGGAACATCCATGATTCAATTCACAGCAACCATCGGGCTGAGTGTGAGGTCCCAGATGGAGGAGTTGGAGAAGGGACTGAAGGAGCTGAGGGAGTTGGCAGCCCCAGGGAGGGAGCAACAGTGGCAACTGGCCTGACCTCCCAATGCTCCCGGAGACTGGATCACCAACCAAAGAATACACATGGAGGGACCCATGGTGCTGGCCACATATGTGGCAGAGGGTCTTGTTAGCCATCGGGGGAGGAGAGGCCCTTGGGCCTGAGGGTATTAGATCCCCCAGTATAGGAGAATGCCAAGGAGGGAAGACGAGAGTGGGTGGGTGAGTGGTTGGGTGAATACCCTCATAGAGGCAGGGGGAGAGGGGAGGGGATAGAGAGGTTCCAAAGGAGAGATCTGGAAAGGGGAAACATTTGAAATGTAAATAAAGTATCAAAAAATTTTTAAAATTTTTTTTCTTACTTTATATGTCCTTTGCATGTGTGTGTGTGTATATATATATATATATAAATGGTTTTCTTACTTTATATGTCCTTTGCATATGCATATATATATTCCAGTTCTAGCGTTTTATGAATTCTCAACTGAGGAAACTCAAATGGCCGAGAAGCACCTAAAGAAATGTTCAACATCCTTAGTCATCAGGGAAATGCAAATCAAAACAACCCTGAGATTTCACCTCACACCAGTCAGAATGGCTAAGATCAAAAACTCAGGTGACAGCAGATGCTGGCGAGGATGTGGAGAAAGAGGAACACTCCTCCACTGCTGGTGGGAATGGAGTTCCCACCAGCAGTGGAGGACTCCACTGGAATATATATATTCCAGTTCTAGTGTTTCCAGTTCTATGGGATCCTTGTATATGGAAATGTGTGGGTCTCTGTTCCTATTTACGTTCCTTATGCTTTTCTTTGGTTCTTTTTCTTGTTTGGTTGTTTTGGAATTTCTTATTTGCTTTTATTATTATTCCTTAGATGCCTGTTTTCTAAGGAGAAACAGAAAGGGTGTGGATCTG
Source organism: Rhynchomys soricoides (assembly GCA_019843965.1). Lineage (NCBI taxonomy): Eukaryota > Metazoa > Chordata > Mammalia > Rodentia > Muridae > Rhynchomys > Rhynchomys soricoides. The sequence goes on from JADRCH010000013.1 coordinate 1,968,231, forward strand.
GACAGGAGGGGAGGTAAAGAGGAATTAGGAGGAGTTGCGGAAGGGGAAACCATAATCAAAATATATTGAGTGAAAAAATCTATTTTCTATAAAAGAAAAAAATAAAAGTTAAAAAAATAGACAATGGGATTTCACCAAGCTAAAAACAAACAAACAAACAAAAAAAAACCCTGTCTGTACAACAAAGAGGAAAAAAAAATAATCAAGAGAATTAAAAGCAAAATCAAACAAACCTACCTACAGAACAGGATGGATTTTTAAGCTATGCATTTGCTCAGCAGTTAACATGTAAACGTGGGAAAGTCAAGATAACTCAATAGCTAAAAGCAAATAACCTAATACAAGGCAAACTGAAAGCCTTGAGCAGACCTTCCCAAAAGATTTACAAGTGACCAACAGGTTTACAGAAAAAAAATGTGAATACTAACCCTGTGAAAATGCAACTTAAAACCACTGGGATTCATTGTTCCTACCTGCTACTGCAGTTAGTGTCAGAAAGAGAAGGGTGGGTTGGAATGTCAGCTCAGCCGGCACAGCACTTGTTTTGTGAGCATGAGAACCCAAATTTGGTCCTCCAGAGATCACATTAAGATAAGAAGAAGAAGAGGAAGAGGAAAGGAAGAGGAAGAGGAAGAGGAAGAGGAAGAAAGAAAGAAAGAGAAAGAGAAAGAAAGAAAGAAAGAAAGAAAGAAAGAAAGAAAGAACAGAGAAGGTGATGTGTGCTTATAATCACAGTGTGAGAGAGGTGAATGGGCAGACCTGTGAGATTCCACAGCCAGTCAGAATAACCTGCTTGCCTAGTCCCAGGACAGTGAGAGAGACTTTGTCTCAAAAACAATGAAGAATGACAGCCAAGGTTATTCTTTGGTTTATTCAAACATTGGTACATATACTCATCAAAACGTGCTCACTCATTTGGAGAGAGAGACAGAGAGACAAAGACAGAGAGACAGACAGAGACAGAGACAGAGAGACAGACAGAGACAGAGACAGAGAGACAGAAAAAGACAAAGAGAGAGAGAGAGAGAGAGAGAGAGAGAGAGAGAGAGAGAGAGAAAGGAATGAAGGAATGACAGATGACAGATACTGGGGATGATATGAAGAAAAGAAAACTTTACACATTGCTAATGGAAATGGAAATGAATTCAGTTATTATGGTAAACAGGGTAGACTCTTCTTAACAATGGGCCGAACCATCCTAGGATTCAACAATCCCACCACCTTGTAGCTAACCAAAGCAAACTCAAGTCCCCATTCTGAAAAGTCCTTTGCACTCTCCTGTTCATTCCAGCAGGTTTCACAAAAGCAAAGAATGTGAAAGGAATCTAAATGTTCCTCACTGGACAAGCTGCCAGAGCATGCAAGACCCTGATGCTGCTACTGAATAGAAAAAAAGCCTTTCTTACATTGAAATTAACTAAGTATTAGTGAGAAACTAAAACAAACACAGCAGTCATGTATCATCGAAGGTCTCTTGTGTCAAAATACAGACACACTCGCCTGTTTGTTAAGGGAACGTGTAAATCCACTCTTGGCAATAAAGCCTTGTTATCTCCTTTCCAAGTTTCCCTTTAAACTCCTGCATGCAGCCAGGTTAGAACAACGAGGGACGGGGAACTCTTAACCCAAAAGATGTCACAGATTTGTGATGGGGTTTGGTTCTAATGCTTTAAATTAATCTAGCCCCCAAAATTGGGAATCTGCAGGTCCAAACACTCAAAGTCCTTGTCCCCAGTTGGTTTTTGATCTTTCAATAAAGAGCCAATAGCCAATGGCCGGACAGGTAGACTGAGTCAGGACCTTTAGAATGGCATGGGCTAGGAACTGGAAGAAAGGAAGAAGAGGGAGAATTACCATAATTCAAGGGGATACTGATCAGATTTAGAACTGCAGAAGGAAAATCATCCGAAAGTAGGTGAGAAGGACTGCCCAGAAGATCTTGGGCAGTAAAAATTAGGGAGCTTTCCAGGAGCCAGAACAACAAAGATAAAATATAGAATTAGAGGGCGTTAAGCTAGGATTACAGGAGGGAAATGTGTGCTAGCCTTGGGGAGGATTAGAACTGCCCAACCTGTGAGCTAATCAAGACATGTCAAAAATTAACTCTCTCTCTCTCTCTCTCTCTCTCTCTCTCTCTCTCTCTCTCTCTCTCTCTCTGTGTGTGTGTGTGTGTGTGTGTGTGTGTTTTATTCGAAAATCCAAAGAACTCCTAGGTGAATGTGCATGTGCAACCCTCCAGGAGCCAGAGCGGTGATCCAACTACCGCTTCAGATCTATACCTGGAGAACAGCCAAGGCAGTCTGTCCATTTCCATCTCCAGTTCTAGGAATTCTGAAATAAATTGGGTATTAAAGGATGCAAAGGAATTTTGTTTTCAACTGAAAAGTAAGAAATGTTCCACAAATTTTGGCTGGTTGTATGACAGTATTAGACTTTTTTGTGGTGGTGGTGGTTATTGTTGCTGCTGCTGTTTTAATAATTCAACAAAAGAAAACAGGAGAAATACCACACGGAGGAAATCATGACGTCAGGTGAGCCAGGAAGAGGAAAGCACGCTGCTCTTTTCCTTACATTTAGTATAAGTTTATCATTAAAAGAAGTTGCAAATTTTAAAGCAAATACTTAAAATAATTTGAATAATGCACTGAATCATCTGAAAAACCTTGAGGTGACCCACTTTCTGGACACATGCTAAATAAGTAACAAGCATTGTGCTGGTGTTTGTTATACTTGACAACCTTCAAACCAATGTCCCTCATCCCATTCCCTTTGGATGCTATCATGAATGCAATAATGACTTCATATTTAAACACAACAATCTTAATAAAGTATAGCATTTTTTATTATTCTCAGAGCCAACTACAATATGAATTCTTAAGGTTAACTGTATACCTTTCTTTTACATCCATGGTGCTCAAAAATGGTTAATGAACAAGCTGGATCCTTAAAAGATAATTAAATTTTGTATAGATATGTAAGAACATTTTTAATTATTTATGTTGTATGTAAAAATATTTTGCCTACATGTATATATATTACCACATGCTTGCCTGGTGCCTGCAGAGGTTAGAAGAGAGCACTGGATCCCTGAAACTAGAGTTATGCATAATAATAAGCCCCCTTGTGAATCCTAGGAACCAAACCTAAATCCTCTGCAAGAGTATCCAGTGCCCTTAGCAATCTCCCTTATGACTTTTTTTTTAATTTAATTTTATTTTTTTACCTATTCACTTTGTATCATGCTCACTGCTCCCTTCTTAGTCACCTCCTCCCACAATCCTTCCCCATTCCCCCTTCCCTTCTCCTCTGAGCAGGTGGGGCTCCCTGGGTATTCCCCCACCCTGTCACTTCAAATGTCTGTGAGGCTAGGCGCTGCTTCTCCCACTGAGGCCAGACAAGTTAGCCCAGCTATTAGAACATATCCCACAGACAGGCAAAGGCTTTTGGAATAGCCTCCCACTCCAGTTGTTCGGGACCCACATGAAGACCAAGCTGCACATCTGCTACATATGTGTGGAGAGGCCTAGGTTCAGCTCATGGTGGTTCAGACTCAGAGATTCCCAAGGGCCCAGGTTAGTTGACTCTGTTGGTATTCCTGTGGAGTTCCTATCTCCTTTGGGGTCCACAATCCTTCCTCCTATTCTTCCATAAGAGTCTCCAAGCTCCATCCACTGTTTGTCTGTGGATGTCTGTACCTGTGTGAGTCAGCTGCTGGGTGGAGCCTCTCAGAGGACAGCCATGCTAGACTCCTGTCTGCAAGCGTAACAGAATATCTTTAACAGTGGCAGGGATTGGTGCTTACCCATGGGATGTGTCTGCAAGTAATCAGACCTGTATAAAGGGAAATGGGCATGGAGGTGAAACGAATGTGTGTATTTGGAAATATTTGCATTTGGTGTGGTTTTCAGTGGCCCACACCAGATGGATCAGAAGGGAGTGATCAAAACAGAAAGAAATCTGAGGGTATATTTAGTCAAGAAAACTCGTGTCCTGTATCTCATTGGGTATGGACAATTGGAGGACTCGGGGAAGCTGCTAAATATGACTCCCTACCAAAGTACTTTTAGGCTGGCAATGTATCTCAGAATACAAGGTGTGCCCAGCCTGTGCACACCTTGGGTGTGCCTAAGCACCAGAAAAAATAAAATTTAAGCTGTTATATGAGCACAGATAAGAGTATGCATCATTTTATGCTGTCTTTAATAAACATGCAATGCCCACAAGTAAGATACATGACCCTCAGTAACAGTGAAAAACATTAATTCCATCAAGTCAGGCTGTGACTTTCTATGGAGAAGAGTTACTAAACAGCTGGTACATGTGTAACCCTGATATTCAGGTCTCTAAACTGGGAGGTCACAAGCCCAAGATCAGTCTTGGCAACTTGGGAAGACCCTGTCTCTAAATGAAATCAGAAGGACAGGCAATGTGGGTAAAAAGCCTAGCACTTGCCTAATGTGAGCCCTGGATTCAATCTCAATGGTCTTTCCACCAATGTTATGGAAGATCTAAAGTTGCTTAGAATCAGAACTGAATTCACTCCTCTTGGAAATTACATTTAAATCTAAGGAAAGAAAATTCACAGAAGTACCGTTTTGGTCGTCCTTCTGGTCTCTGGATGAAGACATTTGAAGTAAAATAAAATGCCACTGCTGATTAGGAGCAGTGTCCTCCTCCAGAGGAGCATTGTCAGGACCCATGCACTGCCAGCTAGCCTTCTGTACAGCAACACACCTGGCGAAGTTGAATGCCTTTGAAAGGTTTGCTTTATTGCAAATCATAACCCAGCTGCGGAGCCAGATGAAGCTTGAGGCCATGACCCTGCATACCTGGGATTTTTTCAGTGAGATGGGGGAACAAAGGATGTTTTTCTCTAACTCAGGGATGGTTAGATTATTTTTTTTCCACTTTCCCATTAGCAGGTCTGTCTGAATCTTTCTCAGTCCTCTCTCACTCCTTGTTCAACTATTTGAGTTTGTCTATCACTAAACTTGTAACACAGTCTTTGCAGAGGCTTCAAAGTGATGTTCAAATTGGAAGATAAAAAGGCTTCAGACCCTGTCAGAGTGGAGGACAGCCACAGTAAACGGACAGGGAGGACAGGAGCCCATGGTAGCTGGGAATACAAAAACCTCTTTGCTAGCAGAGGCCACTGCACCATAAGCAAACCTTTGTTACTCTATCTGTGAACTCAAGGATGGCTCCTCTCCTTAAAGATCATGGAGTCAGCAGGGTGGTTACTCAAAATCGCTGACACCACTGGACAGAAAAAGACCTGTCCAAGTCTTGATCTCTTTAGCTCAGCCCAGGTGAAGTCCAGCTCACCCATCCATCAAAGCTCTGGAATGTGTGCCCAGTAAATACCCACTCTGTGCCAAAAAGAAGAAAAGCTGTTCACAGCCTGCCCAGGACAAGCCAAGACTCCCACCTCCCAGGGGTCCTCACCAGACAATGGGTAGGGCACACAGCAAGTGAGCAAAAGACAAATGATGCTTTTATCTAGCATGCTCCCTCCTGTTTGCAAAGTTTATGTTAAGGCCACTTCACTGTCTGGAGCACAGCCTGGTGGATTACCTATTGGTTGAACCAAGTTCATTGCATGATCATGTGACCTGGGGAAAGCCGAGGGGGGGAACTGTGTAAGGATGGTTGTTTGGAAACCACCTTCTGCCATTTTAGCCTCACAAGGACTTGGATACATGCTGCCCATCCTCCCAAAGGAGAAGAGATGCAAAGCAAACAAATACCAAGCTGGCAAGCTCATCTTGTATTTCCAGTTATGTTCTTAATTTAAAATTCACTAAATTGCAAGCTTAAAAATGGGTCACTTGAGAGAGCGGTGAAGGAAAGGCTTATCGCTGGGATAGTATCCAGGAGCTTTGGGGACAAAGTGTCTGACTGAACGCCAGTCTGCCTTCCCAAGTAAGGTGAAACTGGAACGTCCTAAAGCCACTCTGGCAGGCCAGTATTCTGAGGACAGTAATCTTACTCATTAGCAAAGTTGGACCAAAACACTTGAAGTGATTAATCCATCCATCTCATAGAAAGTCAAAGCTCTTCTTGTTCTTCAAGTGGATCTAGATTGCAAGAAGGAATTCCTTGTCACCCACTCCCTGAGTGACCTGTTTGTTTCGGTCTGCACAGCTTTATCTCCTTAGGCAACCTAGGAAGGAAACCTCAAGACACCAAAGTAGTTAGTTTCTACTCTCAGTTCCACAGGCTAATCTCAAGAGCTCACAACATCTTGTTGTTATTAAGGGACACTAAGGTCAGAAGTTGATGCAGATTCCTCTGTATCTGTCACACCATTTTCTTTTCTAAGTTTTTTATTTTCATTATTTTTTTACATTTTTTTGAGAACTGCAAACATGAGAACTATATTTGCACCATCTCCTCCCTATCCCCTTTCCAACTGTCCTCATGACTCTCGCTCCCTTTAAAAATCATGACCCCTTAATTATTGTTGTTATGCACACATGTACATACATACACACACATATAAACACAACCTGCTGATATATACATATTGCTCATATACGCATGTATTTAGGGCTGACCACTTGGGATTGGCTAGCCTCTCAGGGAGCTCATCTTTGGAAAAGACTCATTCTCTCTTTCTTGGCAGCCACTGATTGCCTGTAGATCTACATCCAAAGGTGGGGCCTTGTAAGATTTCCCCCATCCATGTTGACATGTTGTTGGCTGTACACCACACTTTTATTTTTTAATACCAAATAGGTGAGTGCCTATGAAACTGGCTTGGAGACATGTCTGGGGCACAGTGGTAAGCTTGGCTTCAGCTCATGTAGAGAATTTCTCACTGACTCACCACTGGCCTGGCTTCGCCTTCTAGCTTTATCTTCTTAGATAGGATTCACTGCACAATAGGAAAGTTGTGTTTCTCAGAATTTTCTGCCCCGAATGTCAATCATGCAGTACAGAACACCTTGACTTCGGGCTAATTTTAATTAAGAGCAAGTCTATATTTAGCCAGGTCAAGGTCTTTAAATTTATTTTAATTACAAATAAATAAAGACTTGTGATCTATTAACTCATTCCAAATAAAATATTTTTAAGCTAGTGGAAGCTTAAATTGAGTTAAGTGGCTATTATTTGTGTGTGCACACATGAACATGTGCACCTGTGTGGAACTCAGAGGTCAACATCAAGATGTCTTCCTCAATCATTATTCTTTTTAAGCACAGTTTGTAATTTCTGGGGGGAAACCAAACTCCCTTCAGCCACTATTAGATAGATGACCTTCACAAGTACACCAGTAGAAGGAAGTACTTGCTCTTCTACTGGGAGAGTTTGTGCCCTTTGTTCCCTCAACTATAATAAAACCCCTCTTTTCAGGAGACTCCCTTTCCTCCCCTCATTTTGGTAAGTCAGTGGTCAGTAATCTTTGAAGATGGCTTGACTGCTCCCAGGATGTTGCTTCCCTGTGTTTTCTCTCTCTGAGTTCTCTGTCTTTCATCTATGTCCTCTGCACTGTTTGATAGCTAATACAATGAAAGTACCCTTTGATAAAACACCATGACCAAAAGTAACTGAAGGAGAAAAGGGTGGGTTTCAACTTATCATTGTAGTCTATATAGTTGAAGGGCAGTCAGGATGGAACTCAAGGCAGGAATGGAAGCAGAAACCACGGAGAAACAGTGCTTAAGCAGAGACTATGGAGAAACACTGCTTAAGCAGAGACCATGGAGAAACACTGCTTACTGGCTTGCTCCCTATGGCTTGCTTGATATTCTATTCTGTGTGTATGGTTTTGTTGTGGTGGTGGTGGTGGTGGTGGTGGTTTTTTGGTTTTTTGTTTGTTTGGTTGGTTTTTTTTTTTTTTTTTTTTTTTTTTTTGCCTGCAGATATGTCTATATACCACATGTATGCAGAGTGACCATGGATGGTGGAAGAAGACATCAGAGCCCCAGGATTGTGGTTACAGATGATTGTGAACTGCCATTGGGTGCTGGGAATCAAACCCAAGCCTTCTGGAAGAGCATCTAATGCTCTTAATCACTTAGCCATTATCTCCAGACGCCTTAGCCTGTTTCCTTATACCACCCAGAGCCACCTGCACAGGAGTGGTACCACCTGCAACAAGCTGGGCCCTCTCTCATCAACAAATTTGCTTGTTTCAAATTGGAAAAAAACCTAACCAGGAGAATGAGTGTTGTGTAAGTGCTTGTAATGGTTTATTGTTCAGAGACTGGCAACCTAAAGGCTTTACCTGTCCAGTTGGTTTGGAGGCATCCTCACACATGGAGCCCACCGATGCTGACTGCATGTGACTGGAGAAGCACCAGGAACAGAGGTGTTTCAATCCATAGTTTTAAAATGAACTATAAAAGAAAGGGGTAGAGTAGAAGCTTGGGAAGGGGACACATTCTGTGAGACTCTGGTCTCATGGAGGGGAGGGGTCTGATGGGTGTTAGAGAATCCCGTCACTGAGGGGGAGTTGAAGAGGACAGAAGTGGGACATCTCTCCTCTCTCCATGTAGAGAAGATGCATGGCTGAACTCAACCCTGGGAGTGAACACAGACAGGTCGTAGTTGGCAGCATACACACACGTGCACAGGAGGATACTATGTGAAGGCTGAACTCTTGCTGCCACACATCAAGGAATCAGGAGGCAGCAGGAGAAGGCTCTGGAGCAGGTTACCCTGGTACCTACAGAGAAAGCTGATGCCTTGATCTTGGCCTTGGACTCCAGATCTGCCGTGGTGGCTCTGGAAACTGACCCAATGACATATCATGCATGACCCTGCCTCATTATAGTGCCTGTCTTTGATCTTTGATCATGTTCTCAAAACTGGCTAGACGGGTCAGCCACCATGTGTACTCAGTGCCACTCTCCAGACATGACAATCAAGGTGTCCAGAATTTCCCAGAGTATCAAAGAACATCTTTGCTTGAAATAAGACCAGTGGTATCAGTTTCCTTCACTTTGTCACTTTATACCTGGATTTAAGTGTGTGTGTGTGTGTGTGTGTGTGTGTGTGTGTGTGCGCATGTCAGTGTATTTCAGTGCATGTGTGTTTGTGCATGTGTGTGTGCATGAATGTGTGTATTTAAGTGCATGTATGGGCATGTGTGCATATATGTGTGTGTTTGTGTGTATGTGTGTGCATGTGTGAGTATGTGTCAATGTCCATGTGTGTGACATAAAAGTAGAAAGAAGACTATGAAAGGGTAAGAAAAATCTGAAGGAGGCAGTAGGAATGGAAAAGCCTGTGCTGTGAAAGTAGAGGCAGATTACCTGGGAAAGGAAATGGGGGCTGAAAATACAGGGATCGGGGTGAGGAAGGTCAGTGGGGGAAGGGAGCAGTTCATAATAAGGGTAACAGCGCATGGTATAAAGATGCCTTCGTGAAACCAGGCCTTGTGATTGGTTCTTTGCGAATTCCACATCTTGTACCCAATCCCATTCATCCCTCCTCACCTCATACCTGCTCTCCACCCTTGCAACCTCACCCCCAACAGAGAAAAACATCTCATTGTGGAAGCTGCAGTGTGTCACAGCGTGTCCCACAATGTACCCTTTTGTCCACACTTCTTTGCTTGTAAATGTTCATTGCAAAGACTCATTGGTTTGGTGTGAGGCCTCTAGCTTCCACTACTCCATCAGTACTAGATCTTCACTGAGACTCCCCTTGAATACCCTGTTGTTGCCCTGTGTCATGGAGATCCTGTAGTTCTGGATCTGTAGGATGGGCTCCTTCATGCACTCCAGTAGTTCATCCGTGGGATAGAGGTTGGGATGGCCCAATTCAAACCCCTGGATCTGGGCCTGAGAGGAATTTGAGCTGGTCACCTCACTAGCTCTCCCACTCTCACACACTTGGGTTGGCTCACCAGCACCCCCACAACCAGGGCCAGCTCTACCTTGCTACCCAGGGATAAGTGCAGGGCCCGCTCTCCCAAATGTTGCAGCTGGTGAGGGACATAGCCAACAATCCTACTCTCATGATCCTGGGGCCAGCCTTCCCACCAGCCATAGATGGTGAGGAACAAGGGAGGAGAGGAGAGCATCTCTCCCTCATCTGTGCCACCACCCATCAGACAAGAGGCAGGGCTATACCTCCTTTATGTTCATTCCTTGGGGCTGGCTCACTGGCAACCGCAACATCCAGGACCAGCTCTACTGTGCTGCCCAAGTGAAGTTTAAGGCCTGCTCCCAGTGCTGTAGCAGGTGACAGGCAGGGATGCTCTCTGGCTCCCATTACCCCAGGGCTAGCTCTACGGACTGCCATAGGTGGCAAGGGACAAAGGTTGGGGAAGGCATCTCTCCCTTGTTCATGCTGTCACACAGCAGACAAGATGTGGGGCCAGTTTTCCGATGCTGACACCCTCAAGGCAGCTCACTTGCGTCCAGCCATCAGGATCAATTCTACTGTGCTGTCCAGGTGAGATGCAGGGCCTCTCTGGATTGCTGCAGCAGCTGAGGGGCAGGGACAGCTTTCCTGCTATTATGACCCCATTGGGGCCAACTCTTACTGGTGGCATGATAAGACAAACGACCCATGATCTTGGATGTATGATCTAAGAATACAGAGTCCTTAGAGGGTTGTGAAGTGGTTACCAGAGGCTGGGAAAAGTTGGGAGAAAGGGGACATTAAAAGCTGGTTAGCAACACAAAGTCACAACCAAAAAAGAGAAATACTTTGGAGTTCTGGTAGAAGAGGGGATGGTAGTCGGCAGGTTTCCAGTGCAAGGTTTAAAATACTTGGGAGAGAGGACTTTGATGTTTCCTTCCTTGCTTGCCTTCATTTCCTTCCCTTCTTCCCTCCTTCCCTTGCTCCCTTCCTTTTCCTTCTTGTTTTGTGGTACTGAGGATTGAACATAGGGCCTCATATATGTGACAGAAGCACAGTACCTACTACTACAGCCCCAGCCACTGAACTTTTTCATTACAAGAAATGGAAAAGGTTTTGGATCGTGGAGAATCTACGGGTCGTCAGTTAAACAAACATTAGACGATGCTTGAGTGTATGATTCCCAGGCCTATCCATGTTGCTACAAATGCTAGGATTTCATTCTTATCTTGGCTGAAAGGTATTCCGTGTGTGTGTGTGTGTGTGTGTGTGTGTGTGTGTGTGTGTGTGTGTAAGAGAGAGAGAGAGAGAGAGAGAGAGAGGAGAGAAAGAGCACTCAAGTGCACGGAGGTAGGGCTTAAACAGAGACGAAGGACAGACAATTTTTCAGTATCCATTCCTCTGTTGATTGATCTTTACTAATAGGAACACTACTGGGATACAGATGTAGGTGCCTCTTTCTCATGGTGATTTTATTCCTTTGGGTACACTCCCAGGAGGGAAATGTACCCATTTCTGCATCTCTTGGCTCCACTATTTTTAATTTCCATAGCGTTTTCCAGAATGGCTGTGCTAATTTACACCTCTAACAACAGAAGAACAGTCCCACCCACCCAGCATTTACATTTTGTCTTTTATTGGGATCGTTCTTATTTTGGTTTGGTTTGCCTTTTGCTTGGGGAGGTAGGTTGAGTTTTGGTTGTGGAGGAGGTGGGCTTTGTGTTTGTTTTTCTTTAATGGCCGTGTAACTGGAATGAAATGACATCTCGTAGTGATATTAATTTCCATCTCTTTGGTAATTAGCAATGTAGAATTAGACCCTTAGCCATTTATAGGTCTTTCTTGAGAGTAATTTGCTTGGTTCTTTTACTCATGTTTTAAGTTTACTATTTTTACTTTTCTCGTAAGTTCTCTGAGGTCTTCAAACATGGCAGGTGTGATCTTTCTGCACAGGTTAGGGATAGTGTCTCGTTCTTCAGGTTGTCTCTTCACCAACGATTCCTTTCTTTGTGCTGCGGAAACCTTTTAGTTTAATGTAAAAACATCTGTTTGTTCTCTTATTATTGCCTGTCTTTTATATTCTTCTCCAAAATAGCATTTCCAGAAGCCAATCTTGTTTATTTATCCCTGTAATTCCAGCACTTGAGAGGCTGAGACAGAAGGATCCTGAGTCTGAGGCCAGCCTGGGCCAGATAAAGAAGCCTTGTCTCAAACACAAATGAAATCCTCACCCGACCAAAGTCACAGAGCATTTCTGCTATATTTTCTTCTAGTGGCTTCGTTATTTCATATTTTGCATCTATCTAAATCTATTTTGAGATAAGTTTATTGAATGATCGGGAATAGAGTCGAGTGCCATTCTTCTAAATGCAGACACAGAGTTTCGCCAGAATCACTTGTTGAAGAGAGATTTCTTAGCCAGATGTGTTTTATTGGCACCTTTACTGAAAACCATGTCTTTAAGAGTATAGGTTGCATTCCATTAACCTGTGAGTATTTTTATCACACGTTGTTGGCCATTAGAGTTCTATAGTATATTTTAAGATCAAGTAGTATGAAGTCAGTTTTGGTTTTTCTCATGAGTGTTTTTGGCCACTCAGGGTTATTTATGGTTCAAAATGAGTTTGTAGATGTTTTTTCTATTCAACAAAATTTTGATAGAGATGCATTAAATAGGGAGAGCTTTTTTGGTAATTTGGATATTTTACTGATATTAATTCCTCCAATCAATAAACACAAGGCGTTTCTTTTCTTTGTAAATGCCTTATTTTCATTGTAGAGATCTTTAACACCTCAACTAAATATATTTCTAGTTTTTTTGGACCTATGACAAATGGAGTACTTTCTCAACATCTCTCTCAGATATCTAATGTCTAACTGTCGACATGTAGGTTATTGTTTATATATGCTGATTTTGTATCTTGTGACTTAAATGGATTTATTAATTTTTCTAATGTTTTAGTAATATCTTTAGGATTTTCCATATAAATGAGCAAAGCATCTGATAACATAGATAATCTCCAAGAGTTCAGCTCATCATACAAAACCTCATTTTATACGACGTAGTCCTGGCTGGCCTTAAACAGAGACACGCTTGCCTCTGTAGTCTACGCCTAACCCTGATTTAAAGCAAGTCTTTCATACATGATTGCTTAATTACAGCAGTGTCTCTGCAGTAGCTACAGCAAGTCCACTTTAAAGAGAAGTGGCAGCCTTGATTCCTCATAAATTAACTCCTTTGTTAGTAAGAAGGAAGTGAAATAGCCACCACAAGCTAATTAATTTCTTATCATTTTCTGAATCTTAACTGTGTTTCCTGTCTCAAAACCAGTAAGCGGCAAAGGTACGGTCGAAGATACCAGAGTTATCTGCATGGACTCCGTCTGCTAATCACAAGTAACATCTTGGCTAGATAGCTGCATTAATGCGAAGGACAACTTATTTTCTACATGAGGTAAATTGGAATTTAGTACATTCCAGATTAATATATTTTCCTTTAATATTTCTGAAATTCTGCCTTTAAGTTCCAAGATCCATGCAGAGAGCTGTTCTAAGAATGTTCCTCTCACACATGCACTTATGCAGGTATAGCTGACTGTTGCCCACATTGAGAGAGCTATGAATTTGTCTTCTATGTAAATCAATGAAATTCTTTTTTTTCATTGAGGCATTATGAGTATATTACTGGGCTTACACTGCCATCATGTGGTAAAAATGAGAAACTAGTTAATTTTAAGTTTTTTTTTTTTTTTTAATGAAAACTTTTATACATTTTTCTAAAAGTATAAAATAATAAATGTAAATGTATTGGAGATTTTATATTTCTGAAAATTTTACAAATTTTAATTACAGTCATATAAAACATTTTTGGTTATACAGTGGATTCAGCTTCTAAACTCAGATACACAAGTGCACTATGAGCTGTGGGAATGTCTTGTAGGCTCCCAAGATTCATCTGAGACTTAGGAAAGTTGTTCATCTTGCAGTCTCATCCATGTATTTCAAGACCATTTGTTCTTGCTGTTCCTGTCATAATGGCAACAAAAAAGACCTTCAGACAATGGCATCAGAAACCTACTGGAGCTACTAAGGTCCAATAACAGTGTCTGCTGAGCCAAGGGGGAGAGAATGGAGGCTATAGCTAATGGGGAACTCCCTCTCAACTTGGGGAATGTTCTTATTTTAATCATAATTCAATTTTTAAGTTAAAATTTAGGGTTTTTTCCTATTTCCTTCCTCTTTTGATTTTCATTTTTTAAATATCTCATATAATATTCATATATTATTTTGATAATATTCTTTCAACCCCCTCCATTCAACAGAATCCCCAGGACTCCCAAGGCTCCCAATTTCACGTCCTCTCTTCCATCTCACAAATAAACAAAACTTTTTAAAAATTAGAAAAAAAATAACAAAAATAAAAGGCACGTATTCAAAACAAGACCTCATTTTGTGTTGACCTACTCCCAGGCACAGGCCTGCCCTAGAATGTGCTTGCTATCCCTGGTGACATTCCACTGGAGAAAACTGACTTTGCTTTCCCAGCAGGTATCAACTTCAGATAGCTTCTTGGTTAACGGCTGGGACTTTGTGCCTATTTAGGCCTCCTTATGCTGGGAAGTGTCTAGAATTGGTGCAGGTCTTGTGCATGTAGGCAGAGGACTGAGTGAGCCAAAGCCAGGCGGCTCCATGACGGGCTGCAAACTGGCAGTTTGAGAGACTAGTTCTAAGTTTCTGTTTCCCAGAAATTAGAACCAGGATCCAGGAACCTGTGGTCAGCCAATCACAGTCACGGCCAGCCAATCCAAGGACACCTTGTCATCGGGCCTGAAGTAAGAATAAGTAGCTAGAGTGAGCAAGCAGCCCCCTGGGAACTCTCCAGAGCCCTAACCAATTATAGAATCAGTCAGACCCTGGAGATAGAGCTAATCAATCAAGGTAAAAGGACACATACCCCTCCCTGGAATTCCCCTGACAATAAAAGTTCGGCCTTCGAGTCCACCAGAGGTCTCCATTCCCAAACGGAGAGATGCCTGCTAAATTCAGCTAAATAAATGCTCTTTGTCATTGCATACTGTTTAAGTCTGGGGTCTTCCTTCAGCAATTCTTGGACCCTAACATTAGGTAACTGCTGTAAGTCACTGTTGTGGGTCACTGTTGTGGGTCACTATTGTGGGAGACATTGATGATTACTTTTCTCCTCCAGCAGTGTGCAAAGTACCTTTCAGCACCATGAATACTAGTGAGTGGGGGAGGAAGTCTCCTAAAAGCATCATAGTTGGCTGGGAAACAATCCACAAAGAGGTGAAAATGAAAACTCAGTTTAGCCTGAGTTAGTCAGCCAGGCTTGATCAAAAGAGTCTGATACCAGGTATTTTCTTGCTAGCATATTTAAACACAGTACAATTTGGAAAAATTATACTGATATAATACAATTCCCATTGGCCATGGAGGTAAAATTACATCAAAACTCAACTCAAAGTACCTGTGATTTTTTTCCAAGAAGGTGGGTTCTAGAGACAGGCTACCCATGTTAGCTTAAGG
Source organism: Rhynchomys soricoides (assembly GCA_019843965.1). NCBI lineage: Eukaryota > Metazoa > Chordata > Mammalia > Rodentia > Muridae > Rhynchomys > Rhynchomys soricoides. Next base: position 1,983,591 of record JADRCH010000013.1, read on the forward strand.
GCCTAAGGAACAATTTGGTGTGGTCTCAGCCATATAGACAATATAGAGGTCATTTGGGATACTAGCCATCTCTGGTTCTGGGAGCTTGGGGGAAAACCCTGGATATATAGATATGT
>JADRCH010000013.1:1983716-2057614 GCA_019843965.1 Rhynchomys soricoides
CTGGATATATAGATATGTAAGAGTCATCTAGCCACCTCTGGTCCTGGTTGTGGGAGCTTGACATGGCCTGGCCCAACAGATAACACAGTTCGTCAGGCTGTTAATCACCTCAAATTCCCAGCCTTCCAGATGGAAAAAATGGGTTCTATGTCCTTTCTTTAGGAGGTGACTCAGCATGCTTAACATTCCTGGCTTCCTTGGAGATCTGTGGGCATAAGGAATTTCACCCTCCCAACAGGGGGTGAAACTTCTGCTTGGCACCAGTTTCATTTCTCTATGTTTAATGACATAAGTAAGTAGTGTCTTCAACTCTAGGTTCTTAAAGTCAGGTTGTGGATAGCAACCAATAACCTTGGAAATAGCCTATGATGTTTGAGGAATGGGTCTCATAGGACCCCTTTGGTCAATTATTCAACTACATATAACCCATTTCCTCATTCCTGGCACTGGAAGTTATAGTGGGTGGTATAATATGTCTATTTGGATCACTGTCTTCCCCCATTTAAATTCTACGTCTATTTTAGGAAGCTTCTTCAGGAGTAGGTTTGCATATGGTTTTAAAGGGTCTTTGGTGTTAATTGTTCCTGCCCGTGTTCCCTCCTTTACCCTGCTCTCCCTTCCCCCTCTTATTTAGTCATCTTATTCTAGTTTTTCCTTTATTTTTTTATAAGATGATATTCTATTCTCCCTTCTATGGAGATCCTCTACTCTCCTACCTATCCTCTAGGTTATTCTGTTTGAAACACACAAATCCAAAGCTTAAAAGCTAACCTCTAATACAAGAGAAAGCCTCTTTTGGGGCCTGGGTTTCTTTGCTAAGGATAATTGTTTCTAGCCCCATCCATTTACCTGAAATTTTCATTTTCTTAACATATGACTAATACCCCTTTATATAAATATACCACATTTTCATTATCCAGTTACTTTTTCTTAGACATCTAGATGGTTTAAATTTCCTGGCTAGTATGAATAGAGCAGCAATGAACATGCATGAATAGGTATGTCTGTAGTGATATGTGGAGCCCTTTGGATATATGCCCAAGAGTGGTATAGCTGGATCTTGTGGTAGGTTGATTTTAAGTTTTTTGAGGAACCTCCATGGTGGCTGTACCAGTTTTTACCCACACCAGCAATGAATAAGTGTTCCCCTTTCCCTGCGTGTCCCCCCTTTTCCTAGCCAACATGTTCTGTCATTTGCTTTATTGATCTTGGCCATTCTTACTGGGATAAGATGGAATCTCAATGTAGCTTTAATTTGCATATCCCTAATGACTAAGGATATTGAACACTGAAATATTTCTTAGCCATTTGTGTCTCATCTTTTAGAATTCTCTATTTAGTTCTATATCCCATTTTTTAATTTGGGTTATTTGTTTTATTGATTTTTTTTTTAGTTCTTTGTATATAATAGATAATAACATACTGTCAGATATATAATTTGTGAAGATTTTTCCCATTCTATAGGCTGCTATTGTGCTGTGTAGAAATGTTTCAACTTCATGAGATCCCACTTACTGTTGGTCTTAGTGCCTGTGCTATCAGTGTCCTGGCAGAAAGTTCTCTTTTGTGCCAGTGAATTCAAGTCCATCCCCCACTTTCTCTTCTATCAGATTCACTGTGTCTGGCCTTATGCTGAGGTCCTTGATCTATTTGGAGTTGAGTTCTCTGCATGGTGGTAGACATAGTATAGACATAGTATGACTATTATAGACATAGTATGACTAGTATAGACATAGTATGACGATATGCCATCCTTTCTCCCTTGTCTATTTTTGCCTCCTTGTGAAATCAGTGCCCATAGGTGTGTGGAATAATGTCTGAGTCTTCAATCCTATTTCATTAATCAATGTGTCTAGTTTGTTATGCCAATACAATGATGTTTTTATTACTATAGATCTGTGATTCAATTTGAGATCAGGGACACTGATACCTCCTGCAATACTTTTATTATTCAGAGTTGTTTTATGTGTCTGGGGGGTGTTTCCATGAAGTTGAATTTTTTTATTTCTGCAAAGAATGTTGATGGAATTCTCATGGAGATTGCATTGAATCTGTAGATTGCTCGTAGATAGATTGGAAGGATGGCCTTTTTCATCACATTAATTCTACCAGTCTATGAGCATGAAAGACCTTTCCAACTCCAATGTCTTCTTCAGTTTCTTTTTTCAATACTTGAAGTTTTTTATTATACAAGTCTTTCACTTGCTTAGTTAGTGTTACCCCAACATATTTTTGAGGGTACTGTAAAAGGCAATGTTTCCCTTTCTCTGTCATTTATCTGTAGGAATACTACTGATTTTTGTGTATTAGTTCTATATCTTGTTACTTTGTGGAAAGTATTATCTGTAGAAGTTTTCTGAGGAGCCTTTAGGGTCTTTTAGATTTAAAATAAATCCTATCATCTGAAGAAAATAAAGGTACTTTGACTTTTCCTTTCCTATTAGTAGTCCCTTGATCTCCCCCAGTTGTCTTATTGCTCTAGCTGAGACTGCAAAGACAATATTAAATAAACATGGAGAGTGGACACCCTTAGCTTGTTTGTTTGCTTGTTTGTTTTTGTTTTTTTTAGTGAAAATGCTTTCAGTATCTCTCAGTTTAGGATGATGTCATGTGTGGGCTCATTGTAAACTACCTTTATTATGTTAAGGTATGTCCCTTGTTTCCCTAGTCTCTCCAAGACTTTACGTTTGAATTTAAAGTTCAATCCTTTTCACATCAATAGCATCCTATTGCCACACAGGGGTAGTAAATTGCTTGAATTAACCATTGATCCCACAGGTTTTCCAGATTTTGTAGACTCACATCATGGATACTTTGTCCTAATGAACAGAAGATTTATTCTCCCTTCTCCTGAGATCTCCCTTCATGTTGTTGGTGGGATCACAGGTGAAACACACCTTCAGTTTATCCTATCAGAAAACACATCTGGTTTGAAATCCAAGCTTGTTCTGCTGCTGAGTGAAGCCACCATCATTTTCTGTCCCCAGAGACCCTACCTTTTCTGTACAGGGCTCTTGACTGCAGTGGAACAGGTTGGCTTTAGATCTGCTTCCGCCTACTTTTTGGTCTTATCTGTACACACACCCCTCTCTGTCCTCTATACCCTATGCTCATCCTCTTCCCTTTAGTGCTTTATGGGTACCATGCTATTCTCCCATCACTTGAAGCCCTGCACAGGGCTGGGCTACTCTGCCATGTCATCCTCCAGCCTGATTCCTAATCATAACTTGGGTCCACCTCAGTATCATACCTTCAGCGAACTTCACTCTAGTCAGTTTGTAAAGCATGTTCCTTCCTGACACTTATTTCCCAACCGCTATGTACCAAAAAATATTGTTATCTTCACGACTACCAGTAGTATTTTTTTGTTTTGCTTTTGTTTGGTTTGGTTTTTTAGCTCCCTCCAGTAAAAAACAAGTTCCATGCAAACGTCTTTTTGAGCCACACGACAGCTGTACCATCTCTTAACATTGTCTGGACCATAGTCTACTTACATTGAAAAAAATCAGTGATGAAGCACCAACTTGGTCATTCCCAGATGGCTTTTTTTATGATACTAGCTCAGGGGCCATCTAGGGCTGAGTAAATCCTAGAAACCAGGAGTTAAAATCACCACCATCCAAAAGAAAGCCAAAGAAGGGTATATTACATAATGAATAGAAACTGTCCCCCCACAGACTCATGGGCTTGAACACTTGTCTGTGGCATTTTGGATGAAATTGAAGTGTCTTTAATGTGCTTATGACAGAAACATAGGTGACCACATTTGTATCTTTCCCAAGCAGAGTGTATTGAACAACATAGTCATAAGGAGTGGTTACAGAAAGGCAACTATTTGCTAGATGTCCCCACTCTCCTGGTGATGGTGGCTGAGGCTCCCATAGGTCCTTCTGTTCTAATCTTAAATACTAATTAGATATTAACTCTCAGCATTGCAAATTATACATCGCATACTATGTGTGTGCATGTGTAAGCATATGTGATTGTGTGTGAACATGTGTGTGTATGCGTGTGTGTGAATATGAGTGTGTGTGTGTGTGGTGTGTGTGTCTACATATGAGTTTTTGTACTTACAGAGTGAGTACAAAAAGTTAATAAAAAAAAAAAAAAAAGCAAGAGTTTCAAAACAATGAGAAGCCAAAGGTAGAAACTAGGAAAGATGAGCTTGCGGGGAGGAAGTCACAGGTTTGAGAGGGAAGCTGAAGAATTGAGTCCAGATGGGCAACAGGAGGACAAACAGACAACAGCTTAACATAATACATAGACAGCAGGGATGGAGCTGAGCTGAGGATCAGAGGTCACTGCATAGTTCTTTCCCATAGACCCTTGACGTGCACACTGGGTTCACGTGTGCATCAACACCACAATGCTAAGAGTCCACCACTGCATGGAATCCAACTATGTTATACCCTTTCGTGGATTTGCTCTGTCCAATAAATTTTTGGTTCTGGATTCCTTGGTAAGGTGTTATTACAGGTATGTATACTTACACTCCCAATTTACCCTGATAAATTTATGAAGTAGTACTGTGGTAGCTTGAATATGCTTGGTCCAGGGAGTGGCACTCTTTGGAGGTATGGCAATGTTGGAGTAGGTGTGGCCTTGTTGGAGGAAGTGTATCACTGTAGGTGTGAGTTTGAGAGCTTCTAGCAGCCTGAAGATGCCAGTTTTCTGTTTGCCTTCTGAACAAGATGTTGAACTCTCAGGTCCTCCTGTACCATGCCTGCATGGGTGCTGCCATGCTCATGCCTTGATGATAATGGACTGAACCTCTGAACCTATAAGCCAGCCCCAAAAAAGGTTGTCTTTATAAGAGTTGCCTTGGCAGGTAGATCAATGGAATAGAATTGAAGACCCAGAAATGAACCCACACACTTATGGTCACTTGATCGTTGACAAAGGAGCTAGAACCGTACAGTGGAAAAAAGACAGCATCTTCAACAAATGGTGCTGGTTCAACTGACAATCTACATGTAGAAGATTGCAAATTGATCCATTACTATCTCCCTGTACAAAGCTCAAGTCCAAGTGGATCAAGGACCTCCACATAAAACCAGATACACTGAATCTAATAGAAGAGAAAGTGGGGAAAAGTCTCGAACACATGGGCACAGGGGAAAAGTTCCTGAACAGAACACCAATGGCTTGTGCTCTAAAATCAAGAATCCACAGATGGGACCTCATGAAATTACAAAGCTTCTGTAAGGCAAAGGACACTATATATAGGACAAAACGGCAACCTACAGATTGGGAAAGGATCGTTACCAATCCTACATCTGATAGAGAGCTAATATCCAATGTACACAAAGAACTCACAAAGCTAAACTCCAGAGATCCAAATAACCCTATCAAAAAATGGGGAAGAGAGCTAAACAGAGAATTCTCAACTGAGGAAACTCAAATGGCTGAGAAGCACCTCAAGAAATGTTCAACATCCTTAGTCATCAGGAAAATGCAAATCAAAACAACCCTGAGATTTCACCTCACACCAGTCAGAATGGCTAAGATCAAAAACTCAGGTGACAGCGATGCTGGCAAGGATGTGGAGAAAGAGGAACACTCCTCCATTGCTGGTGGGATTGCAAGCTGATACAACCTCTCTGGAAATCAGTTTGGCAGACCTTCAGAAAAATAAGCATAATACTATCTGAGGACCCAGCTATTCCACTCCTGGGCATATACCCAGAAGATGCTCCAATATGTAATAGAGACACATGTTCCACTATGTTCATAGCAGCCATATTTATAATAGCCAGAAACTGGAACCAACTTAGAGGTCCTTCAACAGAGGAATGGATACAGAAAATGTGATACATTTACACAAAGGAATACTACTCAGCTATTAAAAACAATGACTTCATGAAATTCTTAGGCAAATGGATGGAACTTGAAAATATCATCTTGAGCGAGGTAACACAGTCACAAAAGAATGAACATGGTATGTACTCACTGTTACGTGGTTATTAGCCCAAAAGTTCAAAATACCCAAGAGTCACTTTGCAGCAACAGTAGGGCTGAGTGTGAGGTCCCAGATAGAGGACTTGGAGAAGGGACTGAAGGAGCTGAGGGAGTTTGTAGGCCCAGGGAGGCAGCAACAATGGCAACTGGCCTGACCTCCCGATGCTCCCAGAGACTGATCCACCAACCAAAGAATACACATGGAGGGACCCATGGTGCTGGCCACATATGTGGCAGAGGGTCTTGTTAGCCATCAGGGGGAGGAGAGGCCCTTGGGCCTGAGAGTGTTAGATCCCCCAGTATAGGAGAATGCCAAGGAGGGAAGACAAGAGTGGGTGGGTGGGTGGGTGGGAGAATACCCCCATAGTGGCAGGGGAGGGGGAGGAAATGGGGAGGTTCCAAAAGGGAGATCTGGAAAGGGGGAAACATTTGAAATGTAAATAAAGTATGAATAAAAAAAAGAGTTGCCTTGGGATAGGATCAGAGGTGAGGACACAACATCTGTCCCAACACTAGGAGTAACTGGAACCAGCAGGATCCAGGGACCCAGAAACCCCACAGGACTAGTGGTTCGGGTTCCTTCTGGTCTGGGTGTATGCCCTGAGCAGACCTTGGGTGCAAACTCCTCAACCAATCTCCCAACACACAGAGGTAGCTCAATATCCAGGTGCTCTAACATGCCCAGGATCACAGGATCACAGAATCACAGGATCCCACTGTCAACTGGTCTCTGAGGAGTTCTGACACAATGAGGATCAAGGAAAAACAGGCTCCAGTCAGATAAAGGGAGGGCAGGTAGCACTAGAGATAATCAGATGGCAGGAGGCAGGAGCAAGAACATAAGCAACAGAAACCAAGGTTACCCGGCATCATCAGAACCCAATTCTCCCACCATAGCAAATCCTGGAGACAACATCACACCAGAAAAGCAAGATTCAGATATAAAATCACTTCTCATGATTATGATAGAGGACTTTTAAAAGGTCATAAATGACTCCCTTAAGGAAATACAGGAGAACACAGGTAAACAGCTAGAAACCCTTAATGAGGAAACACAAAAATCCCGCAGAAAAACAACCAAACAGGTGAAGGAATTCAACAAAACCACTCAGGATCTAAAAATGAAAACAGAAACAATAAATAAATCACAAAGGGAGACAACCAGGGGATTGAAAACCTAGTAAAAAGATCAGGAGTCAAAGATGCAAGCATCACCAACATAATACAAAAGATAGAAGAGAGAATCTCAGGTGCAGAGATCCACAGAAAACATTGGCACAATATTCGAAGAAAATGCAAAATGCAAAACGCTCCTAACCCAAAACATCCAGGAAATCCAGGACACAATGAGAACACCAAACCTAAGGATAATAGGTATAGAAGAAAGCAAAGATTTGCAAATTAAAGGGCCAGTAAATATCTTCAACAAAACTATAGAAGAAAACTTTCCTAACCTGAAGAAAAAGATGTCCATGAACATACAGGAAGCCTACAGAACTCCATATAGACTGGACCAGAAAAGAAATTCTTCCTGTCACATAATAATCAAAACACCAAATGCACTAAACAAAGAAAGAATATTAAAAGCAGTAAAGGAAAAAGGTCAAGTAACATATAAAAGCAGACCTATCAGAATTACACCAGACTTCTCACCAGAGACTATGAAATATGACCAGATGATATGAATATGATATGACCAGATCCTGGGCAGATGTCATTCAGACCCTAAGAGAACAAAAATGCCAACCCAAGCTACTATACCCAGCAAAACTGTCAATTACCATAGACGGAGAAAACAAGATATTCCATGACAAAACCAAATTTACACAATATCTTTCCACAAATCCAGCCCTACAAAGAATAATATATGGAAAACACCAACACAAAGATGGAAACTACACCCTCGAAAAAGCAAGAAAGTAATCTTCTTTCAACAAACCCAAAAGAAGATAGCCACACAAACATAAAAATAACATCAAAAATAACAGGAAGTCATGATCACCTTTCCTTAATATCTCTTAACATCAATGGACTCAGTTCCCCAATAAAAAGCCATAGACTAAGAGAATGGATATTTAAACCAGACCCAGCATTTTGCTGCATAGAGGAAATGCACCTCAGTTACAAAGACAGACACTACCTCAGAATAAAAGGTTGGAAAACTATTTTCCAAGCAAATGGTCCCAAGAAACAAACTGGAGTAGCCATTCTAGTATTGAATAAAATCAACTTTCAACCAAAAGTTATCAAGAAAGATAAGGAAGGATACTTCGTGCTGGTCAAATAGAAATATTTAAGGAGTAACTTCAGCAAGTATTGTGGGTATGTGATGAATCTCAGTGTAATCACCTTGGGGAACACAAAGGAATGGTGCTCTTTGCTCAGAGTGAAGCTAACATATCTTCAAGGGATAACATTGGAGGTATTTGAATTTTATGGTCACATTGTCTAGATTAGGTTAACCTCTACTCATGAGTATGAAAGGACAGTTAGAGTAGTTTAGCCCACACCTGTGAAGTTACATGATTGGCAAATTATACCCTTAATCCAGATAATTGATATATTTAATATGCACACATTGATAGAGTATCTCTTATGTCATTTTTTTCCTTAATTTTGCCATTTCAGAAATATCTTGTTTTAATATTTAATATTTGTTGGCTTAGAGATAGGCAAATCATTTACTTTTATATATCTTCTTTCTGCATATTTTTAGATTAGCTAAAATACTGTTGGTTTGATTGATTTTTTCACATAACTGGCCTGAGTATATTATTCTTTTTTTTTTCCTGACTTCATTGTTACCACTATAATTTGTTTTCTTTCTGTTTACTTTCAATTTAATAATTCATTTTGTAGTACCTGGATTTTAAGATAAAAGTATAATTTTTCCTTTGTCTCTGTTGCATGATGTTACTTTTCCTCTATGGAATGACTATGTTATACACAAATCCACACAAATTTTGTTTTTAAAAAAGTAGGATTTCATATCTGTACCTAATAAATTGATATTTTTCTTGGTTCTTATTTCTAGTTTAGCTTCATATGCTTTTAAAGCTGAAGCTTTTCTATTTTCAGTGCTTTAAGATGTATTTTTGACCTTGAGTTTGGCCTACCTTGTGACCTTGAGATTAACATACAACCTGCTGTTGATACATGAGGTAAATGATTAAGGAGAGTGGTGTGTGTCTTTGATGGTCTTTGCTACTTCCTTTATTCCACTTATTTGGGGAGGTTGGAATTCCAATGAAAATACCAGTTTCTCCTCTTTCTACTTTATTTTTTTCATAATTTCTCCTCAAAAATTTGGCACACTGTGTCCTTTCAATAGATGTTAAAGCTTATGCATGCTTCCCCCCTTTAGTAACAACCCCGGGGTCAGTATAAAACAACCTCCTTCCTCTTAACTTGTTTACAGACCCGTAGTTAAAGTTGTTATTTGCAAAGGTAACATTTCTGTAAACCATGTCCACTTTATTTTATCCATGGAATGACTACATGGGAAGCATGCTGTTTCTGATGGCTGTCTGTCCCAGATGTCATATTTTAGCTTTGTAGGCGGTGTCATCACTTTGGGTCCTGAAGTTATTTAGGAATCTTGAGGTCCCATCACTTCAGGTTTCCCTGGAGAGAAGAAAACAGGGTCAGACATAAGCTCCTAAGAAGTTTGGACCTGGTTTAAATCATACCCTCACATTTCCTTTTCTTACTAAGTGTTTTCTGAAATGTGGATATTTAATCTTTTAATACAGGTAAAAGTATATGCATGCTTTCTTCCCTCTGATGCTCCATGAAGTTGGAGGAGGATGGGATGTGCATATTCACTTGAGTCTCCCTGAATTCCAAATAGAGGCCTATCTAGTTTCAAGAGAGAGCACAGTCAGAGAATTCTCAGGGATAAGTTGTTTTAAGAGGTGACTGATACATGTCTTATTAGAGATCTAGTGTACTGGTGATCGGTGCCCAGGTTGGATGTTTCCAGGTTCTTGGCCAGTTATTCAAGTAGTTGAAATAAAGACACACAGAGATTGCAAAAGTAGCAGGAAGATGTTGAAAATGAAACCATAGAATAGGCCAGAAAGCACTGCAAGTGAGTCAAGGGCCACCGAGTCAAGTCCCTTGAGGGCTTGGACTACTGCTTGGCATTTATTTACTTTTAATAAGATTCATGAGAAGGTGGTATGTGGTTACTTACATTTGCAATTGGTAGTGGCTAATACAGAAAATCATAACTGGACAAAGTACTACATATGACTACTTGTAAAATCTCATCTGGGATTATCTATAATCAATTCCCTCTATCCAAGAAATAGGAAACATCGTGAGATCGAGTACAGAAAGAATGTAAGCAGCATTGGGTGCTGTGAATGCCAACTTCTAAACATATTAACTCATACATGCTATGGTTCCTGTGCAGACCTTTACAAGATCAAGCCAGTAAAATTTCCAACATGAATGTATGAAGGGCTCCTTTGGCCCCATCATTAGTGGAAGAGTTATTGGCTCTTGCTGGCTAAGAGGGGAGGGAGGGAGGGAAGAAGGGAAGGAGGGAAAAAAACTCTCCTGTGGGGGCATGGCTGCTGTAGATTGCCCATGTCATAGTAAATGGCCTCTCTGCTCTTGGCTGTGGATAGGATTAACTAACTTGCTTCCAATTCCCGTCTTGACTTCCCTTCAATGATGGACTTTAACTGACTTGCCAAATAAATGCTTTCTTGCTCAACTGCTTTTTGTTGGGATATTTTATCACAGCAACAGTCTATAATTAGGACAGAAATTGGTGTTAAGGTACAGAGAGCTATTACTGTGATAAACTTGACCATGTTGTTTTTTCTAGTCGTGTGGAAAAGATTCAAACTTCAGACTAGAGAAACCACTGAATGTTGAGCATTTGGCATGATAGGGCATTTCTGTGGGAGCTTGGAGCATAAGAACTCTGACAGAAATGTGGCAGTGGAAGCCGAGCTCATGATATTTCAAAGGTAACAAAGACTTCATGGAGAATTAGCATGGGAGCCATTTGTTTGATGTTTTATCCCAAAAAAAAGTGGCTTATTTGCTACCTGTGTCTTAAGAAGCTAAATGAGGTTAAATTAAGAGAAAATTTCATGTCAGGAATGCATTCCAAGTGGGCTGAGAAGTGGTATCAGGTCTGGCATGGCCTTAGTAGGGATGGAATGACATGGTTCCTGTCCCTGGGACAGGGCCAACAGGGCATGGGTCTTCACAGGCCCAACAAGGCATGTCTCTCCAAGAGAGACGATGGCTGCTGTGGGCATAAGGCTTGTCTGCATAATACTGTACATTCTTACATTCCGCCTTCAAAGAATGTCCTCCTGTTAACATCAGTGACTCCATGATAATCAGAGAAAGCACAAGTCTGGGAGGCGAGGGTGTGGCTAATGTCTCAGCAAAACAGTAATCACTGGGTAAGGACTGAAGGACAGCCCTTAAGGAAAAGAACTCTAAAAACAAAAGTTCAAAAATACTTCATTTATCAACTATGCAAACTATAAGGATGCAGTATGAATTATATGAGGGGCTTTGTGAATCTAAAAGAAAGAAAGCATCTGCACTAGGAGCCAGCTCGTCACAAAGACACTAAGGAAGGAGATAAAGAGAATTAGGAAATGGTGATTGCAGGAGATCCCACTCAGCTAAGTGTGTGTGTGTGTGTGTGTGTGTGTGTGTGTGTGTGTTTGTTTGTTTATGCTTACAAGGGCAGGCAGACACCTGAGTTCAAGGTGGGCCTGGGACACAGCAAGGTTAGGACCAGGCATAGTAAAAATGGTAATTTCAGAGTGGAACCCCACCCAGCTGGTTTATCATCTGCGCCTAACAGAGGCAGGCAGATCTCTGAACTCTTCTGCAATGTTAAAAAATAAAAAAAATAAAATAAAATAAAATAAAATAAAAATTGTGTGCTTGTTTTCTCCTAAGAATCAAGGTGTTGGGATCACAAGATGCTGATTCATAGGATAATCAAAAGGGAACCTGGAGCAAATGACTGGATTGATACATAAAATAAAAGACTAGAATTATGATCTGCAAGAAATGAACTATCCAGAGAAATTTTTAGAATAGCAAGAGAGAACTGCTTGAAGAACTGTCGCGAGCAGAACATAGAGAGAGAGAACTGTCTGGAGATCTCCAGAGAAAGCAGAACAGAGAAAAAACAATCTGAAAAACTGTCTCCAGCAGAAGATAGGCCACCAGGTGCGAACCACGATTTGACTTAGAGTTGTTTGGTTGTGCCTCTCCCAGACATCCCTTCTCTCAGAGCCCCTCTCCAGCCTGAGGCTTGTCTTGGCAAAGTGGCTGTATTTGTTAAGGAAATCGGGTTCCAGTGAAATGATACTTTTTGTGCTGCATTTGGGACGGTAGCCAAATGATTCCACAGGGTGGGCACACAGAAGCTAGTGACGTAACTTGCCAGTACTGTAAGCATTTTATTACTAGTTTGATGGTAAAGCTTCAAGATTTATGGGCTCAAAGATGGCAGCTGAGTCCAGACACAATGTGGTGGTAGGGTTAGAGTCCCTGCAGAGACTCCCTGAAAGACCAGTGTACTCAGCTATGAAGTTGAAACCTCCATTGATGGAGCCTCTGGGATATTTGTGATCTAGGACTGTGGCAATGAATTCTGATAAAAATAATCTCTTAAATTCTAAGAGAAATTTTTCTAAACTTCTCACCCAGAGTTAATAGTACTTGTTGAAGTCATTTAAGACTGCTAACCTATTATGTACTCACTCAGCCTGTTTGTGTAACTTGCCTTTAAGAGAACAATGTAACAATCAACTTTCTTGTCTTAGATGTCCCATGTGAGCAACTTTTACAACCTAAGCTAAGATATAGCTGCAATCTTAACTCTTGCATGCTCTGACCCAGGACAATGCATGTGTATCATTTGTTTAAAGCAGCAAACAAAGAGGTTGAAAGAAACCCTCTAAAATCTATCTTAAAGGTTGAAAGCATCCATTTATGGATAGCAATTGATAAACAGTGGAGTTCGTTGTCTGGGCCAGTTGGGATCAGTTGAAGCCAGTGACTTAATCACATGTCAAAATCTGTTAAAGAGTTCTGAGTATTCATACCCCTCCCAGTGATGCTCTCTATACTGTTCAATCAATACAGAGAAAACCCCTCTGTATTGGATTTAGCTCAGTGGTAAAACGCTTGCCTAGCAAGCACAAGGCCCTGGGTTCGGCCCTCAGCTCTGGAAAAAAAAAAAGAACAGACACACAGTCATACAACAGACAGACTAATGCACACAGACGTACAGTGACAGAGACAAGACACAAGGACAGAGTCACAAGATAGCCTTCAGGCGGGCACATTTTGTACAATAGACACAAGACATGGGGCATGAAGTAGAAAATTCAAATCTGGGCTTGTTTTTGGTTACTGACTCCAAGGGAAATGAAGTGCTTGTATTTCTTCCCTTGATGTTACAGCAAAGCATTATCAGTGACTTCAAGTTAATCATTATTATTATATTTTTTTTGACCCATGAACCAGGACCATAGAACACAGGCTACAGAAAGCAGGAGATATGGAGTGAGCCTACTCCTAGAAGAGATGCTGTGTGTGCAGTAGGTAGCAGGGCTGGAGGGATGGGACCCAGAAGACCCCATTACGAGCCTCAGCTGGTGGATGTGGGGTTTGAGGACTAGATCCTGACGATGTTGGCTTCATTCTGATCTGATTGTTCCTTGTGAAGCCCTGATTCTTCCATGTTGGAGTAGGCAGTTCTACTCTGTGCCATTGGATATGCTGGAAGTATGAGACTTTTTATAGGAGCTTGCAGTTGACAGACTTTGGACTTTTTAAATAATTGAAATTTTTGAAGACTCTGGGGCTTTTAAAGTTGGACTGTAGTTTATCAGATTATAACAGAGCTAAAGATGAAGAGTAATGGTTTAAAGTGATGGATTTATGTGTCAAGTTGATAGAGTGAGGGTTACTTTTAATCATCAACAATACAACCTAGAATCGCCCAAGGAATTACCTAGATTAGGTTTGTCTGGTGTCATTTATGTAGGGAATTAATTGTCTTGATTACACTAATCTTGTGTGCTAAGAGTCATCATAACAGTGGGTGGTACCATATCATTCCCTGGGTTTAGATCCTGGCCTGTATAAGAGACAAACATATAGTTATACATCCTCTCTGCTCTTGACTGTATGGTGTTGGTTGTGAATGGCTGCTTCAAGTTTCTGCTCTGGCTTTCCACAATGATGGATTTTTGACCTGGATTGTTAAGTCAAATAAACCTTATCTCCTTTCAGTTGCTTTCATTGGGGTATTTGATCATAGCAAAAGAAATGAAACTAGAATAGGGACTCTTCCTAAAATTTCACTTGCGATTACAATTTTGCCTTACTGTGCATACATACCCAAAACCAGTACAAGCTACATTATCCGTCCCACCTCTGGAGGAACATGGAGCGGAATTATGTATGACTGGAAACTGTTCAGTTTTGATGGTCTCTAAGGAGAGGAGAACCTTATTCCACTGGGTCCGAATGGACTCTGCCCACATAGTACATGCTGGTAAAGTCCCAGGTGCCAAGTGTATTATTAGAAGAGGGCTGTGAGCACAACCCAAAACAAGCAGAGTCCCAGGCCACTGCGCTATATTCCTTATGCTTGCTTGCATCACTAGGTCTTGGAAAAGTATACTGTATATGGGACAAATATGATCTTAATAGACATTTAATAAAAGAATGAGTCTATTGAAGTCTCAACAAGAATTAAACTAGAGAAAAGAAGCCTCATAGACAAGCTTTAGAGAATATATATTGCGCAATTAATGTAAAGGACAAGTATTCTTCAAATGTTGGAAGCTGACATGAGGCAAAGCTTCCCATTGAGTGTGACTTTCTCTTTCCCTATAGGGAGGAGCCTATGGTCCTCCCAGGGCAAAACATCCCACATGGGGGAACAATTAAGTCTCTGCTGACCACAACCATATCACTCTGGAATTTCAGGTGACTTCTTAAAGGTCTCAAGCTCCTGGACCTAATGTTTTTAAGAGTACTGTTTGCTGACAGTGCTAACTAGAGGCACTGTCCCCAGGTTTACAATAATCAACAATTATGTGGAATTTGTTGGCCATATACAGTAGGTAGCTTGGACAAGCACAACCTCTGATCTCAAATGTGTAGCAGAAGTGACTAAGCTGTGTTCCTGGCCAGGACAACCACACCCATGCGTCTTTGTCTTAATGAACTTGCTATGGAATGTCCTGGCAGATCCAAGTGGCAGCCCTTCCACAGGTCAGCCTCTGCCTGTGCACACCAGGTTATTACCTGTGAGAGACAAAGTAGTGTGATGGTCTGAGTTTCCTGACATGCAAATGGGGTGAGGTTTTTATCTTACCCTCTGCTTTCTCCGTCCCGAAGTGGGTATTTGGTAAAACTTGCATTCTTGACCATTGGCAACTCACTCTGTCCTAAGATAGTTTTCAAACAGATCTGATTATTATTTGCACTTCCAACGTCATCTCTATATAAACCCGTGTTAGTCATGTAGATCTAAATGCACAAGCTACAGCCTACATTTCTTGAGGCCTTTCAGTGTGACAGGCACCTTCAAGAGAAATCACCAAGGTGACTTATTTGACCCTCCTAACCAGCTCCAGACTACCATCAAGTCTCCAGTTATGACTAGATTGCTGAGCTTTCCAGACAAACCAAGATAAACAAGTGGTAAACTGAGTTCACATTCAAACCTCAGCAAGACCTACCTGCCCTACCCTATCCTTTTAGGCAGCACCTCCATTGTGGCTGTACTTGCCAGTGCTTCCTGAGTGAAGGCATCAAGATCATCCAGGGCTTGAGCCACTTCATGATCTCCAGTCTTTGTTTCTGGCTGTGGCTTCCCTGGTACCTGAGGAAACAGGAAATGAGATTTATGACCACTTCATGGTCTCTTAGTTTATCGGTGGAAAAGCTAGGTCATTATGCTGACAGTTAGCTGTAAGATCTCCACTCATATCTCCGGGATATTTTTCAAGTATGCCCAGATAGAAAGAAGAGGCTAATGAGGAAATGAATACACTGTTGCTCCAGGAGCATGCTGGCTGTGTCACCCTTGTTCTCATGAACACCAGGCCAGTCTGTTTGGGAAGCACAGCCCTGACACTGCTGAACTGCAGGTGTGGCAGGTGACCCCTTCCATTGAGGAAGATTGACTCATAGGACTGACAGAGCACAGCTGGCTTTGCACTGGGGATGAGAGAGTAGGGAACTAGTAAATGGAAATGCTAAGAAAAGTTGGGTCCAGTAGTGAAGGTGAACAGGGTGCTCAGAGAAAAGTCTGGAAAAAAGGAAGAGCCAGGAATAGAGATAAGGTGGGATATTGGGGGAAAGTGTGGATCGGGAGGAATGACAGAAAACAGAAGGAAGGACAGATTGGGCTGGGGAGCAGGCTGAAGGCTAGAGCTGACAGAATGGGGGGTAACACAGATAGAATGAACACAGGGCGAAAGAATAGGAGTGGGAAATTAGTTTTGATAAAGAAAATGCTGGAAAGCCATTTTGTCATCTTTTCAGAAGACACTCCAAGCCTTTCTCTTCAGTAAAAACAGAGAGGGACTTTGCATGTTCAAGACCTGCTGTGGCAGTCACCTCCCAGGTATCCCATATCCCCTCACCAACCAGGCAAGAGGCCCCCATGTCTAAAAGTGATCAGGGGAGGTGTCAAATGAAAGAAGTGGAGATGTACCATCAGTGTGTGCTTGTGTGATAGCATGACCATCTCCCTTCAGATGGCAGGGCCAAGGCACAGAACAGAAGCAACACTTTGGGACCTGGGGGAGCTTTCCTGAAGCAGGAACTAGGAAGAGTCAGAGCACGTCTTCCTAAGGCCTCTAATAGCATTTACAGCACTTGTGACATGTGTCAATTGTAGAAGACATGCTTCTTGTTTCTTATCAAGCAGAAAGAATCCATAGACCTGGACAGGAGAGCAGTCTCCTCATAAGGTACACCAGCCTTTTATTTTAAACATAAACACATCTTTATTCAAACCAGTTTTCTCAAAGACAATAAGTGGGTCTTATTTTTTTGTTCCTGGAGACCATTTCAGTCATGTAGCTGGTGAATTTAAACATGATGTATAATTTTTGGATCATCATCTGCCTTATCTGGTGCTGTTTGTTGTTGGCTATTTCTGTGATGCGTTACTGTCTTCTCAATACAGGTTGCTTCCCAGACTTACATATGTGTTTCATATGAAGCATTTTTTCTTTTCTATCAATTATGAGTCCATTGTAAACTTTTTGCTGATTGCTCTGGATTTATAACCCAGGTATACACTCACATAGCACTATACTCCTCTTGAGACAACACAATACATTTTAACTACAAAATGTCCATTCTGCTTGAAAGTTGTTGTATAATTAACTCATGAGACAGTGTGTGTGTGTGTGTGTGTGTGTGTGTGTGTGTTGCTCTAATTGAATACTGTCTCCTTCATTGCCTGTCTTTCCTTTTCTTTCTTGTAAAATATTCTAAGCACCTACTGATGTCCTCAAACAATTGCTAGCACTTGTCACAACATCCCTGACCACTGTGCAAAGGATAACCCTTTCATGCCAAGGAAACTGAGTCATAAAATGGCTTGAGAATAGACCCACAATTGAGGCCACTTCTAAGCTGAAGCCAGAATCCTAACTGTGGCCAGGCTGGCTCCTGGTCCACTTAGCTGTCGCCTGTAGTGCTGCTGAGCTTCCTGGTGCTAAGCCCCGCTTACCAAAGGCGTGAGGTCACATTTGTTTCTTCCAATTTTAAGCTCTGGGTCTAGAGAACTCTTGTTCAGTTCCTGAAGGATAACCTGAAAGACATTCAGAAAAGGCTCTCTGATGACTGCGGAAGCAAGCTGCTGGAGCTCCCTTGTAGTTAAAACCTCTAGGCTGCTTCTCACTTGCAGCCAGATTCAGTGAGAGAAATGAGGAGATATGAGATCCAGGCTATCAGTTGGCTCCTCATCCTGCTTCCGCTGTGTTCACCATGCTGGGCTGCTAGGAAAACAGCCTTTGGCATTTCTGAAGTCAACCATCTGCAAGGATTTCTTGTTTGAGGTTTTTGACTTACCCAATCTGGCTGAAAGTAGCTAGCTTCCGGGTGGGAAGGAGGGACTAGGGAACTATCCAGCAGTGCTCTTGTAGAAGAGGTAGTCATGAGGGCTGACAGGTAGGAAGGGGTAGTAAAATAAGAGGGCCGCTTAGAGGAAAGTTTGTTTACACAGGAGGAGCTGGGCATAGCAATCATTAAGGTGGGGAAGTAGGAAGTGTTCTTCAGGGCAGGGAAAGAGGTAGGGTAGAAAACAGAAAGAGGTTTGGCACTATAGGCAGGCTGAGGCCCGGGGGTGTGAGATGGGAAGAAATGAACGCTGTTTGGAGGGACAGAGGGTGGAGAAGAAGCCTGAGGGGGAACAGGGTTGCGTAGACTTCCCAAAAACCTTGGCCGCTTCCTTCTCATCTTCCCAGACCCTGCAAGCCCTTACTTTACTAATGGCAGTTAGTGACTGAGCTTGGCCAGACCTGATGTGGCAGTTATGACACAGGTCAGCTCTCACCTCATTCCATGACAGAATGCCCATTGTGAAGTGCACATGCCCTCCCTCTGCTCCAGCACCCCAGCCTCACCCTTACCCCCCCCCCAGAGAAATGGGCTCTAGGTGTAAAAGTGACCATAGCAAATGGCACAGAGCATCAGGGCTGTCACATGAGTCTCTGCCATTGCATATAGCTTTTATTGCGTTGGTGGAGAGTGGTCAGACATATGGGCTACATCCATGTGCCTGGGTCCTGGGGCAGCAGCCCTAAAATCAAGAAATGGAAATGTGTGGAAGTCAGGTTATGTGTCTTTTTAAAGAATTTTTGTGTCATGTAGTTGGACAAATAGAATGATTAGAGGGGTTTTATTGTTGTCCCTTTTTAAAGCACACTTCTCTCTCTGCATCATGTTTGTGGATCAGATGGAAGCTCTTAGGCACTGCTCTTAACCACTGTTCCCAGCATCATGCCTGTCTGCCTGCCATGCTACCCACCATGACGGTCATGGACTCAATCTCTGGAACTGTAAGCCCATTAACCTGTCTTCTATTAAGTTGCCCTAGTCACGGTGTCTCTCCTTAGTAACTAAGACAAAGATAGTTTCAGGAAGTACTGGTACTGTTGGACTTGAAAGTCCACATGTCTGGGCAGCCCACCCCACAAAGACACTGAGACTGAGAAAGATGCAAAAAGCAAGAGGTCTATTGAATCCAGTGCACTGGGGGCTGCCCTACCAGCAGGGCAACAGTGACCTCAGGTTAGTAAGGTGCACACTTTTTATACACTTTTCTGGGGTAGAGCTTGGCAACAGCATGAAAGGGTAGGCTCGCATTGGTGGTTAATTTTTACCTTTTTTATGATTGGAGGACCATGGTGGTAAAGTCAGCCTGTTACCACCCACCTGTGGCTTCAACCTGTCTTCGACAACAGAGAATTCTGTCCATTGTGTGGGGCCTGAGGCACATCTGTTCCTGGCTCCACTTTTTCATTTTCTAACGGTTATCTTTGGCCCTTCTGACTATCTGGAATGTTTCCCAGTCCGGCTCATCAGCCGCCTTTTGTCTCTCAAGGCCTTCCAGTATTGCTGTTACAGGCCTGACTACGACAGTTTGGGGAACAATGGGAAGGCTTTGGAAATTTAGACCAGGAAAGAGGTTAAACACTGTAGTTAGGGCTTCATAGACCATCCTCTGAAGCTCTCAGAAGACACTTGCTGAGAGCACTGCGGACTCCAGCTTAAGAGTTTTCAGGGAGAAACGACATTCATAACCGGGCTAGAGACCATTCTTGTGATATTTTAGCAAGGAATGTGGCTGAGATTATCAGCCCTCGTCCTGAGATTCTGCCTGGGCCTGAACTGAAGAGCTCCGGACTCCTTTCTTTGGTAGAGGAGATTCCAAGACATCCTAATAGTGATGTGGTTATTAGTGTTTATTCTTATGCAGGTCTACAGTGAAAAAGCACAAATAGGGCAAGAAAAATTACAATATGTACGGTTTGAGGAAAAAGGAGCACCTGGAAGTTACTTGTTTATTCTTCTCTCTTACATCACCACCACAGTCTCTCCTCCCTCCTCTCCTCTCAGTCCCTCCTGCCCCACTCCTCCTCTGTTTCCCTTCAGGAAATGGCCGACCTCTCAAGGATAGTAACCAAATATGAAGTGGTAATAAGACGAGGATCCCTCCCCTCATATAAAGGCCAGATGAGGTAACTCAATAGAAGAAGAATGGTCCCAAAAGCAAGAAAGAGAGTGAGAGGCAGCCCCCACTCCCTCTGTTAGGAGTCCCACAAGAAGACCAAGCTACACAACTGTTACATGTGTGAAGGATCCGTCCCATGCAGGCTCCCTGGTTAACAGTTCAGTCTCTGTGAGCCCTTATAGCCCAGGCTAGTTAATTCTGTGGGTTTTCTTTTGTTGTCCTTGACCCCTCTGGCTTCCTCTCCCTCTTCTGCAGGATTCCCCAAGTTCCACCTAATATTTGGCTGTGGATCTCAGTCATTGGTTAGCCACTCCCAGAATTTCTACAGCACCTTTACCCCAAGCACATCTTGTAGACAAGACAAACTGGATCAAAAGTTTTGTGGCTAGTTGGTGTCCCAGTCCCACAGCTGGAAGACTTCCCTGGATATAGGAGATGGCTGGATCAGGTTCCATATCCCTCATCACTAGGAGTCTTAGTTAGGGTCACCCTCTTAGATTCCTGGGAGTTTCCACTGCACTAGATTTCTACCTCAACCCCTAAATGAGCCCTAATTCTGTTGTCTGCCCCAGTACTGTTCTCCCATCCAATCCCCAAACCCAACCCAGTCTATCCACAATATTTGTTCTGTGGTCCCTTAAAATCTACAAGGCATCTGTCCAGGCTCTTCTGGCTTTTAGAGTCCAGGTTGGGAATTCAGGTGTTGTTATAATAGGTATGCCTTTGTATGTTACTTGGCCTTTTTTTCTTGCAGATCTTAATATTCTTTCTTTGTTCTGTATGTTTAGTGTTTAGTATTTTGAGATACATATATATATAAAACTTTCTTTTCTGATCCAATCTATTTGGTGTTCTGTAAACTTGTACTTTTATAGGCATCTCTTTTTTTCATATTTTATTTACATTTCAAATGTTTCCCCCTTTCCAGATCTCTCCTTCGGAACCTCCCCATTCCCTCCACCCTCCCCCTGCCACTATGGGGATATTCTCCAACCCACCCTCCCACCCACCCACTCACTCTCGTCTTCCCTCCTTGTCATTCTTATAGGCATCTCTTTAGATTAGGAAATTTTTCCCCTATAATTTTTTTCTTTGAAAATATTTTCTTAGCCTTTAAGCTAGAACCTACTTCTTCTATTCCTATTATTCTTAGGTTAGGTCTTTTCATAGTGCTCCAGATTTCCTGCATATTTTGTGCCCAGGAACTTTTTAGATTTAACATTTTCTTTGGCCAATGCATCAATTTCTTCTATCATATCTTCTACACCTAAGATTCTCATCTTGTATTCTGTTGGTGATGCTTGTGTCTGTAGTTCTTGTTCACACACCTAGGTTTTCCACCTTTGGGATTCCCTCAGTTTGTGTTCTCTTTATTGCTTATATTTGAGTTTTCAGTGCTTTATTCATTTCCTTCATCTGTTTGGTTTTTCCCCTTGACTCTCTTTAAGGCATCTATTCATTTCTTCCCATGGCTTCTTTATGTTTTCCTGGATGTCTTTAAGAGATTTATTCATTTCCCCTTTAAGGATTGCTACCATCTTTTTAAAGTTGGCTTTAAGCTTGTGTGCTTCATCTCTGTGGGACTACTCCAGGGTTTCTATGTTAGGATAGCTGGGTTCTGGTGGTGCCATATTGCCCTGGCATATAGACATATGGATTTGGGATTTTTTAATGGGTGCTTTGTTCCTTAGTTTCTGTTTCTCCTTTGGTCTTCTGGTCTCTGTGGTCTGTATCTCTGGCAGCCAGTGTGACCTGGATAGGGAGTCTCCATCAGTGTTGGTGGGCTGGACTTCTGATAGCTAGCAGAGTTGCTAGATTTTTAATATTTCCAATATTTTGTTGTTTTACATTTACCTAATTCTCTCTCTCTCTCTCCCTCTCTCTCTCTCTCCCTCTCTCTCTCTCTCTCTCTCTCTCTCTCTCTCTCTCTGTGTGTGTGTATGTGTGTGTGTGTGTGTGTGTGTGAGAGAGAGAGAGAGAGAGAGAGAGAGAGAGAGAGAGAGAGTGTAGAGGTCAGAAGACAATTTGCCACTCTGTTCTCTCTTTCCACCATGTGAATTCTAAAGATCAAACTCAATTCATCGGCCCTGGTGACAAGCACCTTTATGTACCAAAGCCCTCTCTGTAGACTATTCATTAAATCTTAATGTTATCTTATTCAAACATTACCTAGCCAAGTAAACTAAGTAAATTATTTCTAGGTCTACAGCATTAACAGATAAGCCACCATTAATGAGTGATGCATTTTTTTTCCAGTTTTTTTCTCTCTACCATAGGAAGTCAGGAAAGATAAGCAAGCAGCCATTTGCAAGTCAAGTGAGACTTGACAGACACTTTACCTGCTGGAACCTTGAGTTTTGTATACTGTGTTGTTGAGAGCTTTTGGTGCTGCTTCTAGGAATTTGGCATTTGTCACTGGGCTCGGACAAGGAAGTAGGCTCAGATAAGACTATTAGAAACAGGGACCATGGGGCTTTGTTTACTGCTTTACTTATTACCATGTGTGATCCTTTTGCTTACTACTCTGCTTGAATACTGTCTTGTGTGATCTCTGAGTTTACTACTTTGCTTGCTTACTTTGTCTTTGATCTAAGAACTGAACATGGTTTTTTGGATTTACCTAGAATGATATAAAAGTAGGCTAGAGAAAAATAAACCTTCTTCAGCCTCAGTACTGAATGGAGTCATGTTATAATTTGTCTGATTGTTTTTCTTTTGTTTCAATCCTCACTCTCTCCCTTGAGATCCCCCTGACTGACCGAGCTGGCTTGATCACTGTGTAAAGTTTATCCTTGTGTTATTTCAAATGCTGATTTCTCTATTCCACTATCTAGTTTCTATCCAGATATGGTTCTGTTATGTTTATTCTTAGAAGCTCCTGTCTCAAGTTTGTATAGATTAAAAAAGGGGGAAGTGGCACCTGAAGTGAAGACTCTACTGCATGGGACCCACTGAGGGACACTGCTGGAAGTGGAGTGCTCAGGAAAAGTGAAAGTGTTGGCAGTGCTAACAGTCAGAAGTAAAAGACATAAAATATAAGTAAGGGAGCTCAAAAAATAAATAAATAAAGCAGCTCAGGAAAAGGAAAAAAGAGAAAAAAAGAAAAGAAAGAAAAATAGGAAATGAAAGCGGCTGTGTGATTTTTGTACTAATGCTTAAGAATAAGCTTCACTAAAGCAGGGCAACAGCAATTTTACCTTGTTTTTAGATTTCGTAGAGAAGGCTTGTCCTTGGTTTCTTGAGAAAACTACCATAAATTTAGCAACCTGGAAGAAGATTGGGGAAAGACTTCAAAATTTTTATGATGTGCATGGACTAGGTAAAGTGCCTGTAAGAAGCGGTTTTCAGGGCTGGAGAGATGGCTCAGTGGTTAAGAGCACAGAATGCTCTTCCAGAGGTCCTGAGTTCAATTCCCAGCAACCACATGGTGGCTCACAACCATCTATCATGGAATCGGACATCATCTTCTGATGTGTCTGAAAAGAGCAACAATGTACTCAAATAAATAAATAAATAAATAAATAAATAAATAAATAAATGTGGGTTTCAGGGAAGCAACCCCAGATACTTCAACTAAGAAGAGAAAAAATGAAACTAAGTCGTGGTGGAGGTGTACCTGGCTCATTGGGGCCAAAGAGTGGGGGACTCTGAGAGCCCCATTCCTGGAGGTGGCAGCTGCAGGGATGCAGGGAAGAGAATGAGTCTCAGCTAAAGGAACTGACATGCAGCTGGAAAAGCCAGCACTGAGCAGGATGCCACTTCCTGAGCGTCTGGTGATCAGAGCTCGCTCTTGCCCCTCCCTTCTCAGGAGGCTGCAGTGGCAGCAACACAGAGCACCACTGCAAACATAGGCATGTTACAAACCAACCCAGTAGGGGAAGGTCTAAGTAGAAATGTTTATGGGAGATGTTTGAGATTGATAAATGCACGTGATGAGGGTTAGAGGATGGAAATGAACTTGGGTGATGACGATTTAGGGATAAGAAAGCTTCATATGGAGGATATTTAAAGTTGGTGAATGCAATTTATAAATGTTGAGGGGTCTAAGAAGATGTTTTAATGCATACAAATGCAAGTTATGGAGATGTAAGAAATTATTTAAAACTGGGAAATGTTTCATATTCCACTCACATGCTATTGTTATTTCAAAGTTAACATTAGAGAATGGAGTTCTGATAAGTTAATGGAACATTGACAGTTTAAAATTCAGTCACAAGCTTAAGGTTTTAATTTCCCTTTGGTTGTCTTCTAAATAGAGATTTAAATGTGCTTCTCATCATGCTAAAAACACCTCTGTTCAATCTGTGTATCTAAGCCCTAGATTGAGGAAGAAATGTTCTGGGCCTTTTAACCCAAACCTGTAGCTTTCACTAAAGGCACGGGTCTCCTCCTGTTGTCTAAGGACTCCTGTTAACTACTTTTTCTAAAATAAGGAAGTCGATACAATGGGAAGTACTAGTGTGCATTCTTTTGTAAACTGAAGTTCACATAAGCTTCAGAGAAGCAAGAGTCCTAAGACATGGACCTATCTGTCACAGATCAAATGGACTCCCGATAAGTACACCTGCCTGTTTTGATCCAATCCAGCAGATGTTCCCAAATACAAAGGATATACATTGAATATGATTTATGTATGTTAATATAAACATATTATACACTCAATACAAATTATATGCATTAAATATTAATTATATACTTTAAATGAAAATTATATACATTGAATATAAATCATGTATGTTAAAATATGAATTAAATATGAGGTAAATCTATAAAATATAGCTTACAATCTATATAAAATACATAATTTTGTATGTCCACAAAGATAAGGAATTATGGAATGAGCCCACAGATATCTAAAACATCACTTACATTAAAAAATAATAATGGTGGAGGAGTTATGTACTTCTTTGCCACAAAATTTTATTTTTAATTTTTTGACCTTGGATGCCAAGGGACTCCCTGCTGCTGAGTGTCTACGGCACCCTACAACTAGGCACACTTATGCTCAGGTGAAATGGGAGGATCCACTTACTGGCACATGACATGGTCCCAATCGGGTATTAATATGGTGAAGAGGGAATGTTTATGTTTTTTCATGGGATGCTGAAGGAGCACAGTGGCTGCCAGAGCAATAGGTGTAATGCTGATACTAGGACAGAGAATGATGCTGACTGTGATTTTCCTGAGTGCCCTGACTATGGCAATGGAGAAACTGTATTAGGCATATGTTCCTGGCCCACCTTTACTATACATATTCTTCTGTATGGTCAAGGCCAGAAGAATTTATGATCTCTAATAATACTCAGCTGTTAGAATTTCCTTGGTCTGATAATAAAATGTATTCCAAATTGGTGAGTTACACTGCTTTGGGTCAGGAATAACCTGTTTATTTTACTAGAAATAGTACCAATGCTGGGTGTGCTTCTGTGGACCCTAAGACTTGGAAGAAGAACATCTCTAAGACTGTAGTGCAAAGCATTAAGATGGGAATGCCTATATCTCAGACTGGACAAGCTGCCTTGCCTTAGGCTTTTAGACCTCCTGGGACAAAGAACACAGAGACTATTGAAACTACCTTCAAAAATTTCAATCAAATGGAGAAGTTGTTAAAAAGACTCTCCTCTTTCCTGTAATGTGACTGGTTATTCCAACTCAAACATGGACTGGTCTGAAAATCAATCCAATATTGGACAAAAGGAAATGACAGTGGGCATTTGGGAGGGCTGGTTCTGGACATTTTCAAAAGCGTATTTGGAAATTGGTAGCTGCCTTGTATGCTGTTATGTTTGCTGTGGATAAAACTGGAGTAGGTTTTGTGGTTAAGGTAAATGTGACATCCTGGGTTACTCCACCTAACTGTTTACTAATTGGGAATGTTACCTTTGTTATAGGCTCTGAAAATGAGTTCAATGTTTCTAGTTTTAATTGTCTTTTGTCCAGTTGTGTTTCTGTGCTAGATGATGGTCAGCCTGTAATGGTAGTGCATCATCAGCTTTTATTCTGATTCCTGTAAATTTATCTGAAACCTGGTATTTTTAAAAAGACTTACAAATATTGAAAGAATTAGATCATGCTCTGACAAGGAGCAAAGGTATAACTGGGTTGATCATTGCTGGTGTTGTTGCTCTATGGCTCTTGTAGCCAGCACTACTACTTCTGCATTAGCTTTAAAGCAAGAGACACAAACAGCTAGTTTTGTTAATCATCTTGCAGAGAATGTAATCAGTGCTCTGAGTATACAAGAGAATTTGGATAGATGGCTAGAACAAAATTGATGCATTATATGATATAGTGCAGATCATGAGAAATGAAGTACAAGGAATGAAAGTCAGAAGCCATTTGGAATGTTATGCTTGATATCTCTGGATTTTTAGGACTCCAAAACTGTATAATTAGAGTCAATATAACTGGACCAGAGTAAAAATGCATCTTCAAGATATATGGCATAATACTAAAACTTCTTTAAATGTATTAGCCCTGCATAAGAAGATTGTAAGGTAACAAAATGCAAAGTCTTTGTCTTTTGATGCTGCAAGCATTGCAAATGATATTCTAAAAATGTGCAGGCCATTTTTTCCTTCATGGTCCTCACTTATATCTCTTTTATTGGGCATCACAGGACTTGGCTCTATGATCCTCTTTTTATGGCATGCCTATTACCTATTTTTTTGAGAGGAATCATCAGAGCTTTACAGATGTCAAAGCAGAGTTACATAAATTCAAGCTCCAATATCTTCCCTAGCAGAAGTTGGTAGTCAATGTCAGGTAAGGTCATTGTGAAGTCCTTCTCAACCTAAGACAGTCCATGAATACAAGATAATTCGAGTGCAAATGATGGGTAAGGGTTGTGTTTTCAGGTGGCAACCTAAGACAGGCACTTTGATTTACAAAGTGCTTCTAGATTAATGAGTCTGCTGACATCTGTCTGTTTTTAGTTAAGACATGCATTATATCCTGCCAAGTTCCTCTGCTTATACATACATCCTTGAGAGACTGTCCAAGCCTGAAGGAAATGGCCTTAGTCAAACATAGATACTGTGTACCATAAATTTACCATGTAATTGTTTGTGTTCATTGTTTAACTTCCTGGACGTTGATCATGACTTCTGTTCCTTGCCTTTAAAAGACACTGAGAAAATACAGTCATTGCTGTCATGGTATTGACCAGCAGCACTCCTTTTTCTGTCTCTTTCATCTTCTTTCTGCCTTCCTTATAACCACCCTCACTCCCCTAGTCATGGTTCACTTGTTGACTAACTGGCTGTCGCTGGCATATAAACATTGCTCCTCATTCATTTTCTGCCTTGCTGATAAAAAACAATGAGCCAATACAGACCTTTAGAGAGAATAAGGTGGGACTTCCAATTCTAGGAGAGGTAGAGAAATAGACAGGAAGGGAGGAGGAAGCCAGGAGGAAAGCTCAAAGAAGCATCAAGAGAAGAGAACTGGAACAAAAAAGTCCAAAAAAATGCAAGTAATATGGGATATTGTCTGGGAGGAAGCCTGACTAGCCTGGAGGTTGAGAATGGAGTAATAATTGCTCGGTATTTGGTTCAAGGCAATTTTAATAAATCTTAGTCTCTGTGTGTGGCTATTGCAGACTGAAGAGGGAATGTCTAGTTTTGTTGGAGACTCAGTTGTGTCATATGATCTTTTTCTGGAAGCTGTACTATGAAAAGATGCTTTGCTGACAACAGACATTTTACTGGAAGCTGTCTGTGCATGTGATGTTTTGCTGAAGCAGATGCTTGATAGGATGTGTAATATTTAGAATGAGTATAAATATAACCCAACAGACAGTGGAGGATGCTCTTATATTGGTTCACTTTGCAACTTTTTTTTAAAGATTTCTTTATTTTATGTATGTGAGTATATTGTTGCTCTCTTCAGACACACCAAAAGAGGGCATCAGGTCCCATTACAGATGGTTGAAAGCCACCATGTGGTTGTTGGGAATTGAACTCAAAACTACTGAGAGCCTAGGCAGTGCTTTTAACTGCTGAGCCATCATTCCTGCCTCGCAACTCTTCAATGATCTTTGCTTGTCATGACATTGTAGAAAGAAAAGTATTAAAGAACTTCTGATTGTCCTCCAGGTGCTTCTTGCTTTTTCTGCGGACTTAGGCCTATTGATGGAGCCTTGCAGTTTCTTCTAATCAAGCTGCTGCTACTGATTCATGTTTGGTGTTTTTCTAGTGGACTAGATGGCTGACAATGAAGATTGGCATCATCACAAAGAACTATTTTTAGACAAGTCCACAACCCCTGTTTTCTATTAATCTTTCACTTACCCCACCTCTGGTAGGTGGTAGGCTAGAGGCTGAAGTGTTAAAGAGCCTTAATTAAAGTTGGTTTTGAAACATCTAAGCCTACAGAGGACTAGCAAGGGTGAAGAAATACAGCCCCTGGATTAATTTACTACATACATTTATAATAAAAATAATTCATTTTACAGAATGACAATGGTCAGCTTGTGCTTAAGATATGTAGGCCTTAGCACATGGAAATGCCTTGTGGTCTTGGAGCTATAGTTCCACCAGCCACGATGGAGTATAGCTCAGAGGCCTCTTTCAGCTTTTTCTGAGGCAGCAATTCTCCACCTGTGGGTCATGACCATTGAAAAACACATATTTTCAGTGGTCTTAGGAAATGAGACACTGCTCAGTAGCAAAATTACAGTTATGAAGTAGCAATGAAAATAAATGAATGTTTAGGGATTCCTAAGAATATCGGAAATATGCCAATGGTCATGACCCACAGGCATTGAAACTCTTGAGCTGTTTGTAGCCTCTGAGAGTAGATGTGGATGGTCACACATATCTGGAGATTTCAAAAGGCTCCCTCCACTCTGAGAACACCTCTTGCAAATAGAGAAAGTCAGGAAAAGGTGCCAGAGATAGTATCTGGTAAAAAGTAATGAAGAGAGGTGGGGAAAGGAGAATCTGAGAAGAAAGGAGGGAAAGAAAAGAAAGGAAAACTCAGAAGAGAGAGTGAGGGATTTGAAAAGAGCTGTTGAAGTTTAGACAAAAGTGAAAAAACATTCAGATACATTTAGAAGAAGGAATTGGTGGTTTTCAAATACAGAAGGAGAAAAACCTACAATCAGGGAAGTACAGGGTAGAATTTCTCAGTGAGGGATGGCTAGTTTCAAGGTCTCTGTCATTGTTCAGGTGACTCTAAGATACCACAGACTATCTAGAATCCTATCCCCATTCTGTGGAGACTGATACATTCTGAATTAATTACAGTAATTAAAACTAATTACAGTAAGATGTTCATAATTGCATATGGTGATCAAAACTAATTGAGCCTAAACATTGACAGCATCCATTTATGCAAAACACTTTTAAAAACGCAGTACAAGATGATTTATATCGATTCTGAGTAACACAAATGTGATTTGAAGACTCGTTTAAATCAGGGCCTGAGTTGTGACAGATTTTGTACACCAGGGTGTTGGAGGATGGCAATTTTGATTACTAGGTACTTATTTGGCAGGGTTGTTGGTCAAAGTATTTGGTATGAGTTGTGATGAGTAAGAAGAGATCTCTGATGACTACTTAATAATATTGTGTTGTATGCTTTCTTTCATGAGGTCAGTGGTAGATTTTAAGTGTTCTTACTACACACAAAAAAGGATAGGCATGTGAAGTAATTTTTATGTTGGCTACAGCAATTGAGTTATATTTTTAAACCTTTATGGCTTTGAGTATGTCTGTGACTGAACAGGTCAGGAGAGGGTATCAGATGTTCTGGGACTGATATTACAGATGGTTATGAGTCACCCAGTGGATACTGGGTTGAACCTGGGTCTTCTGGAAGAGCAACAAATGCTCTTAATAACTGAGCCATCTTTCTAGCCCATTGAGCTATTTTTTGAGATATACACATTTCAAAACATCATATGTGACAAACATATTCAATTTTGTCAAATAATATTTAAGTGGAGTTTGGGAAGGTGGCTCATTGTATAGAAGATTTGCCATACAGGACAAAAAGTCTTGGGTCCAATCCCCAACACCCATGTTAAAAGCAGGCAAGGCTGTGCTCATTTATCTAAGCTCAGTGCTGGGAATAAGGATAGAGGTCAAGACAGAAGGATTCCTAGATTGTAGTGGCAAGCCAGTGTAGACAAATTGGTGAGTTCCAGGTTCAATGAAAGATTTTATCTCAAAAAATAAGAACAATTGCAGAAGATACCATGTATCAACATTGGTCCTCTACACACATGTGCACACATGTAGGCACATGCACATGCAAACTCATACATTACGGACAGAAGCCAATACACAACAGGTGAGCACCCACACACAAAATGACAAGATGATCCAGAAACACCAGAACAGTGCACACAGAGCTGCTGTAGGACTTCGAGAGAAGTAAAAGAATTTACTTCTTATTTTACTTGAGAACATTACAAGACATGGGGATTGAGATTTGGACACAAAGTTGACATTTTCAGTTTTCAGTACAACAAACCCCTTGATTTTCACCCCACTGACTATATAAATGCCTTTGTCAGTTTGTGGGCATGGGGTTGTAAAAACAACAGTATATGCCATCTTAATAATTATGATGATTGTCATCAGTCAACAACTTTAAGACCTATGTCAATGCATTGAAAAGCTTTTGTACTCCCAGTTGCTGATATATTAGGGAACCTAACTGATTTTTAGTACACTGCAACATAAATGTTAAACTTTTGTATGCAAAAAGTAAGATAAAAATCTTTCAGGGAATTTAGTAGTACAGCCTTTGCCTCTATTAGAACACTTGGTGGTGCTGTCTGAAAACAGTTCAAAAACCTTAACAGGAACCTTGGCATGGAAAGAGGGAGACTGGAGGAGGCCCTTGAAACTTCACAGTTCTGTCCCTCTAGCTGTTTACTCTCTGCTCTCCTGGAATGAGCATGCTAAACAGGCTGCAGTTTCAGATCATGCTTTCCCTCCTTTCCTGCCAGATGTGTCTTAATCTGCTACAAGGTCTTGTATACAATCCTTGAATGATCCCCTGAAAGGGGCAGAGGATAAATGCTTCCTTCCTTAAAGTGATTAAGGTGTCAAGGAAAGAAGGGGAAAATCATGGATGCAGGGATGGGTAGGGTATCTAGATTATAGCAGGCAGAGCTTTTGGTCAGCTCATCCTAGGTTAGGGATGATGTTAGTTTCCAGGAATGAGATGGATTCAGATATTAGTTACCAGGGAAGAGGTCATGGGGAAGTATAGGTTGTCAAGGATAGGGTAGGGCAAGGTGTTAGATGCCAGATACTCACTGTGGGTAAATATTGGTTGCCATACAATTAACAGGTTGAAGTGATTAAAATTATTTTATTCATGTTAACATAGTATGTGTTTCTCATGTGTTTATTTGAAATAACCTATGGCTTTCCTGGACCATGCATCTTTTGGGTATTTCATAAAAGGTTTCTGCCCAGTGCTGCTTAAGACAGTAATTTTCCATCTCCATATTCCATATTTCAGGGTCAGGTCATAAGCATTTATTTTCTGCCTACCATTCCCAACTTTGCATTATAAGCCATCATCTCTTCTAATAAGGATTCTGCTTTCTCTCTCTCTCTCTCTTTCTCTCTCTCTCTCTCTCTCTCTCTCTCTCTCTCTCTCCTCTCTCTCCCATTTCCTCTTATCCTCTGAAGACTCAAATAATTACACACATATTAGATCACCTAAACATTTCCTAAATATCTTATCTGAGTCTTCGCCACTTCCCTGTGTAATGCAATTCACTATTGATGCAACATGATCAGTCCTTAGAACATCTCCTGTGTGCTCTACCTTCAAGTGTCAACATCTTATGTAGAACAGTTCCTTATTCTGGAGCTATAGAAAGTCACACTGCCATTCACGTTGAAATTTCCTATTGCCTGGAAATTAATCTCTCCCGGGAACACCTCTCAACAATGAACTTGCAAGTTGGCTTGTAAATACCCTACTCTCACCTCTCAGACGAGGTGAGTAAAAGTTCTCCTCTTTAGTGAGGACAAGCTTCTCTTATCAACTCTAGATAAGCAAATTTAAAGCAGTCTAGGATGCTTCCTGTAGCCCTTGATTGAGGACTGCTCAGAGTTGGCCCCTCACCACCTGAGGCAGACAGGAGAGACTGCCCTCACTCACCCCCTTGACTATGCAGCTCTCCCAAGCTGCCCACCCCCTAGACTGGCCTTGTCCCTCACTGGCTTCCGTACTAAGAGCTAGCCTGGAACCTCACCTGGGCTACACAGTGAAGTTGGCCCTTATGGTTTGAGCCAGCCCCAGGGGCATGAGAGTGGGAGATCTGGCTCTGTGCCTTGCCTGGGCAAAGTGGGAAAGCTGGCCCTGGTTGTATGGGTGCAGGAAAGAGCTGGTGGGCTGAACAACACAGCCATCACCTAGACCCAGATCCAGGGCTTTGAGTTGGTCCACCCCAACATCTACCCCATCTGTAAACTGCTGGAGCATGTGAAGGGCCCACCCTACAGAATCAAAGCTTCAGGATCTCCATGACACAGGACAACAACAGGATAGCCAAGAGGAGTCCCGGTGAGGTTCTAGTCCAGCAGAAGCCAGAGAAACAAACATTTCCAAGTACAGCTGTTTGGGCAAAGGGCTATATAGTATGACACACCAAAAGTTCCAAATAATGATGTCCTTTTGGTTTTCTTAGTTTTGTTATTTTTTTCTCTTTTTTTGTTTTTATTTTTATTTTTTGTATCCTTTTGGTGGGGAGGTAGAGGGCAGATGTGGAGGAACGGGAGGTGAGTGGGATTGGGGTCTATAATGTGAAATTTCAAAGAATCAATAAAAAGTTATTTTTGCTTTGACCTTGATTGTGGTTTATCTTGTGACCTTGGGAAGAATTCACAACCTGTTGTTGATAAAGGAAGTAAATGGTCAAGGAGAGCTGTGTCCTTGCTGATTTCATTCTCTCCTTTGTTCCATTTCTGAGGATGGGAAGCTGAAATTTCCAACAAAAATAGGCTCACCTGAAGTGGAAACTGAAGTGGAAACTTTTGGTTTCTTTGAAAAGTCAGTTCTGTCAAATGATGTTTTGCTAAAGCAAGCGAGTGAAAGGACGTGTGATGTTTTGAAGGAATATAACTATGACCCCACAGACAGTGGGAGCACAAGCATTGGTCCGCTTTGCTCTGCGGTGTTGCTCTTCCCTAACAGCACACATGTATTGGTTCACCTTACATTGCATTGTTGAGCTCACTCGTGGTGACGTCATAGAGAGAAACTCTCCATAGAACTCCTTGTTAGGTTCCTGCACCTTCTTGCAGCTTCTGTGACCTTGTGCTGGTTGGCAAGCCTCGTGGTTTCTTCTGGATTGAACTGCCCTTGCTGGTTCATGTGTGGCATCTGCTGAGAGGATTGGACTGTAGCTGCTGATTCATATTTGGTGTTGGCTATGGGACTGAACTGCTGATATCCTGACAGCGAAGATTGGACTCGCCCCCAGAGAACTATTTCTAAACAGGCCCACTTCCCCTGTGTCCCATTAACATTTCCACTACCTCTGGTGGATGGTGGGCTAGAGGGGAGGTTGAATGCTTATTAAAGTAGTCAAAGAAAAATTTCTGCCTATACTCATCTGCTTTCATTTTCACTTTTATCATAATTTCCCCTCAAGCAACCTGTCACTTTTCTCATGCAGCTCACACTTGTGCATCCCTTTCCCTCACTGAGCACTCACCCCTTGGTCGTATAAAATGCAGCCTCTTTCTCCCTCTTAACCTCCCTTGTTTGGGAATCAGCCCTGTCTGAAATTAATAAATCTGTAGGCATTGATTTATTCACAAGTGAAACATTTACTTTTGTAAATGGGGCCCACTTTGTTTGTATTCAATACACAGGATGGCTTCGTGGAAGTATGCTACCTCTCCAATAATCATCTTGTATGGGGTGTCATATTTTAGTTTTGTAGACAGTCTTGGAGTTACTTCAGAATCTTGTAGACTTAGCATTTCAGGTTCCTCTGGTGAGGGGGTTAAAACAAAACAAAACATATGATCAGACAGATGCCTATCAGGAGCTGGAAAGGTCGGGATTTGAGTTATTTGGACTAGGACTTAAATAACGCTCTGGCATGTCCTTTCCTTGCTAAATATTGTTTCTGAATTGGAGATATTATCACATGAGCTCAGAAGTGTCATAGGTGTATGTGTTGTGAAAATCCTAGGCTCCTTCCTTCTGTTACTCCAGTACAGAGCTGGGTTCAGAGGGGAGCTTACATGCAGAGCTCAAGAGGAAAGTCCTTTTCAGAGGTTAGAGGTGCCTGCTACCTTTGTGCTAGTGGAGTCCTGGAGTTACTGTTGGTTCAGGTCTAGGCCAGGCATTTCCAACAATTAAAGGCTCACACAGTTTGCAGAAGTAGCTGGAAAACTTTATTCAAAGCAAAACTATAGAATATGTCAGATTAGAGGGCCAAGGGCCACTGAGTGAATATACCGTCTTGGTTACTGTCCGAGGTGTTTATTTATGGGGTCCAAGAGAAGGAGGTATTTGGTCACTCAGAGGCTAGTGAGTGTGGCTCTTATTTTGATTGACAGACTGATATAATCATCTTTCTACTGTATATTTTCCTTACTAGAATATATTAATGATCATATGCACACCCAATTATGCTTAGACATGAGATGGTATATAGCCAATTTTCCATAAAATTCACTTGAGGACACAGTTTTATCTTACTATACATATACCTTAAACCAGTTCAGGCCAGATTGGTTCTCCTATCCTTGGATCAGGAAGTACTGAGAATGCATTTGAATAGAAACTCTCAAAGTTTGATGGTCTTTAAGGCAGGAAAATCTCCACTGCATCAGAGTGCTGTGTGTCTGCACAGTGCAGACGGCTCTCGGGTTGCCAAGGGCATTATTAGAAAAGTCCTGTATGTGTAGACCAAACCAAATAGAGTTCTGACTGCTATACTATTCCCTATGCTTGACTGCCTAGAGTTTAGAAACTGCACTGCTTATTGTAGGAATTCCATTTTAAGACATATTTGGTGGAATAATGTGTCTGTTGAAGTCTCATAGAACTGAATAAATTCAGTATTTTCACACAACACTCTTAGAGAATCTACACAGTACAATGGAAAGAGATGAACAGAAAGGACATTGTCCTGTCTGGGTTTTGCCAACTTGACATAGGCTAGAATTCTATGAGAAAAGGGAGTCTTAGTTGAGAAAATACCTCCATAATACTGGCCTGTAAGCAAGACTGTGGGGCATTTTCTTGATTAATAATTGGTATGGTAGGACCCAGATAAATGTGGGGGGTGCCACCCCTGGCCTGGTAGTCCAAGTTGATATTAAGGAAGCAAATCACAGGGAGCACGGCAGTAAACAGCAGTCTGTCCATCCGTTCGTCCCCCAACCTTCCGCCCCCAACCTCCCCCCCACAGCCTCTGCTTAAACACTGGCCTTAAAACTGAAAGTTGTTATAGTCATGTTGTTCATTACAATAGAAAGCAAATAGAAGGACAGACGTACATTCATCAAAAGTTACAAGTTGCCACAAGGCAAACTTCCCTATTGAGTATGACCTCCTGTTTCCCCATATTAAAGAGGTATGAGGTCCTCCTAGGCAGTGAAGCCCACGTGGGGTCAATCAGGTCTCATCTGACCACAAGCACATATTTCTGAAATCATAGCTTAATTAATGCCTGAGTCCAGGTCTCCTGAATTGAAAGTTTATGGAAGTATAATATTTGCTACAAGTACCAAGTGTCATTGTCCCCAGTTTCATAATGATAGACAAGCATATGGAATTAGTACACTTGACACCTTGAACAACTGCAGACTTTGATCTCAAATTCCCAGAGGAATACTGAGCCACCCACTGCATAGCTTCCCAGCCAAACCAAGGAAACCAAATGGGAAACTGAGTCCAGACTCACATCCCAGTGAGACTGGATCCCTGCTGTCTTTTTAGGCAGCCCCTCCTTTGCGGCTGTACTTGCCAATAGTTACTGAATAAAAGCACCAAGCTCAACCAAGGCTTGACCCCTACCACTTCATGATCTCCAGTCTTTGTTTCTGGCTGTGGCTTCCTTGGTACCTGGGGAAACAGCAAATGAGATTCATGATCAGTTCTTGGTCTCTTAGTTTATCAGGGAAAACCTAGGTCATTATCCTGACAGTTAGCTGTGAAATCTTTAGGGCACTGCTTCCACTCGTCGTAACTCTGGGATATCCGTAGGCATGCGGGTTTATGTTTAGGTCTTCAATTTTATTTACTAACAAATCTCTTTTTGCACCAATACTATTTTGTTTTATTACATTCGCTCTGTAGTACAACTTTAATTAGGGATGGTGATACCTCCAGCAGGTTTTTTTATTATTAAAGATTGTTTTAACTATGCTAGTTTTCCGTTTCTACATGAAGCTGAAAATTGTCCTTTGTAGGTGTGTGAATAATTGTGTTGGAATTTTGATAGCTATTTCATTGGATCTGTAGATTGCTTTTGGTAGGATGGGCATTTTTACTATGTTAATCCTACCAATTCATGTGATTTTTTTTTTCTATAAAGAAGCTAGAAATATACACCAGAAAAAAAAAAAGACAGCATCTTCAACAAATGGTTCTGGTCAAACTGAACAGTTGGATGCATATAGAAGAATCCAAATAGATCCATACTTATCACCCTGCACAAAACTCAAGACCAAATGGATCAAAGACCTCAACATAAATCTAGATACACCTGAATCTGATAGAAGAAAAAAACAGAGTAGCCTTGAACTCATTGACACAGAAAACAGCTATCTGAACAGAATACTCTAAGCACAGGCAATAAGATCAACAATTATAAATGGGATCTCATGAAGCTGAAAAGCTTTTACCTAGAAAGAACACCATCATTTCAGACAAGCAGCAGTCAGCAGAACTGAAAAGACTTCAACTACACATCCAATATATTTAAGAACTAAATAAACTAGACATCAAGAAAATGAATAACCCAATTTTTTAAATGGGATTTAGATCTACATGGAGAATTCTTGATAGACGAAATGCAAATGGCTGAGAAACACTTGAATGTTAGGCATCCTTGGCCATCAGGGAAATGCGAATCTAAGCTACGTTGGTATTTTATCTTACACCAGTAAGAATGGCTAACATCAATAAAACAAGTGATAACTCATACTGGTGAGGATGAAGAGTAAAAGGAACGCTCATCCATTGCTGATAGGGATGCAGATTTTTACAGCCACTGTGGAAATCAGTGTGGCAGTTCTTAAATGATGGGACTCCATATACCTCATGATCCAGCTATAATATTTTGGGGCATATACCCAACAGTCACTTCATCCTACCACAGAGACACCCAACAGTCACTTCATCCTACCACAGAGACACTTCTTCAACAATGTTCATTGCTGCTTTGTTTATAATAGCCAGAAATTGGAATCATCCTAGATGTCCTTCAACAGAAGAATGGATAAAGAAAATGTGGTACACTTATATAGTGAAGTATTACTCAGCCATTAAAATAAAGTGGAATCATGAAATTCACAGGTAAATGGATAGAACTAGAAAAATATCTGAATGAGGAACCAAGAACCATAAAGAAAAAATTGTTAGGTTTCACCTATATGCAGATATGAGTTAAGTCCATGATAAACAAGATACAATGTGTAGTGCCACAGATATTAGGTATATAGTAAGGGACTAGTGGGAACAGGGAGCTCTCCCTAAGAAAGGGAAATAGACTAGATAGTTATGGATAGAAGGGGGGAATCTGCACTGAAAAATCAAGTACAAAGGGGGAGCAAAGAATGGGAGGAGGGAGGAAATATGGAGAGAGATAGCAAAAATCAAGAGTGATTTGAAAGATAGTATGGAAACCTAAAACAGTAGAAGCTCTCTAAAATATATACAGATATGAAGGAGATCTAAATAAAATCACCAAATAATTGGAGATATAGAGCCCTAATTGACTGTCTCTTGTCACCAAAGAAGGTTTCCAGTCCCAGAATTGGATTACATCTAATTGAGTTGTTGATCAGAGGGGTCCCATGAGAACCAAAAAAAAAAAAAGAAAGAAAGAAAACAGCCCATTTCCAAGGTTATAGGCTGCTCTCCATAAGTTGACACCAAGTCCCCACTGATGAAGACAACACTATTCAACTCATTGAACATGGAGAAATCAAGCTAGTGCTACATAGAGTCTTTACTCCTATGTGCTAATGTCTTTGGTACAGTTAGATACTCTGCATACTCCCAAAGGAGAAACATAAACACCAACCCAGCCACAAACACTTTGATCTACAGTGGTACCCTACCTTCAAGATATACTAGTACAATGGTGGCACAAAGTTTGTGGGAGTAGCCAACCAGTATCTAATTTGATTGAAGGTCCACTCCGTGAGATTGAACCCATATCTGACACTGCTTGGGGAACCAAGAACTTGAGAATAGATAGTCCAGAAACATAGGGGAAATCAAACACTACTGTTCTTTAAAAAGAAAGAGTAAAAAATAGGCATAGTGTTAAAATGATTTCTAATGTCAGTCTGCTATATTCATAAATCAGTGTCCTGCTCAGGCATCATCAAAGACGCTTCCTCTTGCAGCACGTGAGAACAAATACAGAGATACACAGCCAGGCATTATACAGAGAGGGAGAACACACATTATCCCAGAACATTCAACCCTAAGTGGGAAGTCTCCACCAAATAATTTTCAGGGCTCTGAGAACCTCATGAAAGAGGAAGCAAAAAGAGTATAAGAGCCAGAGGAGAACCACTCAAAAAAACCTAGTTCTTCTAAATCAGTATGATTAATGGACATATGAACTCATAGAGACTGAGGCAACAGTCACAAGTCTATCTTAGTCTGCAGGTGACAGGGCTCTAGAGATGAAAGAAGTGGACACATACCCCTAACCCCAATCTAGAAGCACTCTCCAGTTGATAACCACTTGAAAATGAAATTTTAATTTCCTCCAAGGGTCTTCCTGGGAAAGCAAACTACTTTTATGGGTAGGCCAGACACCCAGCAGTAGGTGGTCAACCAAAAATGAGTTCAAAGAAATTTTTGGAGATTCCTTGTCTCCTCATGTCACGTCAAGGCTCTTCCTCTTTAAAAATTGCTTCCTATTGTTTTTGTTTCTATTTGGTTATTACCCTACAGGTTGTGTGTGTGTGTGTGTGTGTGTGTGTGTGTGTGTTCCAATTTAGTGTTTTTATGGGATTCCTGAGTAAAAGCTAGAATCAATCAGAGAAAAGATCAATGCATAAACCATGAGAGAAGTGAACCATCCGCAAGGATTTCTTCCTTGGGATTTTAAACTTACCCTGACTTGGCTGAAGGCCTCTAAGTTTCGGATGCGAAACAGAAAGGAGGCATCTATCCATTGGTGCTCTCTTAGGAGAGGTAATCATGAGGGTAGATGAATAGGAGGGGGGTGCAGAGAGAACAGGGTAGTTGGAGGAAATTTTGGCTAGACAGGAGGAGCTGGGCATGGTCATCATTACAGTGGGGAGGTAGGAAGTATTCCTCAGAGAAGGAAATGTAGCAGGGTAGAAAACAGAAAGAGGGTTGATGTGAACAGCAGGATGAAAGCTTGTCTGCTGAGAAGTGATGAGGTAAACACTGGCAGGAAAGATATACAGTGGGGAATGCTGGTGAGGAAGAGGGTTGCGAAGACTTCCCAAAATCCTTGGCTGCTTCCTTCTCATCTTCCCAGACCCTGCAAGCCCTTACTTTACTAATGGCAGTTAGTGACTGAGCTTGGCCAGACCTGATGTGGCAGTTATGAGGTCAGCTCTCACCTCATTCCATGACAGAATGCCCATTGTGAAGTGCACACGCCCTCCCTCTGCTCCAGCACTCCAGCCTCACCCCCAAAAGAAACAGGTTCTAGGTGTCAGAGTGACCATGGCAAATGGCACTGAGCATCAGGGCTGTCACATGAGTCTCTGCCATTGGATATAGCTTTCATTGCCTTGGTGGAGAGTGGTCCAACACATGGGCTACATCCATGTGCCTGGGTCCTGGGGCAGCAGCCCTAAAATCAGGAAATGGAAATGTGTGGAAGTCAGGTTATATGTCTTTTTAAAGAATTTTTGTGTCATGTAGTTGGACAAATAGAATGATTAGAGGGGTTTTATTGTTGTCCCTTTTTAAAGCACACTTCTCTCTCTGCATCATGTCTGTGGATCAGATGGAGGCTCTTAGGCACTGCTCTTAGCCACTGTTCCCAGCATCACGCCTGCCTGCCTGCCATGCTACCCGCCATGACGGTCATGGACTCAATCTCTGGAACTGTAAGCCCATTAAAAACTTTCTGCTATAAGTTGCCCTAGTCACGGTGTCTCTCCCTAGTAACTAAGACAAAGATAGTTTCAGGAAGTACTGGTATTGCTGTGACAGGTCTGACTACAATGGTTTGGGGAACAATGGGAAGGCTTTGGAAATTTAGACTAGGAAAGAGGTTCAACACTGTAATTAGGGCTTCATAGACCATCCTCTGAAACTCTCAGAAGACACTTGCTGAGTACACTGTGGACTCTGAAGCCCCAGCTCAAGACTTTTCAGGGAGAAACAACATTCACAACTGGGCTAGAGATCATTCTTGTGATATTTTAGCAAGGAATGTGGCTGCGATTATCAGCCCTCATCCTGAGATTCTGCCTGGGACTGAACTGAAGAGTTTTGGACTCATTTCTTTGGTAGAGGAGATTCCAAGATATCCTAATAGTGATGTGGTTATTAGTGTTTATTCTTATGCAGGTCTACAGTGAAAAAGCACAAATGGGTCAAGAAAAAATACAATATGTACTGTTTGAGGAAAAAGGAGCACCTGGAGGTTTAGTATTGGAGCTAAGGTTTGTGCCTGAGAGATGAGGACAAATGGAATACAGAATGTAGCCTTCAGGGTCATCCTCAAGGTCAGTCCCCATCCAGTTAATCCTGCAATTTGTGAAATGAAAAGGCTTGAGGAGTTATCTGTTCCTAGCAAGCAACCATAAATCAAAGCTTTTGAGATGTGATTGAAGGGGGCCAGGTCCATTCCAAGCAGGAAGCAGAACTTGACAACACTGGCAACCTGGTTCTGTCTTTAGAGTCATGAAAGATACAGAAATAAAGGGATAGTAGAATCTTCCTCCATTTTTAAGGACATTCACTGAGCCCTGCCATGTGGCAGAGGAGTCCCTGCATTGAGGCCCTGAGGGACCATTTGGTAAAGCCATGACCATGCAGCTTGGATTGGGCTGTAGAGCCCAAGATATTGGAGATGCCAGAGCTGAAGGATATCTGCCAAAGAGTGCTGCACACAGGGAGTGGAATCTTCACAAGGGAGTCGTGTGTTGCAGTCATCAAAGATGGGAGCCTAGAGCCGTCCAAGCCCTTTCACCTCAGACATGGAGTTACAGGATTTGGAATTTTCCTAGCTGGTTTTCAGCCTTGCTTTGGTCCAGTATGTTCACTATGCTTTCCTCCCTTTTAAATGGCAGGGTATATTTCTGCCATTGTGTGCTAGAAGTGTGTAATTTGCTCTTTGATTTTATATGGGGTTACAGTTAAGATATTGCCTTGAGTCCCCGAACAGACTTTGAACTTTTAAACTGTTGAGGTTGAAAGAATATAGGGACTTTTGAGGTTAGACAAAATACATTTTGAATTATGGGTACATGGCTGGGGGGGAGGGGGCAGTGAATGGGATGTGGTTGTTTGGATGGGAATGGTCCCCATAGGTTCATACATCTCAACACTTCATTTTTAGTCAGTAGAACTGCTTGGAAAAGATAAGAGGTGTGTCCTTGTTGGATTAAGTATACTGGTGAGTAGCAAGTTTTGAAGTTTCAAAAGAAGACCCACACCATAGTAGTTCTTTCTATCTATCTATCTATCTATCTATCTATCTATCTATCTATCTGTTTAGTATTTATGGATCAGATATAAGCTCTCATCTACTTGTCCAGTGTCATGCTTGTCTGCCTGTTGCTATGTTCCTACCATGATGGTCATTGACTCTATCCCTCTGGCAAGGTAAGCCTCATTGTCTTAGTTAGGGTTTTATTGCTGTGAGCAGACACCATGACCAAGGCAACTCTTATAAATGCAAAGGCTGTGGGCAAGGTCATCCTGGGGCTGAACGGGAAGCTCACTGGCATGGCCTTCCATGTTCCTACCCCCAAAGTATCCATTGTGGATCTGACATGCCACCTGGAGAAACCTAAGTATGATGACATCAAGAAGGTGATGAAGCAGGCATCCCACAGCCCACTGAAGGGCATCCTTGGCTACAATGAGGACCAGGTTGTCTCCTGCGACTTCAACAGCAACTCCCGCTCTTCCACCTTTGATGCTGGGGCTGGCATTGCTCTCAATGACAACTTTGTGAAGCTCATTTCCTGGTATGACAATGAATATGGCTATAGCCACAGGGTCGTGGACCTCGTGGCCTACATGGCCTCCAAGGAGTAAGAAACCCTGGACCACCCACCCCAGCAAGGACACGAGAGCAAGAGCGAGGCCCTCAGTTGCTGAGGAGTCCCTGTCCCAATTCAGCCCCCAAGACTGAGCATCTATCTCCCTCACAATTTCCATCCCAGACCCCATAATAACAGGAGGGGCCTAGGGAGCCCTCCTTACTCTCTTGAATACATCAATAAAGTTCACTGTACCCCCCCCCACACACACAAAGAGTTCCACCAAATGAAGACCAAGCCTTCAAATATTTCTTTGAGCCTAATGGGGCCCATTCACTTTCAACCACCACATCCACTAATATTCTTGAGATTTGAAAGAGAAGAAAAAAGTGCAGTACCAGATGAACTAAAAGAAAATTACAGAATAAACAAGAAAAGACTTTGAAAATGTGTAGAATGCAGACCAGTCACACCTAAATGTACTGGATATAAATGTATTATGGTATAAAAGGAAGTTTATAGTTTGAATGGCAGCATTTAAAAAGAAACAAGGTCTCTTATCAAGATCTTGCACTTCCACATTCTGAAAATGGGGAATTAAAAGTGAGCAGAATGAAGACACTAATACAGT
The DNA here is from genome assembly GCA_019843965.1 of Rhynchomys soricoides. Taxonomy (NCBI): domain Eukaryota; kingdom Metazoa; phylum Chordata; class Mammalia; order Rodentia; family Muridae; genus Rhynchomys; species Rhynchomys soricoides. Next base: position 2,026,948 of record JADRCH010000013.1, read on the forward strand.
CCCAATTGAAGGCTAATGAGATAGGAAAGAAAATGGGACAGTGTAAGCAGGATAGAAAGTGAATCTTTAAGAAGGTCAGGGGGCTGGAGAGATAGATGGCTCAGAGGTTAAGAGCACTGGATGCAGCCGGGCAGTGGTAGCGCATGCCTTTAATCCCAGCACTCGGGAGGCAGAGGCAGGTGGATTTCTGAGTTCGAGGCCAGCCTGGTCTACAGGGTGAGTTCCAGGACAGCCAGAGCTACAGAGAAACTCTGTCTCGAAAAACCAAAAAAAAAAAAAAAAACAAAAGAGCACTGGATGCTCTTCCAGAGGACCCAGGTTCAATTCCCAGCAACCACATGGTGGTTCATAACCACCTATAATAAAAACTGGTGCCCTCTTCTGGCATGCAAACATACATGCAGGCAGAACACTGTATATATAATAAATAAATCTTTTTAAAAAATCAATAAGATTGTCCAACTTTTCATGGAAGGCCTGAGAACAAAGCAGACTCAAATTATTAAAAATCATTTGCTGTAGATGTCAGCATAAATTTTATATGAACATAAAGAACCATGAACAACTTTATGAATGAATATAGGCTGATGAGTTAGATGATTTAAATAAGAGTAATTTTTTTTATTGTTGAGACAAGGCCTCACTATATAGCAAGCATATGTAGCTCTGGCCACCCTGGAACTCACTTTCTGTGTAGACCAGGCTGGCCTCAAACTCTTAGGAAGCCACCCACCAGTCTCTGCCTCCTGATCACTGAGATCCACACTCTGTGTGAATAATTTTTTTAAGAACACAGAATAACTGAACAGCTGTCTGAAAAAGAGATTTTTCAATTTAAAATCTCTTACAGTAAGATGTCAGACACCAATGGTGTTGTTACTGCATTTTACCCAATATTTAAAGGAGAATTGGTACCAATTTCTCATAAGAAGTAGCAAGGAGCAAACATTTCCCAATACATTATATGAAGCCAGAAATACCCTGATGCTAAAACCAAATCAGGCTCTCATAGGATAATGAAAACACAAAATAGTATCTTTTTTTTCTGAATATACATGAAAAATGCCTCAAGAAACCTCCAGATAACGCATCATATAAAAAGGACTATATTCCACATAGAATTTGCTCTAAACAAATTCAAGATTTAATTAGCATCAGGATACAATTGAAATATTATATCAAATCCATAAAGCACAAGCCCATGTGTGTAGAACTCAGGGAAAGCGTTGGACAAAGCCCAACACCTTAATGAAAGGAAGAAAAATGCAACAAACTAGGAACAGAAGGAAGTTATCTCACTGTGACAAAACATCACCAAACCCTGTAGCTAAGGCCATGTTTAACAGTGGGGCTCTGAGTGCTTTCTCCCTGTGCTGGTCAGTTTTTGTTTTGTTTTGGTTTTGGTTTTGGTTTGTCCCTTCAACTTACACAAGCTCAGTCATCTGAAAAGAGGAAATATCAAATGAGGAAAATGGCTCCATCAGGTTGGCAGGTAAGCACGTCTGTGCAGCATTTACTTGGTTAAAGAGTAATGTGGGAGGGGCCAGACCACTGTGGGCAGCTCCCTGGGAAGCTGGTCTGGGAGACCTAAGACTGAATTTAAGCTTGAAATCAAGTCAGTAAACAGTGTTCCTCCCTGGTATCTGCTGCTAGCTCCTGCCCTGACTTCCTTCTATGTGGGACTGCTATATAGAACTATAATAGGAAATAACCCTTTCCTCCTCAAGTTGCTTTTGGTCATGGTGTTTTATCACAGCAATAAGAAGCAGCAAACTAGGACACTCCTTAAGATCAGGAACAAGACAAGGATGCTCACTTTCATCTGTATGCATATTTCCTGGGATGTTCTAAGCAAGGCAATACAAGTTACAAGTTAAAAGAACTCCAACAGAGGAAATGAAACCATTTCTCTAGGTCACATGAGGATCACATACACAATCCTAAGGGAACTTCTTAGGCATAAGTAAAATCTTTCAGCAAGACTACAAGATGCAATAAACTGAACAATACTCAAAGATATCTAATGCTTCAGAGCTTACAGATATATCATGTTATGTGGTAACTATTAGCACATGTGATTGAAGATCTTATGATGGAAAGTTATTTTGGATTATCAATTAGGTCTACCATAATCAAAATGGACTTTAGTTAGGCATGCCTTCTATCCAGCACTTAAGAAAAGGCAGAGGCAAGACAGGTGTATCTCTGTGAATTTCAAGCCAGCTAAGGCTACATGGTAAGATTCTGTTTCTAAAGAAATCAGTGGACTTTATAAAAATAAATATGTGGACTTTATTTTAAAAGACCACTGTAAGAGAGGAGATAGAAAGGTGCATATGGTATAGTATACTAAACATTTCTCATGCAGCCCTGCTTAAAATCTTAGTCTTAAGTGCTGGAGAGATGTTTCAGTCGTTAAGAGTACTTTCTGCTCTTGCAGAGGACTCAAGTTCAAGTCCCAGCACCCCCATGGCATCTTACAACCATTCCCATTCCAGTGCCCTTTTCTGACCTTTTATGAGGGTACCAACATTGGGAAAATCTTTCTGGAATAAGCAATCTGACATCAATGAGAGAGGAAAAGAGGAACTGTCACTAGTGGACCAAAATTCCTGAACAGATTCCATATCAAGTCTAGTTTGTATTCTCATTTTATACTCTAAAATCAAAAGGTGGGGTGGGCAAGCAAGCAAGATTTTACAGAAGCATGTATGGCATTCAGTAGATTGTTACAGGCAATGGTCCATTGTTTCAGCTATTTCTGCAGGCCATTCTGTTCCAGATAGCAAGTGAAGTTGAGCTTGACAAGTAAGCAGTACAAGCAGTGCTTTAAACAAATCACTAAAGAAATCAATACCTAATAATGTTATTTCCCATCTTATACTTCAGAAGGAGAAAGTTGACTCCTAAAATTTGCCCTCTGACTTCCAGCCCATACCATAGCATGTACTTGTCTACACTCATGCACATAAATACAACTGTTTTTTAAAGAAGTCATCTAATCAACGTGGGTAAACAGGAAAGAAGCAATATTGGCAGTCTAATGAGTAGACACCTGCTGCCCAGAAGAGACTTCCTTTGAGTGAGGCAGCTTTCCTCAACTGAAGCCATCTAAAAAAGACAAATGGCTGTAACTGAGGCAAGACAAATGTATCATCCTGGTTGGTCTGTTGCCTGTGCCAGCAGAGCCTCTCTCTAGCAAGTTCTGGAAGGACACTAGCAGACCACTTTTCTTAGTAATAACCTCTAGAGAAAGAAAGTTAGTGGGATGAACCACTGCCCCTGCAGCTGGTCTTGAAGCTGCAACAGGCAACAATTCTCTCCCTTCTGTGCCGTGCCTTCCTTCCAGATCCTTGCTGGGGGTGAGCACTTGTGAAAGTCCAAGTGACTTACCTGGTGGAGTGCCTCAGAATCCCATCACTGTGCTATTTCCCTTCCTGCTTAACCTCAGGACCAGCATGTACTAAAAGTTGTACACATTGATTAGTCAGTGTCAAACATATCCTTCAATGATGTAACATCTTCTGTCTCTGGGTGATAATGATTACTCTCAGCAAGATCTTATTGGTTAGACTTGCATCTGTGGGGAGCACATCCGGAATTAACTTTGGCTGATTTTTTGCTTGTGATTAATCATATAAATGAGTCCGCCGACATGTCTTTGTTTTTAGGTAAGATATGCTTTATATTCCACCAAGTTCCCCCTGTTTACACCTATATCCTTGAGAGACTGTCCAAGCCTGAAGGAAATGGCCTCAGTCAAACATAAATACTATGTATCAAAAGTCACCATATAAGCATTTGTGGTCATTGTTTAACTTCCTGGAATTGGTCATGCTTTCTGTTGCTTGCCTTTAAAAGACACTGAGAAAATACACTCGCTGTTGGCATGGTATAGACCATAGCCCTCCCATATCTGTCTCTTACATCTTCTTTCTACCTTTCCTATAATCATCCTCACTCCCCCAGTCATGGTTCCCACAGCATTGACTGACCATCAGGCTCCGGTGCCCCATGTGACAGCTCGACTATGGAGGATGCAGTGAAGGACACTGTGGAAAAGGTAAGTTCTCTGGACAAAGAAAAAGAGAGAAAGAAAATGAAAATGAAAATGAAAATGAAAATGAAAATGAAAATGAAAAAGAAGAAAAAGGGAGCTTGGAAAAGGGGAGCTCAGTGTAGTGAGTAACTTTTAGGAGTAAAAAACATAGGAAAATGTAGATAAGGGAGCTCAAAAATAGTAAGAAAGCTGGAAAAAAGGTAAGGGAGCTCAGCAAAAGTAAAAGTCAAAAAGAAAATCAAAAGAAAGAGAAAAGAAAACTAGAAATGGCCTTATGCTTTTTGTATATACGCTTAAAACAAGCTAACAGCAATTACATAGTTTTTGTTTTGTTTTTAATTTTGTAAAGAAGGCTTGTCCTTGGTTTCCTGAGTAAGGTACAATAAATTTAGCAACCTGGAAGAAAGTTGGAGAAAGACTTCAAATTTATTATGATGTGCATGTACTAGGTAAAATGCCTATAGATTCTTTTAACACTGGACCTTGATTAGGACTAGGAGAGAGAACTGGTTTAGGAGAAGCACACCTCTCAACACCTCATCTCCCCAACCCCCCACCCCTGTCCGGGATGCTGTGGCAAAGAAAAGAAGAATGAAAGTAAGTAGTTCAGGAGCTGGTCTCAGTGCCCCACCTTTGTGGAGACAGTGGCAGCAGGAGCAGGGAGGGGAGTACCAGGCTGGAGGAGCCAGCTGCCAGAGCTCACTCCCACCACTAACTTCTCAGGAGGCTCCCTCTCCTCCTCCAGAGGCAGCACTACAGCAGACAGCACCATGGACTCTTGAGCTCTGGCTTAGGTGAGTTATGATCCAATCCAGAAGGTTAAGGTCTAAGAAAAAACATTTATGGAAAATGTTTGAGACTGATAAATACAAGTGATGAAGGTCAAAGGATGGACAAGAACTCGGACGGTGACTAAGAAATAAAAATGCTTCAGATGAAAGATGTTTAAAGTTGGTCAATGCAAGTAGTAAGTGTTAGGGTGGGGGCTAGGAAGATATTTTAATGTACACAGATGCAAGTTACAGAGATGTAAGAAACAATTAAAATGGGAAATAGTTCATGCCCCCCTCACATGCTAATCCTATCTCAAAGTTCAGAATTTTAACACTGATTGATGGAGTTCTAATAACCTAATGGAACACTGGCAGTTTACAATTCAATCACAAGCTCAAAATTTTAATTTCTCATTGGTTGTCTTCTAGAAATGGACTTAAAGGTGCTTCTCACCATGCTAAAATCATCTCTGCTCAATTGTATATCTACAGATGTAAACCTATAGCTTTTACTAGGTCTCAAAGGCATGAGTTTCCTCCTGTTGTTTAATAGGCACCTGTTAACTGCTTTTTCTAAAATACTGATTTCAATACAATAGTAAATACTAATGTATATCCTTTGTGAACTAAAGGTCACATAAGCTTCGGGGAATCAAGAGTCCTAAGACTTGAACCTGCCTGTCACAGATCAAATGGACTCCACAAAAGTATACCTGCCTCTTCTGATCCAATCCAGCAGGTAGCCCCAATTATAAATTTTATAAACTAACATCCATCATACAAGTTAGAATTTATATACATTGACCCTCAAAAAAATGAACATAATACTACATGAGGACCCAGCTATTCTACTCCTGGGTATATACCCAGAAGATGCTCCAACATGTAATAAAGACACCTGTTCCACTATGTTCATAGCAGCCATATTTATAATAGCCAGAAACTGGAAACAACCCAGATGTCCCTCAACAGAGGAATGGATACAGAAAATCTGGTACATTTACACGATGGAATACTACTCAGCTATTAAAAACAATGACTTCATGAAATTCACAGACAAATGGATGGAACTTGAAAATATCATCCTGAGTGAGGTAACGCAGTCACAAAAGAAGGAACATGGAATGTACTCACTGATAAGTGGTTATTAGCCCAAAGTTGGAAATACCCAAGAGTCACTTTGCAGCAACCGTAGGGCTGAGTGTGAGGTCCCAGATGGAGGAGTTGGAGAAGGGACTGAAGGAGCTGAGGGAGTTTGCAGCCCCAGGGAGGGAGCAACAGTGGCAACTGGCCTGACCCCTCCATGCTCCTGGAGACTGAATCACCAACCAAAGAATACACATGTAGGGACCCATGTTGTTGGCCACATATGTGGCAGAGGAGGGTCTTGTTAGACATCAGGGGGAGCAGAGGTCCTTGGGCCTGTGGTAGATCCCCCAGTTTAGGAGAATGCCAAGGAGGGAAGACGAGAGTGGATGGGTGGGTGGGTGGGTGGGAGAATACCCCCATAGTGGCAGGGGTGCGGGGAGGGAATGGGGATGTTCCAAAGGAGAGATCTGGAAAGGGGAAAACATTTGAAATGTAAATAAAGTATGAAAAAAAGAATTTATATACATTGAAACATATATAAAATGTATACTTTATTCATGTGTCATCAGAGAATGAGCCCATCCTTAATAACTACTTCATACACATTCACACATGCATGTGTATATATAAATTATCCACATTAGATATAAAGTATACATTAAATATAAATTATATAAGTAAAATATACATTTAATACAATTTATATACATTTATATATTATATACAGTAAATATAAATCATATGCATTAAATAATTAATTATATATGTTAAAATATCAGTTAAATATATAAAATATGTTATAATCTATATAAAATATATAATTTTGCATGTCCTCAAGGACATGAATTATGGGATGAGCCCATGAAGCTCTAAAATATCAGTTACAAAAAAAACAGAGGAAGACAGAGTTGTATACTCCACAAAATTTTATTTTGAATTTTGAGTGTCTATGGCACCCTACAACTAGGCATACTTATACCCAGGTGAAATGGAAGGATCTGCTTACTGACATAAGGCATGATCCCAATTGGGTATTAATATGGTGAAGAGGGCATATTTGTGTGTGTGTGTGTGTGTGTGTGTGTGTGTTTTGTTTTTGTTTTGGTTTTTTGAGAGATGCTGATGGATCACAGTGGCTGCAGAGCAATTGGTGAGACACACGGATGATGGGAAAAAGAATGATGCTGACTGTGATCTTGATGAATGCCCTGACAATGGCAATGGAGAAACTGTATTAGGCATATGTTCCTGGCCCACCTTTACTATACATATTCTTCTGTATGGTCAAGGCCAGAAGAATTTATGATCTCTAATAATACTCAGCTGTTAGAATTTCCTTGGTCTGATAATAAAATGTATTCCAAATTGGTGAGTTACACTGCTTTGGGTCAGGAATAACCTGTTTATTTTACTAGAAATAGTACCAATGCTGGGTGTGCTTCTGTGGACCCTAAGACTTGGAAGAAGAACATCTCTAAGACTGTAGTGCAAAGCATTAAGATGGGAATGCCTATATCTCAGACTGGACAAGCTGCCTTGCCTTAGGCTTTTAGACCTCCTGGGACAAAGAACACAGAGACTATTGAAACTACCTTCAAAAATTTCAATCAAATGGAGAAGTTGTTAAAAAGACTCTCCTCTTTCCTGTAATGTGACTGGTTATTCCAACTCAAACACGAACTGGTTTGAAAATCAATCCAATATTGGACAAAAGGAAATGACAGTGGGCATTTGGGAAGGCTGGTTCTGGACATTTTCAAAAGCATATTTGGAAATTGGTAGCTGCTTTGTATGCTGTTATGTTTGCTGTGGATAAAACTGGGGTAGGTTTTGTGATTAAGGTAAATGTGACATCCTGCTTTGCCCCACCTAATCTTTTACTAATTGGGAATGTTACCTTTGTTGTAGGCTCTGATAATGAGTTCAGTGCTTCTTGATTTAATTGTCTTTGTCCAATTGTGTTTCTGTGCTGGATGATGGTCAGCCTGTAATGGTAGTACATCACCAGCTTTTATTCAGATCCTGTAAATTTATCTGAATCCTGGTATTCTGAAGAAGGCTTACAAATATTAAAAGAGTTAGATCACACTCTGGCAAGAAGCAAAAGTATGATTGGGATGATCATTGCCAGTGTTGTTGCTCTCATAACACTTACAGTCAATGCTACTACTTCTGCATTAGTTTTAACACAAGAGACACAAACAGCTAGTTAATTCATCTTGCAGAAAATGTAAACAATGCCAGAGTATACAAAAGTATTTGGATAGATGGCTAGAACAAAGAATTGATGCATTGTATGATTTAGTGCAGATCATGGAAAGTGAGGTACAAGGAATGAAAGTCAGAAGCCATTTGGAATGTCATGCTTGATATCTCTGGATTTGTAGAACTCCAAAAATGTGTAATTAAGTCAGCACAACTGAACCAGAGTAAAAAGGTACCTCCAAAATATATGGCACAATTCTAATACTCCTTTAGCTTTATTAGCCCTGCATAAGGAGATTGTAAGATTATAATATGCAAAGTCTTTGCCTTTTTGATGCTGCTATCATTACAAATGACATTCTAAAAATTTACAGACTGATTTCCCTTCATGGTCCTCGTTTACATCTCTCTTATTGAGTATGCAGGACTTGGCTTTATGATCCTTTTTATGGTATGTCTATTACCTGTTCTTTAGAAGAGGAATCATCAGAGTTTTACAGATGTCAAAGCAGAGTTACATAAATTTAAGCCCCAGTGTCTTCCTTAGCAGAAGTTTATAGTCAATCACAGATAAGATAATCTTAAAAACCTTCTCAACCTAAGACAGGCTATAAATACAAGATTATTTGTGTGGCAATGACGGGTAAGATCTGTTTTCAGATGGCAACCTAAGACAGGCACAACTTTCTGCTCAGTGACTGATAACGTGTCTGTCTGTTATAGATTTTTTAAAAAGATGAGTAAGAGTCTTTCAGAGACAGAGCAGCCTAAGACAGGGCATGAATGCTAGGATTCATGTATCAATGACAGGTAAGGTCCATACCTCTTGAGTAGGATGCCTAAGACAGGTACAGTCTTTCTGAGCCAATAGCTGAGACAGCTTTGGCTTGTGTAGATAAAAAAGGGGGACATGTGGGGAGCACATTCAGAGTTAACTTTGGCTGACTTATTGCTTGTGATTAATCATAAATGAGTCTGATGACATCTGCCTTTGTTTTTAGTTAAGACATGTGTTATATCCTACCAAGTTTCTCTGCTTATGCATATGTCCTTGAGAGGCCTAAAGGAAATGGGCTTAGTCAAACATAGATACCGTGTACCACAAACACACCATTTCTGATCATTGTTAAACTTCCCGGAATTGGTCATGCTTTTGGTTGCTTGCTTTTAAAAGACACTGAGAAAATAAATTCATTGCTGGTATGGTATTAACCAGAAGCCCTCCTATATCTGTCTTGTGCATCCTCTTTCTACCTTGCCTATAATCATCCTCACTTCCCCAGATCCTGTGTTGATTGACTGGCAGGCTCTGGAATTGGTCCTTAGCATGAAGGACTCAAAGTGTCTGGATAGTGGTATAGCTTCAATTTTAATGAAGAGTCTTGTTGAAATGATCCTTCATTGGGAATGAAGACCCTTTAACCAGTGGCCTGTAGATGTGACTAAAGTGCCCAAGTGGTCACTGGGGTTGATGGAAAGTAGTGATATTGCCACTTCCATGCTTTTGTGTTCTCATTGCCCAGTATGCTCCTTTGGGGGTTGGGGTACAGCCCCATACAATGGTCAATGTTTAGGCTATCTCTGTCCCCCAACACATGATCATTTCCAAGCTGGCTCTTCTATCATATTGTCAGCTTGCTGCTGTGTTGCTAATGAGGTCTGTAGATTTCAGGTAGTGTACCATATAACTAGTCCAGTAGCTTCTGTAGAAATGTAAGCAAGGCTTTTTCTCATGATAGGTATAATCAAATTGGTGAATCAAATAGAACATAAATTGATGGCATTGTTCAAGCCTAATGACATGAATTCAATCCCTGGATCCCTTGGTTGAAAAAGAACCAGCTCCTGAAAGTTTTCCTCTGACTTCTACACACACTGTTGTGTGTGTGTGTGTGTGTGTGTGTATACACAACAATAATAAAACTAAAAATTAAATACAGTCTTATTGACTGAAATCCTGAGGTAACAATCATGAAGAGTATACCCACCTATCCTACTAAAATAAATGGCTTCCCTTTACTAAGTGTAAAGAGTTCAATATGATCAACTTACCACCAACTGGCTGGTTGCTATTTTCAAGTGTTACCTCCCCACTTTATATTACATTGAATCTTGGCAATGGTTTCTGCTGGTGGCAGTTTTCAGTTGTTAGATTGACATCGGTGAGTAAGAGATTATGAAGTAGATCCATGTGTAGCTATCCTCTTCATAACTATGCCATCTCTGTTCCTGAATCTGTTGTGCCAGCATAAGAATGGCTGATTGAAAAGCTGATTTACACACCATTGAAATGGTTTAGCAGGGGTCCTGCTGCCAAGTTTGATACCAAGTATCCACACAATGGAAGGGAAAACTGACTCCTACAAGCTGTCCTCTGACCTTCACACTTATGCAAAGAAATCTACCTGCTTGCACATTTGCATGTGCTCATACAAAGATGGGGGGGGAGGAGAAGAAGGGAGGAAGAGAATCAATAATTTGAGAGGCAATCTGGGGGACATGGGAGGAGCTATAGGGCAAAAAGAGGAGGGGCACAAATAATGTAGATACAATTCTTATGCATGAAATTCTTAAAAACTTCAATTAAAAAGAGGCAGAGCTGGCATTTAAGTGATTTTAACAGATTTAAGCATACGGCTAATAAAGAAGTCCTTGAGCAGAGGAAATGTTCTCCAAGCACATTGGGTGTCTGCTTCTCAAGAGAGTGTGTGATTATCTTTGTCAGATGGGGCTCTTAGTCTGGGGGCACCTGCCCAAGTTCCAGGTTATAGTTTCCTAGAACAAAACAGTACAGGACACAGGAACATGATGGAAATAGAGATTCTATAACAGGAGAGGCTCTCCTCAGAAAAGGGAGGGGGAGTCTAAAGGGGTGGGACAGGAACAGCCCTTGGACACCTTCAGTTTCCAATGTTATGTGGCTTCAGCCTTCTCCCACATTCAGAAGTCCATCCCAGAGGCTTTTCTCCAGCATGCTTGGTTTTGCTTCATGCAGCTTCTAGGAGGGGTTTCCAGGCCTTTTGCTAACTGGTTTCTTTCATGGTAATCTTAATGCTTTTTTTTAACTTCCCACCATATTTTGAACTTGTTATAGTTATATACAATGGGTGTTGGTGGCTTCTGAAGTCGCACCTGCAAGGGTTCTTAAGGAAGATTAAATGCAGCTACAGTGAAGTCCTAAGGCGAACTGGATTGAATTACAGCTGATGGGTCAACACAAAATCTAGATCACAAGGATGTGTGGGGAAGGTGGATGTTTTCAATGTTTACAGAAGTTAATATTTCACTGTGAATGAAATCTGCCTGCATCTACATTTGCATGTGCTTGCTCTCTCTCTCTCTCTCTCTCTCTCTCTCTCTCATGCACACACACACAGAAAGACAGACAGACAAACACAGATGTAGACACAGAGAGAAAGATTCTCATTCGAGAATCCTACAAAACACGTGGGAAAGAAGTAAGGTGGTATTCTAAGGTCAGACACACAGACACACTCAGGCCTTAAAGTTCATTTGTATTTTAACATTTTTACTGGAAAATATTTCTATACAAAAGGAATACTGTCTCTCTGGAGGCAACCTTCAGCACAATCATCGATTGTGCTCTATCTGCAGCTGTCAAAGGCTTCAGACTCTTCCTTACATCCCCACAGTTTTCTATTTCTGCCCTCCCTCAAGTCTACCAAGTGTCCATTCTTTTGATGAAGCTATTCCATTGGCTGATAGTGAGAGTCTAGCCAGTTACCAGTTATTGTAGTAAGACCATAGAGACCTGATCTGAAGAGTTCATAATGTGTGAGGTCAGGAGACAATAGATAATCTCCTAGGTGTACAGTAATACATTTCCCTGCATTGTGAAGCTCCTCCTTTGAGTATGCAGTGTTATGAAAACCAGAGGAATAGTTGCAGCTAAGGCTGTATGAACTTTTTCCAACTGAAGATGCTGAGTCTGCAAGAAGAGTGGATGGTGTCTGACCTCAATTTTGAAAGATGAGACCAATGAATATTTTGGGAACTGTTAGGAAAAAAACAACAAAAACAAAAAATAAACAAACAAACAAAAACAGAGCCAGAGTCATTAAACTGGTAAAAATAGATTTTACTCAGGGACTAGTACAAAAGGGAAAGAATCATCAGAATACAAAATCGGGCTCAATTACTACATTGCAATAATTTCTAAGTAAAATCTTTTTAACCTCTTCCCCCTTCTGTTTTTCTTCAAGAAAGAAGATGGTGATTCTGAACATTTGAGGTCAAGGAAAACGAATGAACAAATCCGAAGAGGCTTACAGCAATTTAAGGGAGAAAAAAATGTAATCCACTGAAAGTACTCAAGAGAAACAAGAATTCTCTATAGGAGGAAAGCAATGTTGCAGTTGGGGGAAATATCTGCTGACAGTAAGGTTTTTGTGGGACTGCATCTGCTTAGTGGTAAACAGAAAACAAAGGGGATTTGTATTTACCACTGGGACCCTAAAAGGGAAAGGTGAGTCTGAACAAGATTGTTTGAATGCTGGGGTGCCAAGAAGTATAGACTTTGGTCTCTACTGCCAAATGGGAGAGTCTAGAGCGGACTCTACAGTCCAAATGGAAGAGGACTTTACAGTTGATACGCGTTTTTCTGATAGACTCATGCTGCACAAAGCAGCCGCTTCCTTCCGGACCTCAGTTTACCCGCTTAGCACAAGAAAAGCTCTGGAGCAGATGGATAGCTTTCAGGATCCTTGCCTCTGCCCGCTGGACCGTGGTGTCCAGACCTTTCTCCGACCGGGCAGAGACATGTCCCGATAAACAGAGGCCTGGAATGGGCGGAGCAGGAGGAAGGCCACGCTCTGCCGCCATTCTGGGACGCCTTCGCCTTCCGGTTCTCTCAGGAGACCCACGCGCCCCCGCGCTGCGCCTGCGGCCCGGGCTACAACACAACAAAACCGGAGCGGGAGCCCGAACAGACGGAGGGCGCGAGCCGCTCCGAGGTCACGTGACGCGGCCTGCCCACGTGACCGGTGGCCCCGGCGCTTGCGCTGGCACCCGGGCTGTGTGGGAGGAGCCGGCTACGGCGGTGGCGCTAAGGAGTCGGGGCCTGGCCGGGCAGCCTGACAGGTAGAGCGCTGCAGGGCGGTGGTGCGGGCGAGCGGGAGAGCGGGCGAGCGGGCGAGCGGGAGAGCCGGGCGGGGTCTTGCTTGGCGGCTGCGGAGTCCGCGCCCTCCCGAGGGCCGTGCACACCGGGCGCGTTCGCGACTCTCCGGCGACGCGCACCCCGCACCCCCGGATTCTGTGTTGCGGGAACTTCACCCAGGTGTGCGGCGAGCTGAGTAAACGGCGTTGCCCGCGGCCTGCCTCTAAGGAAACGCTGGCCGCCCTATTGGAGAAGAACACCAAGCACACAGGTTAGCAGGGCGAAGCTGACTGCTGCAGAGCGTGGAAGAGGAGGGTTGCAGTTTGATAAGACAATAAATCTTGCTTTTAAAAACATTCATAATCTCCCTGGCCTTTGCCCTGTTACTACGAGGTAAAGCTCGTACTGGGCAAGAATCGGAGTTTCTGAGACTGGCGTGCTCTGTAGCAGGCGTAGTAGCATCAAAAGCAAGAAATGCGGGCAGGCATGAGATGATGCTTGGACGACGGGAGTTGAGAGTGTCTTAAATTCTGACTTCAGTTTAAATCACAACTGTATTTAGATTCTCTTCATATGTGGCCTGGGTTTTACTCCATTGTGTGAACACCAGTGACTTTGCTAGTACTTCTGGGCGGGTTTTTTCTTCTCTTTCCCCCTCTTTGTGCCTATTGAAGAGGAAGTGATGCGTTACTCTTTGACATGTTTCTTCTGTGATTTTGAAGTCTTATGATCCAAAGGATTAAGTTCTACAAATCTCAGTAAATATACAGAAAAGCTGAATTTGTTTTTTAAGGTTTTTAATTGTGTGCCTGTGTGTTCCAGGAGCTGAGAAGTCTGGGATCTTTACCCCAGAGTCATGCAATTGAAAGACTCTTTCTGTATCTGGTACTTAAAAAGAAGCCTAAGAAACAAAGGTTGGGCCTTTCATGAGTCTAGAGGCCAGACACGACATTGAAATACGTTTTCTTTCTTACTAGGATCTATAGTTAAAATTTTAAAACATTGCATTACCTTGTATGTATCCAGGAATGTGATGAAAACTGCTGGATTCTAACTAGAATAGATTTCCTAACATGCCAGTGAATAATTAATGTATCTGGCTCACAATATGGACACAAACTTTAAAGTTTTCAAGTATATCTAGACCACAATATATGGTTTACAAGAAGTCTACAGAGCGCGTTCCAGGACAGTCAGGACCACACAGAGAAACCCTGTTTTGAAACAAACAAAACAGTTACCAAAAAAGGGGAGAAAACTTTAGAAAATATAAATAAGAATGTACATAATCTGTAATTTTACTACCTAGAGAAAACACTTTGTATTTTGGGGTGTGAATTCTATTTACTTTGGAAATTTGGGGAGTTCCAGAGTTCACATAGTAAGATTTTAGATTTTAAGAGAAAGCCATTAGCAAGAGTTTGGGTATTGAAGCTACCAGGATCTGATTGATTCTAGAATTTAGATAGTGAGTAGCAGTTCAGATAACTAGGCTACTTTTGTGGTGGATACACTTTATCATACTCATGTACTGGATTAGGAAAGTCTGTAGTTTGCAAGCATGAACATTTTAAGTGTCCAGCTGTTAGCTGGAATAACTTTCTGATGTAAGAGAAAAAACTGTGGGGACAGAGAGTCCCAAAAATGAACCCTGAGCACAAAATTGTTGTCAACATGTTTAGTAGCATGCTTTGGTGACAAATCTTTAAATCTTATATCACAAAGAAATATACTGAATTAAAGTGAAGACTGTATAACTGACTAAATATAAAACTTACTTTCTTCTGTCTCTTTAGTTATTACTGATGTGATTATGTTACTGGTTTTAAGTTAACACTTTGTGATACTATCTGAATGATGAATGTGCTAACTCCCCGTGTAGCTTGTCCTTTGAGGAAGTCAGCATTATACTTATAATTTAAATCCTTGTTTTCAAAAGATGTTAGATCTTCCATAAGCACATATGGGAGAAGGAATCTTAAGCAAACTGTCATTTCTAATGTGTTTGTCACTTTAGAAATGGACAAACAAAAGGTTAGCTTTCCTAGGAGTACTCTGAGCAGCTTCCTCTTCCACTTCAGACCAGAGCTTAAGAAAACAACAGAAATACCTCTTTCCTGGAAGAGAGAGTTCTGAGATCAGGATGTTCCTCTAGACTGTAGAATCTAGACAGTGGTGTTCATCTTCTAGGCCCTGCTTTACCTTTTTTGTTTTGCTTGTTTGTTTCTTTGTTTTTAGGACAAGGTCTCATTGTGTAGCCTTGGCTGGCCTAGAACTGGCTATGTAGACCAGACTATCTTTGAACTCATACAGTTCCTCCTGCCTCTGTCTTCTGAATGTTGTAATTAAAGAAAAGTATCCTTTGTCATAGTCCACATCACAGGATATGTTCTCTCCTGCTAAGCCTATAGCCACTTGGGTGGTTTGTTTCTCAACCAGAGCACATGATTTCAATATCATCTCTTAATATAACAATGAACTATCAGAGTCTCTGTTGTAAAATTGCCAGAACTTCTGGACAGTGAAATAAAAACAGCTCCTTGGGTGACAGGGCTAAAGAAATGCTTCCAGGGGCCATTACTGTAGGTTGTATTTCAAGTCAAATAATTTCTGGCTCTTGGGGAAGAACAGCTATAGGACCTTCCATTCTCATCTTAAACAAACCATGAATTTGACACAGCAGGGTTGGGAAATTCTAGGACAGTAGTCATGCTTTCTGCAAATGAAACTGTGAGGCTGATATCAGTGACCTCTGTACAGGTGGCCTTAGCTGTGTCTGATGAAGACAGACTTAAGCCTTGTCCCAATTCAGGCCATGCTGTCCCTTTTCTTTGTCCAGCTCTGTAAGTTGTACCAGCAGTTGGGACAGTGATAGAATCGGTGTCTCAGCAAATGTTTGAAACTGTTGTATTTGTAACCTTTCCAACACCGACTGAAGAAGCTGTGAAGTGTGTTTCCTAGTCTAAAAGATAGGCTGATCTGTCTTAGAGACTTGTCTGGACCTGCAAACTACTGCCAGGCTAATCAGGAGGGTTGGCATCTCAGTATCCAGAAGCCCACCAGAGTAGGTGTGGGAGGAGTTGCTAAGGTAGCATTTAGCTCTACGGTAAGCCAGAGGATTTCTTGATCGTTTGTTGTAACATAGATGGATGATAGTTGCAAAGTTGTACTCCAGAAAGTTTGTCCCAAACCCTAGAACCCCTTTATTGGAAAGTTTTCCTAGAATACAGATACAGTGAACTAAAGAAATAGAGAAGATGACCATACCCTTAAGTCTTTTATGCACACCTGGGCTCTTAGATCCGGACAGGGTAGCACATTCCCGTCATCCCAGTATAGAGAAGGCTGATGTGAAAGGAAGAAAAGTTAAAGAAAATGATGGTTTTATTAAGGAAATGCTTACACTTTATTATTACTAGAACCCTGGGCATTTGAGCTCTAGAATTCCACATGACAGCTTTTCTATGATAAATAATTTTCATATAATTGTCATTATTTTGTAGACTTAGCACATGATTGTGTCACATGGATTGTGTGCTTGCATGCTGACTCCCATCATTTGCTTAGTCTAGTATGGTTTTTGCCTTTAAGGTTTCCACTTGGGATCAGAATCCCTATCGGGTCTTTTGACCTTCAGAGGGCAGAGATCGTGACTGTATTACTCTTTACAGTATAGCTCATGGACTACAAAGAGCTGGGCTGTGAGGCAGCTCCGCTTCTTAAACCAGTGACTAAAATCAGATCCCATCCAGTTTATAAAAGACATTGCTGAGGGATCTTTAAGGTATATATAAGCAGCTAGTTAAACACAATTAGAAATTTAGAAGTCCTGTGTATCTGGCACTGCAGCATCTAATTGTATAAGTGTGTCATAGAGCAGATGCTGGGGATATTCAGCCTCTGGAGTCTTGGCTGTCACCACCTCGCTATCTCATGCTGGAGAATGCTACAGACTCCTTCCTGCTCCCTAGACCACAGCAGACTGGTTAGAATTTCGGTGCTGTCTGGCTTTGAAGAGTTGTTTCTGCATTCTCTTTTTCTTTCAGGTCAGCAGAAGAGCTGTTCAGAGGGAGATAATCCTGTTAGTGACGTCATTCCCTTTGTTCCAGATACATTCTGGTTAGTCTGGGAGAGGAGCCCTGAGGTCTATTAAAGACATAGACTTATAGGTCAGCTGAAAATTCTTAATATTTTATAATATTGAAAATATTTATCAGAAACAAACTCTCTTGTACTATTGATCTCGATTTCCTGGTTTTTAAAAACTCTGTAAGCATATTCAAGACTGGTTTTTGTCAGGCCAACAAAATAAAAATTTCCCTATCTCACCTTAATCTTGGTTCCTAGGAGAAAGTAAAATAAACAGACTCATAAGAAGCCTCAGACACCACAGCTCCTTCACCCATCAGTTCTAAATTTGGAAGGTCTGCATTCATATTCCTTGAATATACCTTTGAGAGTATAAAATAATCTTTCCACTGTATGCCGCAGGCTCTCTGAGAGATAGCACCATAGCTAGGAAAAGCTGTGCTGGAGAGTGGGTTATTGATCTGCAGTGCTAATGGGCAAGGGTGCAAGGTCTGGTCTTGGTGGCTGGGAGCCAAGTGGGTGAAAGGTGTTCTAACTTCTGCCTCTGCTGGACATTTCTCCGTTCTTCCCTCTGTTTATAATCTCAAAAAACCAAACATATAACAAAAAAGACCTATAATTCAGGCTGAATGTGTTAATTCTGTTGATGAGAAAGCATTTCCTAGAACAGAATGTGATCATGTTGCTCAGTGATCCTCTGGCTGGGAGGTGGAAAGAGGTGGATCCTGCAGGCTTGCTGCAGTCAGTCTAGCCCGTCAGTGAACCAAGTTTAGTGAGAGACAATCTCAGAAAATAAGACAGAGGAAGATACCTGAGCTTGACCTCTGGCCTCCACATGCACACGCATGGATGTATGCACCTGTGTGTGTATAATATATGCTTACTTAACCACATACCTCAATAAGTAAATTAATATATTTATAATTATATGATTGCATATGCAGTAACCCATGCTGACAGCAAATCTGTTGATACTTGTGTTTCTTGTTTAGACTAGCCAAGCTAATATTGCTCTTTAGATGATGATAAACAATGATATTGTTAGCCAAGCCTTCTTCCTGACTGACCAGTGCTAACACTGACCTTCATGTACTCAAGAATCCCCTACAGCATCTTCATTCCATGTTGAATGTGAATTACATAGTTGAGAGCTGGAACAGATTTTTGAGAAATCGAGGCTCAGAAAAGATAAAAGCATACCACACTGACTGGCTGAAAGTAAATGTGGGCCTGAAGCACGGGACTCACTCAGGGTGCTGGCCCTGCTGCTACGCCAAGGCGGTGCTTTCCCTTGTGTGATGGGCTGTACCTGTGCAGATGTCTGAGCAGGTTCCCAGTGACTCTTAAATTACCAGCCTTTGGATAAATGCCTTGTAAAATAAAGCTTCACCTAATTTAACCACATTCAAACTCAGCTCATAAAATTAACCCTCATTTAGAAGGTGAGCTAAGCCCTGAGGGCAAAGTTACCTGTCAGAGTAATTGTACTATTGAAAGTTGTATAGTTTTGAATAGTAATGTCACTTGTGTTTTGACTCAGTCTCTAACTCTACTTGGCATACCTTCCAGCATGTGCGCACGTGTGTTTGTGTGTTTGTGTGTGTGTTTGTGTGTGTGTGTGTGTGTGTGTGTGCATCTCAGGTATCCATCCCAGGCTGGTCTCAAGATCATTGCACAGGTGAGGAAGACTTTGAATTTGTGGTTCTGCCTCCATTTCTATAGTAGGTATTACAGGGACTGAACTTAGAGGTTTGTATCTGGTAAGAAAACACTATCAATTGAGCCACAATCCTTAACCTATGACTCTTACATTTAAATCTTTTTTATATTACATTTTTATTTATTGTGTGTGGCACTCTATTGTATGTTGATGTGAATGTGCTGTGGTGTGGACGGCATAGAACAGTGTCTGGAAGTTGTTCTGTCCTTCTACCATTTGGGTCTTGTGAGTTAAGTTCAGGTCCTCAGGCTTGGCAAGAGATGACCAATTTGACTAGTCATTGACCAACTTTGCTGGCCTTGAGTCTTCTGTTGTCAGTGAATTCTATATAAGAATTTGAATGATGAAGACCACTTCTGTGTGGTCTGTGTTCTAAAGGAGAAGAGGCGTCTGAGTTTTCTTCAGACAGCAGCAGTCACATCATGCATGGCTTCAGCCCCATCTGTTCTGTAAGAGGTACAGACCTGACATTTGGGGACATTTCTTCTTCCTCACTCCTTCTTTTTGCTTCCTCCTTCCTCTTCTCCCCTCCCCTCTCTGTCACTGCCTTTTGAGGTACTCTGACCCTACTTACAAATGAAGGGTAAACAGACGCTCTTCTGTTTACGGTGAGTTAGAAAGGACAGTTTGAAATGGTTGTCAATGGTAAAACAGTTATTAGACCTGAACCCAGCAATTCATTTTTAGAAATGCATGTATAAAATAGGACATTTATTCAGTATTTTGAGACATTTAAGCAGTACTTTCAGTCTTCCAGAATAAAGCTGTAAATTACTTAAATGTCTGTAGTAAGAGGCACTGTTACATTAGTGCAATGGGCTGCCGTAAGACTGTTGAAGTGCTGTAGCTCTCCTAGTGCCAAGCGGGAGCAATTCCCACTACAAAGAAATGGATAAAGCTTCCATTTGTGTTTTGTTCTGAAACACATTTGCGCTAGACACATGCACAATGATATGTTTCTCTCTCTCTCTCTCTGTGTCATACACACACACACACACACACACACACACACACACACACAGGTTTTACTACCCCTGGAAGGAATTACAATCCACTGATAATAGTGATTGCTTTCAATGTAGGGGGAGACTTAACTTTCCAATATTAATATTCTTTTGTACCATTTGAAATGGTTTTATTTGTTTTTGCCCTACCCATATCCTTGAGAATGCTTAAGAATCAAGAATCTGCAGTAGCAAACAGATGCCTCTAGTGATGTCTTATGGTGTTCACTTTTCATTGAATGTGTGAGATGATGTTCAGGGCTAATAAGGTCCTTGGTGCAATTGGGAGCAGTCTCTGGGTGGTAGGAGCTGAGGCATTGGCTGGTGTGCTAAAGCCCCGTAACACTCTCATAATGTGTGTTAAGTAAGGTTAGTGCAGAAAGAACTGCCTTTCCTGGCTGATTTTAAAGAGCAAAGAGAGAGTTAGTAGGAATGTCAGCACTTTGGGTCCTCACTAGGAAAGCCTAGTTTTGTTCTGTTTCCATAGCTGAGAGCCAGAGTGGAAATTCACTAGCATGGTAGGGTTTTGTGTTTGAACAGACCCCCGGAATTACTACCACTTCTTATCAGCATTACAGAAATTGGATTCACCTAGTATTCTTGGCATAAAACTCCTTGAACGGCTGTTCAGAGTTTATGTTTGTACATACCTCCTTCCTATAGGGCACCATTTAGCCTGGCCTAAAGTCCACAGTCATTAGCTCAGCACCCGGATTGGAGTAAACAGCTTTCTCTTTGTAAGTTTGAGGTGACATCTGTGTACCTGTAGACACTTTGATTCACTTCCTCTTGCAGCTTCACCTACTCTCAGATTTCTGGGGGACACCACATTCTTGTCATGAAGCAGGGCTCTGTGTGGTAGGGGCCTTCTACCAGGAATGAGTTTTTCAGTGCCCTGGGTTTGGGCACAGTGAGTGTGGAGGTGGACATGATGCTTCTGACTTTTCTAATTTCCTCCTACCCCCAACCTGTGGATAAGAACTTACAGAAAAAATCCGGTTGTATTGTCTGTTTGAGACAGGATCTCGGTTATGTAGCTCTAGCTGTATTGGAATTCTCTATAGAGCAGGCTGATCTCAAACTCAGATATCCACCTACCTCTTTCTTCCAGAGTACGGGTTTAGTAGTGTAATATTTTTCTGAATCCGTGAGTGAAAATCCCTAGGAGAGGCCAGATCCATGTAGGTAGCCAGCTTTTTCTGTTAGATACTGGCATGTGCATGTTTATAACAGGTTAGTCTGCTAGTATTTGGCAAGAGGAACACCTGTTTCTAGTATGGGTGCTCTCATTTCAGGAAAAGGCCTGGTTTTGAAGGTTATGGAAGGATTTGACACATTGGGGAAGTGAGTGATCCATTTCACTAATGGTAGGTAGATTTTTCTGGAGTTATCTTTTGGTGGCTTTTATTAATAATTTAAAAACTCTTGTTAGTGGCTATTAATTTTTTTATTGAATTATTTTTCACTTCTTGCAGCAGAGATGTCAGCTTATTTATAAGAATCATCCAAAGCCACAGTCATGGTGGATGTAGGAAAGTGGCCAATCTTCACTCTGCTTTCGCCCCAGGAAACTGAATCTATCAGGAAAGCTTGTGTCTTTGGTACCTCGGCCAATGAGGCGATCTATGTCACTGACAATGATGAGGTAAGACGGGAAACTAGTTTAGTTTGGGAGCATATGGGGGTTGGACTTGAAAGCTGCTGCTTTGAAGGCTGAGAGTAGATTGGGATGAAGAGAGTCTGGAAATCAGGAAGAGTACCTTGATGTGTTTTCCAGTCTCGTATCTTAGTGCCTTCTGCTCTATAGTGTAGACTAACATCGCAAAGTCCGAGTGTTATCAGCAGACATTGCAAATCTCTTAGTGTCTATATTAGTCTCTTCTTGCCACCTGGACCATCAAACTAGACATGAGTATATATTATTTTCTGAGCATGGGGCAAGGAGCTGTGATTCAGGTGAGATGATGTAAGCAAAGATAATTGTTTTCTAGGTCTTCGTGTTTGGACTGAACTATAGTAACTGTCTAGGAACTGGAGATAACCAGAGCACTCTGGTGCCCAAGAAACTAGAAGCTTTGTGTGGAAAAAAGATCAAAAGTCTTAGTTACGGGAGCGGCCCTCATGTCCTCCTCAGCACTGAAGGTAAAGATGGAAAACTGGCTTTTTGGTTTGTGGGTAATTGACAGTTAATTCTGAGCCAAGGAGAGGTAAATGAAATGACTAATTTTGGATTGTTCTTTATTTCTGGGAGAGTATACAAAGAAGGACGAATTTAAGGCTCACTCTAGAATAGCAGCAGTCTGTCTTGTACATGGACAGTCTCAAAAGTTCTTAAACGTTCAATGTAAATTGCAGAATGCTGGACAGAGCAAAGGATTTGGTTCCTCTAGCCTGAGTTTTCAGTGGTTCTGTGATCACAAGGTAACTTTGAAAGGGTTTCTTTTGTGTACACACACATACACACTACACACACACATGGACACATGCATGTGAGTATACGTGTGTGTATAAATTATATTTTTATAAATATATAAGTGTTATATATAATACATAAGCTTATATATTAAATTAAATATATTAATGTTTATAAAAATATGTAAAATATTTTATATAAAGTAAATTGAATATACATTAAATATATACAAATATATAGTATATAAATGTATACATTATATGATACATATAAATATGTGATATATATGTAAATATATGCAGATATATTTAAATTTACTTTTATTATTTGAATACATGTGTATGCAGTGGGGGGTGTATACATTAGTACAGGGCCTGCAGAGACCAGAGGTGTTAGAGCCTCATGGAACTGGAGTGATAGGTGGTTGTGAGCCATCTGATGTGGGTGTTGGGAATTGAACTTGGGTCCTCTGGAAAAGTAGTTGCCTCTTAGCCATTTCTCCAGCCCTCTTTTGTATATGTTTATAAGCACATATAATCTGGATTTTTTCCTTTGTGTAGTTGTTGAATCTTGAATCAAGGTATCTTAGTTTATTCTGAAAAACATCCATATGGTTACCATATTAAAGACATAGGAGAAGTGGACAGATTCTTGTCCTTGTGCCTCACCAAGGTTACCAAAGAAGCATAGATATTCTCCTTTGGTAATGGTCAGTACTGTGGGCAAGCAGCACTCTGAAAGTTTGTCACGTGTAACTTCTTCCCTGCGAGTTTTAGGTGTTTTGTTAGATGATCCTGTAGGGCAGCCTTTGGGAGACATATTGCATCTCTGCTTTTGTGTCTGTGCTAGGGAACCCCAGTTTCCATTGATGTGGTGTCAGCCTCTGTGTCTACCTCGGTGTCTAATTTCTAGTGCCTCAAGTCTGGACCACTCTGCATTCTCTGTCTCTTTCTCAGAGGCTGTGAGAACTGATCCTCATCCAGGAGTCTGACTGGATTTGAGCATAGTGAGGCAGTCTGTCACAACTACTCTAAGTAGTCATTTGATTGCCACCACTCTGGCCCTTTTAGCTGCTGTTCTTCCAGCTGGTTCACTATTACTCATTGTGGCCTAAGGGTTTGAAATCTTCCAAACAGTTCTTGATACCTGACCCTAAATCCTGAAGAACACTTTTAATAACGCAAACACACTGAAAGACACACCTTCAAATTACTGACTTTCTTCAAAGTTGTGATCTTTAAAAGCTGTCATCCTTTGGGAATAATGTTAAGTGTCTAGACAATATTTTTTAAAAAAATATCTTGAGTGTTCAATTTAGTATACAAATAATTGGGTTTAATGAGAAAATTTTTGTTTAATTTCTGATCTTTATAGTATAGTTTATGCAATATATTAAGCATACTATACATTGAATGCCACCTATATGATTGATTACTGTATCTGTGTGTGTTATAACCAGTCTAATAATTTTAAAAACTCTGTGTGTGTGTACCTGTGTGTTCATATTTGAGTATAGGAA
The DNA here is from genome assembly GCA_019843965.1 of Rhynchomys soricoides. NCBI lineage: Eukaryota > Metazoa > Chordata > Mammalia > Rodentia > Muridae > Rhynchomys > Rhynchomys soricoides. Next base: position 2,050,936 of record JADRCH010000013.1, read on the forward strand.
GAGATATGAAAGGGTGGGTGTTGGTGTTTGTGTGGGTGTCACAGTGCAAATGACCCATTGGTCATTGCCAATCAGCTTGTTTCAGACAAAATCTCTTGATTGTTTAGAGCTATGTAAGGTGGACCCCAAGCCTCTTGGGATTCTCCTTAGGATACATGTACTATCCTGCCCAATTTTATACTTGTTTTGGGGATTCCTATGCAAGTTCTCATCTTTTGCATAACAAGTACTTTACCCAGTGAGCCATCCCCCCAGTAGTTTTAAAAACAATTTAACATTTTAAACAAGTGGAGGCTGGGAGTGTAGTTCTGTTGATAAGGGTACTTATCTAGCATGTGTAAAGCCTTGGATTCTATCTCCAGCACTACTTAAAACCAGAGATGCTGGTACATGCCTATAATCCCAGCACTTTGGAGGTAGAGGTACCAGAACAAGAAATTCAAGGCCTCCTTCTGCTATATATTGAGTTTGGGCCACCCTGGGGTACATGAGATTGTCTCAAAACAAAACCAAAGAGTTGTGGAGAAGGCACAACTGATACAGTGCCTGCTGATGAGGCATTTGGACCTGAGTCCAGATTCCTAGCACCCATATAAAAGTCTGGGTGTATCAGTGCATGCCTCTAACTCCAGGGCTGGAGGAATGGAAGATAGGCAGATCCCTGGAACTTGTGGGTAAATTGTAAACTGGCCTAGCCAATGGTGAGCTCCAGTTTCCTTGAGGGATTCTCAAAAAATAACACAAGTGGTAAAGGAAAACAACCTCGAGCATCCACATGCATATAGTATACACACACATACACATGCTTCTCTTACTGATGTGTGCACGTTTGTGTGTGTGTGTGTGTGTGTGTAGTACTGGGGATTGAACTACTGTTTAGAAGAAACCACTTTAACTCTTTAGATGTTTCTTTAGGAACTTGATCTCTTACATTTATTATTGTCGTGTATGTGTGTGAGTGTGAACACATGTATACATGTGTTCAGAGGACTACTCTTAAAGTTGGTTTTCGCTTGGGCTTGCATCTTTGGTTAGCAGGTACCTTTGCCCACTGAGCCATCTTGCTAGCCCACCCTTCCATCTTATTGAGGCAGAGTCTGTCAGCACTGCTGTGTACTCCAGGCTTGCTGGCAGCTAGGCTTCTGGGAGATGCTCCTGTTTCTGTCATCCATTTCCCTGTATGCTAAGATTACAGATGCATGTCATCATATCCAGCTTTTTTTTTTTTTTTTTTAAATGGGGGTTTCTGAGGTTGTGTAGCATGGGCTTTACCCGCTGAACCATTTACTGGCCCATTTTCTCCCCTATTTTTAAAATAAGATATTTCTGTTTCTACATCTGAGTTTTCAATTTGGGGTAGTATCTTTTAACTTTGTAATGTGACAGAATTTAGCTTTTTGTTTTCTGTCTTTCTTGCCTTTATCCTGTAAACACAGGGATACTACTTGCAGTTAAATCACTATTCCCATTTGCATTATTGGGGGCTGTAAGTATTACTTACAGCTGGGCCTCTCCCTTTCTGTATGACCCCACCCTACACACAGCACTCCCAGTTCCTGAGATTGATAATCGCTTTGAGCGTTTTCACTTACTGATGCCTATACACATCCATCATTAGCATGTGTCCAACTCTTTCACGAAATAGCACATGTCACATAATGTCTGGAGCCCGCCTCTCCTCCAGAACTGTGAACTTGACCGGCTACCCACTCCTCTCAGGCTGTCTGCACAGCTGCCAGCCCATAGCTTCTCAGAAGTCTCTCTACTTTATCCGTTCTACTTCCCGTGTGTGTCTTGTGTCATCCTCCTTGGATTTTACCCTCACCTGGTGAAACACATTCTCTAGAAACCGTACAAGAAAGGGCCATGAGAGAATCTGAGTCTGTCTTAAGATGTCAGTCACTATTTTACTCTTACTGATGTGACTCAGTGGTTTGGCTCACCTCAGAACTTTAGGGTGGGAGAGTTTTTCTTGTAATTTTCAAGTCATGGTACTTTTAAGATGTGGTATTGACACTCTAATTCCTTCCTGACCTCCATCCTTTCTGTGTGTGCTTGAGTGCATGCCTGTGTGTGCACATGTGGAGGCTGCTGGTCAGTGTTACTGTTTGTTTCTACCTGTGTCTTTAGAGACATGGCTTCTCACTGAGCCTAGAGTTCATCCCTTGACTAGATTGGTTGGCCAGTGAGCACCCTGGATCCTCCTGTTTCTGCCTTCCAGTTCTGAGGTCACTCTGCATGTTGTCAGGCCCTGCCTTTTACACATGTGCTAGAGGTTTGAACTCAGTTCCACATGCTTGAGCTTGCAAGCGTTTGACCCACAGAGCCATCTCCTCAATCCTGCTTTTATTCTTTTGTATGCGACTATTGCTTCCTTTTCTGAAGAAAAGGGAGAGGCCCAGGTATAAATAATACTTACACAGTCTCCAATAATGCAAACAGCAGTACTGATTTAACTGAAAGTAGTGTCCCTGTGTTTACAGGATAAAGGCAAGAAAGACAGAAGACGAAGAGCTAAATTCTGTCTGCCACATTAGAGAGAGATCTTTTTTTCTTTATTCCAGGTATTTTAAGAGTCATGGCTGCTCTGGAGTGGATACTTTTTAGTTTATTAGTGATCTATAGGTCCTGCCTTCATTTCTAGAAAAGATTTTTACATCTTTTCATGGATAATTTCTTTCTTCCTTTTTTTTCCTGCTCTGTTTTTTTGTTGTTGCTATTGTTGCTGTTTTGGTTTTGGGGGTGGGTTTTTTTGTTGTTGTTATTGGGGTTTTTTTTTTTTGGTTTTTTGGGGGTTTTTTTTTTTGGAATTTTTCTTACATAAGAGATTCTGACCTGATTTTCTTAATTTCTTACATTTTCCTTCCTATATATGTTATGGAAAATTACTAAATTTGCTAAAACCCTATATAAATAAATTTTACTTGTAGCTCTGTGTGTGTGTGTGTGTGTGTGTGTGTGTGTATACACCCCAAGTCCTCACCCAATACTTGGAGCACCACGCACCCCAGCACCAACTAGTGATGACAGGATAGCCCCAATCTTTTCTTGCTGTGAGTTTCTCATAAATAATGGCACACCTTGGAAATCTAGGGCTGGAATTGACTCCCTGCCCACTTCCCCTTTTGCAGATGTTGGGTAATGCCTTTTCTGATTTGCTTTGTTAATTATAGTATCTGTCTGCTTCCCAAAGTTTTTGTCTCATGTAACCAAAGCTGGCCTCAAATGGATTGTATAGGCAACAGTGACCTTGAACTCTGTATCCTCCTGCCCTACTGCAAGAGTCCAATCTAGAGAAGCCTATTTTTATACATAAACATTGTCTTTGGCCACAATGTTGATCTTTTGTATGAGTGCCAAGTCCTGTCATGAAAGGTCTGCTTCTGCCCTCCCTGTTCTTTCTCTAACCCTTTGCTCCCTGACTTCCCACTAGTGGTCATCTTATGGGGAGGAGGGCACAAATGACCCAGTGGGAGTTGCAGGGGTTTACCAGTTCTTGTTGGAGCTAATGCTTCACGTGCTTGTGTGTTTAGATGGAGTCGTCTATGCCTGGGGCCATAATGGATACAGCCAGCTGGGGAATGGGACCACCAACCAAGGCATTGCTCCTGTCCAAGTCTGTACTAATCTCTTGGTCAAGCAGGTGGTTGAGGTAGCTTGTGGTTCACATCATTCCATGGCATTAGCAGCTGATGGAGAGGTAAGTGTGCTCTTTGATTTCTCTTAAGAAACTGTCATAAACTGCATGATACAAAGGTTATTATCATAAACATGTTGAGTGCATAGCTCAGTAGCATTAAGTACAGTCATACTGTTTGATCTATCTTGTCACAGATCTCTTTCATCTTAAAAAGCTGAAGCTCCAAATCTGTTAAATGTCAATTCTCCTTGACACTGTAACTGACCACTCTAGGTACTGCCTGTACATAGAATCTGTCAGTTGGTGACAGATTTCACTTGGCATAGTGTCCTCAAGGTCATTCATTTCTATGATGTATGAAAATTTCATACATATATGTACAGTGTATGTTGATCCCCTCTACCTTATTCCACAACTCTTCTGGACCCTTACAGCATGCTCCTCCTACCTTTGTATCGCTTTTGAGGTTTGGGGACGGGGTAACCTACTGAGTTAGTGCTGCTGGACTATTGACTGATCCTGTTATCCTGTGCAGGTAACCATAACTGTAATGAGTTCTTTAGTGAACAGCCATGTCATGTCCAGAAGACAGCATTTCACAGCACTTTTCCAAGAATTCTTTTTTAAGGCTGAATGATATCCCATTTATTTATTTAATTATTTATTTATGTATATTTGTGTATGTATGTATATATATGTATGTATATGTATGTGTGTGTTATATATATATATGTGTGTGTGTGTGTGTGTGTATGCATGTTACATTTTGTTCATGTGTGTAAAAGGAGGTATTAGGAATTGAACCCATGGCTTTACACATGCTAAGCAAGTACTCTGCTCTAGGCCCATTTCATTTATCTTAAAGAATACATTGGGCATTCCCTCTAATCAGCTGTTATAAAAATCTCTTACTTTACTTGTTACACCTTGTAGTAGCTAAAATAACCAAACACCAAAACCCCTGGGAATACACTATTTCTCCAGTAATATTTGCATCATGTGGTCAGAATCACCATTAGCTGAGTTTGGTATGTAAATGTCCAGAGTCTCAGCATCAAAGACTTGAGAGCAGGATGGAGATTTCTAGGCTAGCCTCTGCTACAGAAGAACTTGTCTCAACAAATGAAAAAATAAACTAACAACAACTTTTAAATAAATGTTTCTTATTACATTTATTTATTTGTTTGTTTGGGGCTTTGCCATGGTGACCATGTAGCGGTCAGAGGGCAACCTGTGAAAGTCCTCTCCTTTTACTGTCTGGAGATGGGACTCAAGAGCTTTACCCCTAAGCTATCTTGTTCATTTCAAAAAACCCTTTTAATGAGAAAACTTCATATTCAAGTTCATGTTTTTTGCCTTTGTTGCAAATCAGATGTGGTATCTAAACTCCTATGGACCCCTTTCTTAGGGTGTATTTGTTTTTCAGTGTTTATAATAATATGTTGGAGGAAAACAACTTTCCCAGTATTGTAGTGAATAACTTGTCCCTGCTTTTCTGGAAGGTTATTCACCCTCTTCCCTTTCCCTCTGATCTAGTGTGACTTGCTCTCCACCTCATGCCTTTGCTCAGGTCTTGTCTCTTGCTGGCCTAGTACCATTGGTCTTTGTTAAGTAACTTTGAGATCCACCTGTCCAATCTTACTTCCATGACCCTCTGTGATTTCTAAAGCACAAATTAGATCAGTCACATTGTTCCTTGTTTAAAGTTCTCCAGTGGTGTTAATTAGTTCCACCACGTGGGAACAAGTTAGAGAGAAAAAGACCACAAAGCTGATGGTGAGCTAAGTTTCGTAGTTGGGATGTAGCAGAGGTAGGTGTAGCACACAGGCTATGTCCAAATCCACTGTCTCCTTGCCCATTGCTTGTTCAGAGGAACCATGGTCCTCATTTAAAATAAAAAGCAGTGGCATTTTAAAGAAACTTGGAACATTTCAGAAGTACCAGAGGAACGATTATTGAAGTTAGACAAATTTTGCTTATTTCTGAAGCCTAGATTCTTGCTTTGTTTAAATTGTTAGCATGTTTTACTTTGGATAATGGTGCATTATTAAACTAGGTATTTCTGTGAATGTCCCTTGGTGAAGTATAGGTTACTTTTCGTGAACCTGTAAAATACATATTTCATCTAGGTTTTCATAGGCATAGCACATTTTCTTCGAGCATGTGAACAGTAGGTTTTACTATTGTTGTCTGGATAGCATCAGGCATGTGAACTTAGAATGTGTTACAAGGAAGGAAGAAGCCAGTGTAGAACGTAGAAGCCAAACTGGGTGTGTGAGAGTACTGCTTGTCATGGCAAAGGAGTGGGGTGGAGGCAGGGTCTTAGAAACTCTGCTAGTGTTGGAAGAGGTTCTTGTGCCACTAAGCCTCTTGTCCTCCATTCCCTCCTCCAGGTCCCCTACATCCTTCCTAACATGTCTCCTCCTAACATCACCCCACACCTTAATAAGCCATCCAGGTACATTACTGCCCAGACGCCCATGCGTGTGGGTCATTCACTGGAAATTGGCTCAGGGGTGTCATGAAAGAAGAAATGGGGAGAAAGTGAGGGCTGGAGGCTGCGGAGGGGTGTTATAAAGTACTGTTTTCTGGACACAACATGGTCATCAAACTCATAAACTCACAACAACCGTGTTACCACGTAAGACCAAGGCAGGCCAAACTTGCACAAGAGATGGGGAGATATCACCAGTTCTACTCCTTTCTGAGAGCCATTGGCAGTTGATCGCTGCTGTAGCATAGAAACCTGTTTTTGTCTCTCCAATAAAAATCTAGTGTTCAGATTGCAGTAAATAACAACAAAAGTAGGTTGTGCAAAGTTGACAAGTAGCAAGTGAGAGCTCAAGTGCTGTAATAACAATCTCATGGTCAATGGTATTTCTGTAGGCTCAGACATATCCTTAGCACTTACAGCTATTACTATGTTATGGTGAGAAATTACAATGAAAATTATAAGCTTGCTGGTTGTTATAAATGTGCAGTGTCAGAAACATAGATGAGCATAGATGAGCACGTCAGAGTGTTGAGTACAAGAGCTTA